>JARHVA010004486.1:1492500-1548190 GCA_037957365.1 Torreya grandis
ATTGTTATCAACTTTGACTATTAAAATCTTATAATAATTATTTATAAATTCACAGATGCAAACTACACTGCTCCATTCTAACTTATATGTATTATAATCACTTTACAATTTATATAACATGTATATAATGAACCAAAGTTTTTTAACAGTGCTTCTTTCACAATATTTGAATGATGTATTTCCAATCTCTATGACTTATATTTATCATGTGTGTCCCCTACGGCACACTCTTGTACCTTGTGAATTTCATGTATGTATGAAAAATAATATTTTATATAATAAATATGTTATAAATAATATATATAAATAAATAAATTCACAATTCATGTCATGCGAAAGTTATATACATTTAATTTATATGAACATATTAAATATTTTTACTATTTTTGTATTTTTAAATTATATTTTTGATATATATATATATATATATATATATATATATATATATATATATATATATATATATATATATATATTGAAGGACCATAGTGTGTGTTAGTGTCATAGAACTAGAGTGTGGGTTTTTGTGAATAAAAAATGATACGTGTAAATGAATCAAAAATTAAAAAGGCATAAGGTGTTAGTATTATAACTATCTTGGTCACTAGCAACAAAATGTTTCACATGATTTGCATCTCTAGAGAGTGTATGAACTGGTGGTCATTTTTATATTAGGAGAAGATCTTAAGACCTATGTTTTCTATGGAATACATTGAATTGTTTGAGTTACTATTTTAAGAACCATTACAAAATTTGAATATATCTTTGAATTTTAAATAAATCATTGATTAAAAGATTTTTGTTTAGGAGGACATAAAACTCTTTTGAATTATTTGAGTTACTATTTTAAGAACCATTACAAAAGTTGAATATATCTTTGAATTTCAAATAAATCAGTGATTAAAAGAATTTTGTTTAGGAGGACATAAAACTCTTATTCAAAATGATCGTATACAAATATTTTGCATAAGTGTAATGATTGACTCTAAACTATGCTTTAGAATAATTACAATAAGCGTCTTTATATTATGTGCTCAAATATATGCAACAACTAACTATAATGGAAGAGAGAATAATTTTATACCACTGACTCTAAATGATAGTCATATCAAATGTCTAAATCTTTGACCTCTTGATTAAAATGTATATATTTGAAATATTGATGTACTATGGATGACACTACATTGAAATTTTATGTGCACGGGTATCCTAATAACATATAAAATACCATTATGTTTGGTAAAACTAAGAATAAAGTTGTCATTATTATTGAATGGTAAAACTAAGAATAAAGTTGTCATTATTATTGAAATTTTTTGGAAAGGTTATGCTATATGTCCAAGAGTATTCTATGTGTATCTATGAAATGTTTTGACTACTTTTGATGTATCAAAGGAAAATAATAAATAAAAACTTAACTATTAGATATAGGCCATAGAAGAACGATGTCATATATAGGAAAAATATAACCATTCAAAAAATGGCTAGAAGCATGGTAAAGCTAAAGGAATAACAAATAAATTATAGGCTAAAGTTGCAGCATATGAAATTTATTGTTAAATGAAAGTCGCAAAAAAATGTTTATGATATGACTTTTCAAGAGGCATGGAGTAAGAAAAATATCAATGTTAAACATTTAAGAATTTTTAGTTGTGGCATATGAACATGTGCCTAAAGAAAAATTAAATAAATTGGATGATAAAAGAAACAAAAACATATTTATTTGATACAAGTTTTCAAAATATTAAAAGTTATATATTATGGGATCTTTACATATATTATATAAATGATAAAGATACAGTATGAGATGAAAATGATGAATATAAAACCTAGGGGTGTTAGTCTCACAAAGGTGTCAATAGATAGATACCTCATATGGAGTCCAAAAGTAGAAACAATCATCATGGAGTTTAAGGTGTCACTCAAATGACACCCAATTTTCTATGGACTTCATTAACTTTAAGGAATCACTCACAAGATAAGGGAAATAGGTTCATTTGCAACTCTAAAAATAGGAGAAATGAGTACCCATCACCTTTGATTTATCATTTAGATGAATATTTAACCAAAATAATAAGCTTAAAGGAGATATAAGAGACATCCATGTATGAGTAAGAGGATAATAAGATTGTAAATTTTATTTTATTTTTTTAAGTTGATCCTATTTACTTAGAAGAAATTGTAAAGGAACAAAATTCTTGCTAAGCCATGAATAATAAATGAAAACAATTGATTTAAATCAGACTTGGGAGTTATAAACCTTATAGTAGGCAAGAAAGCTATTGGTGTCAAGTGAATTTACAAAGCCAAGAATACTACAGAAAAGAAAACTGAAAGACACCAAGCAAGGTTGGTTGTCAAAGGATATAAGCAATAATTTTGAGAAGACTATAATAATTTACCTTTGATTTTATAGAAAGTATGAAAATAATAAAAATTGTTTTGGAAATATTAACTCAACATATGATATAAATTATATCAAATGAATATAAAATATTTTTTTCTAAATGGATTATTGTACATAGAAGTGTACATGAAAGAACCTCTAGTTTATGAAATTCTAGACCATGAAAATAAGGTATATACGTTCAATAAACAATTGCATGGGCTCAAGCAAACACTTATTGCATGGTAAAACTGCATTGACTCATAGGTATTAGCAATTTGGTTTTAGCCAAGGAAATGGAAAACCAACACTCTAGATCAAAGCCAACAATAGAGGTGAAATTTTAAATGTTTTCTTATATTTAAATGAATTTATTTTTAATGGAAATAAAAATATGTATATAGATGAATTCAGACCAGCAATGAAGAAATAATGTGAAATGACATATTTGTATTTATTGAAATACTTTATTAGTACTGAGTTTAAATGAACACAAAATGATGGTATTTTCATATCACAAGTCATGTATGCAATTGATATTTGGAATAAATTTTAAAAATAGAATAAAAAACATGCATCAATAATAGGTGCATAAATGTGGATTCAATATTATTTAATAGTTTGGTTGGAAGTTTAATATAATTAACATAAAAAAGGACTGACATTATTATCTCTTGGGTTGTGTTGTATTAGTTAAAGTGAATAATTTGCATAATGGCAACTTAGGGTCAAATTCCATCAGCATTTACGATGTCCACAATAAGGAACATATATTAGTAGATTGACATAATCGAAGTATGGAGACAAAAACCCTCACTTGTGTCTTGTATCAGGTGTGGGCCCACCAACCCACTAGTATCGTGAATTAAAAATATCCCTAAAATTATGTATAAAGTTACTCTAATTTATTGGATCATGGAAACTCCAAAAGAAGCACTTTAGCAAGAATAGAAATGAATCTTAAGATATGCCAATGGCACCAAAGGCTATGAAATTTTATATACTGCATCTAATAATTTTGAGTTACTTATACAAAATGATTAGATAGATAGTATTAATGATAAAATTTATCACTCTTCACAATAAAAACTTAGTATGTTGCAACAAACTTAATATCTTGTTAAATTATTTAGATCAATTTTATTTTATCAAATTTCAATGAAAAGAAAAAAAAGAAACAACAATCTTTTGTAATAATCCCATCTTTTATAATTCTATAAAAAAATTCAATTTTCCATAAACACAACAAACATATAAACATAAGATATCACTTTATAATTAAACTGATTGAAAATGAGAAATAAAAATACATCAAAACAAAAAAGCAACTCATAAATATATTTATAAAAATTATAAAAAAAGGATTTTCAATAAGAAAATTTCATTTGAATCTCATTGATTATTCCGAAATCAAACTTAAAGAGAGGGTGTTACAAATATAAACCTTCCTTCACGTAATAGCACTGATTTGTACTGGACGTTTATTGATTGTAGCTACTTCTTACGTGTGTGGATAACTAAAATAATTTAATGTTGTGTTTAGAGTCATTTAGAAAGTTGTCGAATCATTTAGAAATTATTTCGCTTAATGAAGAAGCAAATGTTTTTTTTTTTCTCTTCTTTCTCTTCTTTCTCTTTATAGAGTTTTTCGTTCTTCTAAACAGCTGCAAAAATGGTACATTCTATGATTTGCTGTAATTAAATACTGTATGCATTTTTATATTGAACATAAAAAGGAAAAAAGAAAATAGCAGATACAACATCAGAACAGAGCAGCTGGGTATAAAAAGTAGAAAAGCTCAGAGAAAAGAGCAGTGGAGCTATAGAATACGAGAAGAACACAGCAACAGCTATCAAAAGAAAATTTTGAACAATTTTTTGTATGCAGCAGCAAATTTTCGTCAATATAATCTATTTTGTATGTGTGTGTTATATTCTAGTTAACTGCGTCTTTTTCATTGCAATAACATTATTTTCTGACTAACTGCAGCAGTATTTTTGTAAGGAAGAGAGCACGTACAACTCACTTTCCATTATAAAACCTCGATCCTTTCTCATCTTTCAGTTGAAGTGCAATTCAAATCTAATCCTAACCCGATCATTTCCTCCCAGGCTGAGTGAAATTCTGTTCTATTGAAATGGCTTTCTCCTTCACAAGTAAGCCACTTGAGAGTGATCCTGCAATTGCTTTTCACGAAATCGTGAGTGCCTTTACCATGTGCAACGGTAAACGATAATGTGCCTGGTAACATATTGAAGACACCAAAACAGCTACTGATCTTCCTCTATTTCTTGAATACTAAATGCGTACATTGAGCCTCAATATAAAGAGGACTTTGACAAATTCTGATAAAACAAACATACTATTTTAAGAAGATACAACTAACAGAGTTACTAAATATAGCTATGGAAAAAATTATGAATTCCAACACTCTTTCTTAATTCATTCAACTAGCTATTACAACATCCATTATTCTTAAATTCTACCTTAAATGCTTGAAAGTCTTCTACTCTAATGTCTTTATGAAAATCTCTGTTAATTGATCTTTAGATCTACATAATGTCAATTTGATTTCATCATCTTCAACCAATTCTCTTATAAAGTGATAATGAATATATATGTTCTTGCTTCGTTCATGAAACACTGGATTCTTCGTCAATACTATTGAAGACATGTTAATACAAAATATGATTGTACCATATGTTTGTTTCTTCTTAAAATTTGCTAAGACCCTCCTTAGCCAAATAATTGACATTCTATTGTGTTTGTTGCAATGTATTCAACTTCTGTTGTGGAAAGAGAAACTATGGTTTGCTTCTTGCATGCTCAAAAAATGACTCCTGAACCCATGTGAAACACATAACCTGATGTGTTTTTCTTGTCATCTACACTACCTTCCCAATTACTATCTATATAAACAACTAGATCAAAATCACTTGATGTAGTATAAATAATGCCATAGTTCTTGGTTCCATTGACATATCTTAGAATTCTCTTATCCACTTGCCAATGTGTATCGTTAGGTGTTCCCATAAATCTAGAAATCAAACTTATTGCATACACCATATTGGGTCTTGGATGTTGTCAAATATATGAGGTTACATACCATGCTCTTATATAAGGTTGAAATCACCTCATTGTTTCAATCTTCTTTACTTAACTTAAGCCCTGTAGTGGTTGCTGTTGATGCAGGTTTACTATTCAACATTTTGAACCTCTTCAAGATTTGTGAAGCATACTTTGACTGAAAGATGAATATGCCATGATCCATCTGTTGTACTTATATACCAATAAAATATTTTAACAAACCTAAGTTTGTCATTTCAAATTCCCTTTTCATTACTTCTTTGAATTCACCAATAAAAGCAGCATCATTACTTGTGAAGATTAAATCATCTACATATAACACAACAATCAAAATCTTACCATGGCTCTTCTTGATGTCAATGTGGGTTCTCTAGTGCTTATGTTGAAACCATTTGTAACGAAATATGAATCAATTCTATTTTATCAGGTCCTTGGTGCTTGCGTAAGCCCATAAAGTGCTTTCTTGAGCTTATACACCTTATTTTTTTACCTGATACTTCATATACAAGAGGTTGATCAACATAGACTTCTTCTTTGAGTAATTTATTTAGGAAGGAAAATTTCACATTCATTTGATAAACCTTCCACTTATGCTGAGCAGCTATAACTAAAACGACTTGCACGATTTCCATTCTTACAATAAAAACATAAGTCTCGTCATAGTCTCTACCAAATTGTTTTTTGTATCCTCTAACAACCAATCTTACTTTGTACCTATCAATTTTGCCTTCTTCTGTACTTTTGGATTTCCATTTCCTCTTATACAAATTTTACTTTCATTCTATATTTTATATATATTAAATTGTCAAATTTTACATTCCAATAAGAATTACTCTCTTTAACCCTAATTTCCTTTAATTTTTTATAGACATTTCTAAAATTAAAAGCAATAACATATATATTTTCTTTTATTTAGAGATTTTTGTTTTTTCCTTTTGGTTTTATTTCTAACTCATTAATAGAGTTTTTAAAAATAATTGTAATTTTCTAATAATTAAAATGAATTTTCAAAATATTGATCAAAATTTCCAAAAGGTGGAAATAGGTGAGCTCAATTTTCAAATAAAATTTTATATTAGAACATTTTACTAAGAACATAGAGTATGTGATCTACATAATATTATTTTTAGACATCACAATTCACACAAGAGACTTTGTTCGATGCTAGTTTTTGGGGTTCTCTTTCTCTACCCAAACAAGCATGATCTACGCGTTCACAATTTGAAGACTATCTTTTAATCACTCTCAAGAAAATTATAAGCTTAAACAAATAGCTTCATTATTGACTTAATGTTATTCATAATTAATTTGGTTTGATTTATTTGATTACATTATTTATAATTAATTAAACGTATATGGATTTATGTAATGAAATTTGATTTAAATTTATTTATTCATATTATATGATGGTGTATTTAGGCTTTCCTCAACTTATGTCTTCTTTTGATGGTCAATATGAGATTATTAAGTATTTGTTTTGGTTTTGTAAGAATGTTCGTTTGGTTTAGACATGGATTTATGATTTTTTTCAAACTTTTGAGATTAAACTATTTTATTCAAGAAAACATTATTTTTGGAGATTGGTCTATGTTTGTTCCAAAATTCATTAAAATTTTACATACAAATTTCTAGATAGATATTATTACTTTAGATTTAAATATGATGTTTTTAAATCTCCAAGTCGAGTCTCAATTAACTATATATAAAGAGGTTGTGGTGATTGTAAATGTATTAATACATATTTTAGTGCTTACCAATGTAAGGTTGTGTTGGATTTGGGTCATCTCCTAACTATGTTAGATCATTGGGGTAATGTTCCCTTCAATTTTTTTCATATACCTTGGGCTTTTTTATTAGGGAATAAAAATTTGTGTGAATATCATAAAAGAAGCCTCTTTGTTTGTCGCTCCTATAGTTGGTACGGATGGTGTTTTTCTTATTGGACCCAAAATTTTGACTAAGTATTTTGGTTTTTGGTGCATAACCATCATGGCATGAGAGAAGCATGGTGCAGAAGACCATGGTAAGGACCCAACTGGTGCAAGCGGACAATGACATGGCAGATCACATCATGAGAAGACCCAGTCAAAGAAGAACCATAAAAAATGGAGGACACAAAAGAAAAGGACTTGGTATATCAACGAGGGACTTGGGTAGTGCAAGGGAAGTGTGAAATGGTTGAGGGGCGATCTCAAGGACAAACTAGAATTTAATCATTACATGAATTTTGTACTGACCTGTACAAATAAAGACATTTGGTAGCAAGTATCTAGTACTAAAAAATAATATAGGGGGCATGAAGGCTTGGGTCCTTAAGAGAAAATGATTGACTACCATAACTCTCAATCTACCGAAGATCATTGGCTAGTCACCTACGTGTTATAAATAATGTAACAACTTGGTTATGGAAAACAAGTATAAATACCCATATGTAGAGATGTGTGTGGTTGGTTGAATATTGGTATTATGTAATGATTCCTGATGATAATAACATAATTACAAAAGTATTATTAGTTTTGGTAATATGATATATATGGGATATAAGTTAAACATTGAGTTATTAATACAATTTTTTGTGTAATATGTGGTTTATATAATTTGATTATAATGAATAGAATATGCATTAGATGAGTTTGTTTAATCAACACTTTCCACCTCATGGAAGTTATCTTTGTATTCAATTTTTTTTACATAGTTGAGACAAGGTCCATAGTCACATATTTTATTTTTTGTGGATTCATTAATTAGATATATGAATAAAAACCATTATATGATAAGTGCATTACTATGCAACATAACCCCCAAGAATTGGTTTCTTGGTGTGTGCTTCAGGGGAGCATGCAAGAGTTTAATATTTTGTGAAATGCCAGTGTATAAGCTTGTTGGGAATTAGACACTTTAGCACCCTATGAAAAACTTGAAAGAAAAACCTAACATTTTGGTTCTACTATCAGGACTGATAGTGCTTGCTGTAAAATAATGAAAAATGCTCAAACATTTATCCCTTGAAAGTATTGAACAATGGATTATCGAGGTCGAGGATAATTTTTTGATTTTCTATCTTGAATCAGGAGTTTCTTCATGTGCATGGGTTGAAAAACATCTCTACATCTCATTATATTAAACCTTCTTTGTTGAATTCCCTATTCATTGGCATGTTTGGCTCTTTGCCTATGATCAATACTTATCACTAAATTTTGGAACGAGGCAAGCTTGGATGATAGAATATCAAAAAGATTTGTAACATTTGGTAACACCATGGAAACAATCTATTAATATTTGGTGGATAGGGGTGTTCAATATCTACATCTTGTAATATATTGTAACCACTTAATCTTGTCCTGAAGAAGCCAAGTTCTAGTTTTTCTGACAACCATGTAGTTGGTATATTAAACACTTTCCACTAGAAATAAAGAAGTTGCTTAGTGATTCAAAACTCAAAACTCTACCTATGGATGCCTAAACCCATCCTTTCATGAACTACAAAGTTGGGATGGAAATACAAATGTATTGGTGAAGTATTATTGGTTCATAATGATAGCCTGTCAGTGGGCAATGTGAAAGCATAAATATGGTTAAGATAGACATAGGGTTATAGGTGGAAATGGACTAGGAAGGGGATGAGAGGAATCAAGAAGTGTTGTTAGGGTTTGTAGGAAAGAGGAAGGGTACAAGGAGGACTCACCAACTTTTGAATAGTGACCAATGCCGGGTTTGTCATATGTGGGAGAAACTAGTCATATAGTAAAATCTAAAGATCCACATTTAAATAAACCCAGTTCCCCAACCATAATGCATGATCCTGATTTTATGATAGATGATTTAATTACACATAACTAGGATACAAATAGTGTAGAGTTTGAAACTGATCCTGTAAGAAGTTTTAAATCATAGTGAAGTGATACTTTCTCTTCCTTTATAAGGAAATTTCATGGCCCAACTTGGTATGCCTGGTGGACCCAACATTAATAGTGGGCATAGTACTACTCCAAGTATTATGAATCAACCTGATATTGTGCCTAACATCTCAGGTGATATTGCTGGAGGTGTAGGAGGTGGAATAAGAGGTGTAATAGGAGGAAGTGGTGACTTCCACCTCCAACAATAGGACTTGGGGGTTCTCACCAGCCACCATTACAAGTACCTCAACTACCAATTATGTTTTATGAAATGACACTTCATTTACCTAAATATTAGGGCATGAAGAATGTTGTAGAGCATGTTCATAACTTTGAACTCATTCGGAGGTAACATGGCATAACTTCTTTTGAGAGAAAGGTAACACAATTTGTAACCACACTTCTAGAAAGAGAACACAAGTGGTATAGGAAGTATGAACACCAACAAGTGGTGATTGACTATGACCAAGTGAAGACAACATTTCTTTAGGAATTTTATATTTTAGAGTTGGAGCAACAAAGTATTGTTGTGCGAAAATATATAAAACAAGAGCTCATTGAAATTGTGCATGACTATGATGCACAATTTAAAACACTTTTATCTAAACTCTCATTTGAGATTAATGTTTCACAACATTTACAATGCTTCATGGGAGGATTATTGCTTCCCTTTAGAAGAATGTTATCTAAAAATACCTTTACCAGTGCGTCTAAGGCCTTGGAAGCTACCCTTCATGCTGAAGCTATTGGTATCATTGACACTAGAATCAGTCCTTTTATGGAAACTCAAATAGATTCAATGGCATCATAATTATAAAAATTGGCTGGTAGTAATTCTTACGATATTTGTAGTGATCTTTGGTATACTGATTGTGAGTATGAAGGTCATAATAGAAGCAACTTCCCTTCTAAAAAAATTTATGTTGTACTAAAGTAGTATAAAGAAATTTTCCATGAATAACATGATGTACACTCTTATCCACTCTTACAATGGGATACACATTCTAAAGTGTCTAAATACTACAATATATGTGATGCTTATAACCATGACACAAATGAATGTTGACTGATCAATGATATAAATGAGGTACACCATGTGGTATGCATCAAACCTCTCTCTCAAATATTTAAGATAATGGTGGATATTATGGATGAGAATGAGGACAGGGATGACGAGGTGGCTATTTTCCATCACAAACATTTTATAAGTGTTGATCTCTACATCACTATCAGTGAGATTATTTAGTTTATCCAACATGTTTTTTTAAAAGGAGGCATCGATTGGAGGAATTCCCTAATTTTTACATAGCCATCACTAAGGAAATAAATGAAAAAGGTGATAGTATGATTAACATTGAGAAACCTCACTAGAGACCACGCTCTAGCACTCTGATGGGCCAATAGGTCAATATCATTACACATAGTAGAGGATAGACTAAGTCTACATTGATTCCACATGTTTAGAAGATACAACATGAAGATCCTCATGCATTGAAGTATCATGATGCCTAGTAATAGAAATGCATGCTCCATGATATTATGACTTTGGTATGAGAACTAAAATGAGAAATTTAGTTTCTTAAGGACTGAGAAGCCACCCATTGTGCTGATCTACAAATTGCTATGTAACCTCAAAATATGGCACATGATGATTTCTAATAACTTATCAAGCATCTATTAGAATAACATATTGTCCCATAGTTTAGTAATTATCTTAAATATTAGGCCCCAAGGCCAACTAAAGAACACACTCATTTGAGAATTCTAACTAAAGATCATCGATTAAAATGCTCGATGAAAAGATACACTTGATCTTCCTATCCCTCAAGAGGGCAAGGAAATACTTTTGAATGTTATTGAATTAAATATGAGTGGGTGATCCGAGATATTTTAGTTGACACTAGAACTAAAGTCAATGTCCTCACAAAGGAAGTATGGCAAAAAATGGCTAGCCCAACATTACAACCATTTCCTCACATATTGTTTATAGTGAATAAAACTCATGATCTACCAATTGGCATTCTTAAGATTGCAACTATTGATATCCCTGGGGTACCTTCCAAAGCTGACTTTGAAGTTCTCAAATTTTTTGAAGTTGATGATTTCCTAGCTTTATTGGGTCATGCTTGGTGCTATGCAAACAACATGGACTAAATTTTTAAGAAGTGCTAAGTCAATTTTAAAAATGTTTATCAATGAGTTATCATGCCATTAAACCAAGTACATGGGCCTCCCTACATAGAACCTATTTATGTGGATGAGGATATTAATCATATCTAAAATATCATAGTGAGAGATCATTAGCATCATGATCCTCATCTTTATGATGTCCTCTTATGGATGGACACATAGTGCCCTTTTAATACTACCAATAATGCATGTAATTATTAAGCCCATGGTGACTATGACCTCACTAGAAGAGTGTATAGTGTCATTGGTAGTTATCAAGGCATTTTGTGTAAATACCATAAACACCATAGATTTTTTCATCTTATTACCAAACAAGTCATGCAAGGACTAGCTATGGCTACACAACTAGAAAGGCTTGATGAATTTCCACAGTTTCATGGGAAAATGGAAGTTTGTAACTTTATCCAATGACTCAAAGCCTTTTATAACATGGTTAGTGATCGTATGCATTCATTGGTTCACCCTTTTGATGGTACCATTAAAAAGTTGTGGAAAAAAAATAACAAGCATCTTATTTATTGGTATCAAATACACTCTACTTTATATCATTGGTTTCATCATGACAAATAAGTCAAGTGTAAAATCAACTATAATGGAGTCCAAGCACTAGAACCACACATAAAAGCTTATGAAACCATGTAGAGGGATGAATAATCCTTCTTACAAGAGTACTTGTGTGTACATGATTTTTTTGACACTTTATGCACTTGGGCCAAAACATGGTATGTTCATGAAGAATGAAATTTAGGTACCCATTCTTGGTAGTTATGGAAAAAATAGGACTTGACATTATCTTCCTAATCCCCAATGATCTACTTGTTCCTCACACTCCAAGCCATGTGTGAAGTAGTTGTTAGTGACCCTAGTCCTATCGAAGATTGACTATGACATATACATGGTGTACCAGAATAAGGATTGTTTATATTTAATGATCTATTAGTGTAGTCATTCCCTACACCTTAACCTACCCTTAATCAGGCACATCATGAATATTTTCACAAAATAAAGCAAAAATTAGTGTTCCACATTGATAAAGGTTAATGGTCTGAACCACCTGGACCATTAACACATCATTTGAATGACCCCACAAACTATGTAGCTCAAACTATTTGTGATACTTATCTTGATGCAAACCATCCATACTTTAAACCTCTTCAAACCATCCAACACAACATTAGCATGGTGGAAGCATCGAAGATAGTTGCTATGGGTAACTACTGGTCTTATACTAATATTTAAAAAATATTTGAGTTGGTAAAAGAGTACCAAGATTTTTTTCCAAATAATTATAGTGAAATAAAGGGTGTTTATACCTCCTTAGGAAAAATGCACATCAAACTAGTTGAAGGTGCTCGATCATTCAGGAAATGGCCATATAATATGAATCCAAATTTAGTGTGTGTAAAAGATGAAATTAATAGTGGGATTCAAATTGGAGTTATAACCCTAATTGATGAGTCCATGTGGGTAGGCCCCATGGTCATAAGTATAAATAAAGATGGGTACATTAGAATTTATGTTGACTACTGCATACTTCAAGAATCTCGTGTTATTGATCCTTTTCCAAAGCCATTCAAAAAATGAATCCTCGAAGGTTTCACAGGGTGTGAAATTTACACATTCATAGATATATTTTATAGGTACCATTAGTTCCAGATCACTGAGGAGGATCAACCTAATATAATATTTGATTTAGAGTGGGGATATTTTTCATATACCATCATGTCATTTGTGTTAAAAATTCACCTATTGTGTTCTCTTGTATAATTGATAAGGCCTTTAAATACTTCATCCATAAATTCCTTTAGGGTTATTTGGATGTTTAGATAGTCTATAGCCTAGTGAAGGACCACTGTTCTAATCTACAGCTTATGCTCAAGTGTTTATAGGTGCTTCAAATTTCACTTAATATAAATAAATGTATTTTTAATACACCATTCAATGTTCTTCTTGGTCACATTATCTAAAAATATAAACTTTTGGTATACCCTACTAAGGTAGATGTCATTTTCCATCTACCAGGACTAACATCCTAACGTGTGATTTATGGCTTTCTAGGTCATATATTGTACTAACATAAATTAATCTAAGGTTATGCAAGTATTTTTGTGCCATTAGAGGAAATCTTGAAACATAACAAACATTTTATTTGGACCTACTCTTACCAAAACTCCTTTGAGGCCTTGAAATACAAGTTTGTCACTGTACTGATTCCCCAATTCCCTAATTGGAGTATACCATTCCATTTCCATTTTGACACTTATGTAATGGCCATCAGTGTGATCCTTACATAACCTAATTAATGTCACCTTAATAACCCCATCTATTTTATGAGTAGAAATCTTACTTTGGTTGATATAAATTACACCACCATAGAGTGTGTAGCACTTCCTATGGTTTATGCTTTACAAAAAAATTGATAGTAACTATTGGTAACTCTTATAATGTTCTATATTAACCATGAAGATTTAAAATATCTATGTAATATACCTTTATTAAATGGTTTCATCTATTCCTGGATTGTGTTGTTCCAAGAATTCCATTCTCTATCATGGTCAAACTAGGAAAGACTAATAAGTGGTCCTGACCACCTATCCTCAATTGATTCTAGAAAACCAACATGCACCATTGATGATGATATACATTATGTAAAATTATTTTGTGTTTCAAATGTTCTTAATGAGTTAGAAGATATAACAACTTTCTTAACTACTAGTGTAGTGTCAGATTTGTTGAGTCCATAGGCTAAAAAGAAACTAGCCATCTGCACTGCACCATTCCAACTCACTGGAGGGGACCTCTACAAGATTGGACAAGAAAAAATCCTTTGATGATGTGTCGTGAAACATGAGTGTCCTAAATTACTCCATGAAATTCATGAAGGAACTGCTAGTGGACACTATGTTGGTGAGGATACTACACATAAAGTACTATTAACTGGAATATGGTGGCTTGCTCTTTTTCAAGATGTCAAGCTGCATGTTAAGAAGTGTGATATTTTTCAATGTGTGGGGAAACCAAATAATCAAGGTGCCTTGTCATTTTTTCCTATTTTATTAGAAGAAGCATTTGATAAATAGGCAATTGATTTTGTCGGGCCCATCAACACAACCAGATGATGAATAGGTTCTTACTATATCATAACAATAACTGATTATCTCATACACTAGGCTGAGGCCACACCAAAAAGGCATTATACTATATAAACTATCTTGTAATTCATATGGGAACATATCATAACCCATTTTGGCTGTCAATTAAGTATTACTAGTGATTGTGGTACACATTTCCTCAATGAGACTATCTATGTATCACTTGTTGATTTCATGATTACCCATAACAAGACAACACCATATCATCCCCATGCTAATGGCACTACTGAGGCATTAAAAAAAATCTTGGTAATAATACATACAAATATTTGTAATATTGGCCACACTGACTGGGACAATTAGGTGTTTGTAGTAATTTAGGCTTACCAAATAACTTATAAGTGCCTCAACAAAATTACACCATTCAATTTGGTGTTAAAAACTGAAGTAGTTTTATAAGTTAAATTTTAGGTACCATCTCTTCACATTACATGTGTTGGATAATTAAAGTATAAGTCATCATTGAAATCATGTTTGGATATTTTTCTACAGTTGGATGGGGTCCATTTCCTTGCACATTAGAGTCAAGATGTGGATAAATGCAAATAAAAGGCATGGCATGATTGCTACTTTAAGCATAAGACATTTACCCCTAGAATGAAACTTTTAATCTATGATTCCAAATTTTTGTGACACTCTGAGAAGAACCATGTTCATTGGGATAGTCCTTTTATTGTTCATAGTATTCGTCTTATTGGTGCTTGTAATTTACAAACATTGGATGGATAATTTCTTTGTGAGCATTACAATGGTAACCGACTAGGGCTATGTTTCTCCACTTCAAGAATTTAGTTTCATTTGTGTCAATAAGGCATATGCCATTAGTTTAAGATTTATTATTTTAAATAAAACACTGCCTTAGTTGTACACCCCTTTATTTTATTTTTATGTTCCTTTTGTAACTTAGTACTTATGATTTCATGTAGGACCACAATACAAATTTAGTGTGGCATAAAGGGTGTTACATGTGTTGGGAAATGGTCCATAGGGATGCATGTACAAGTAAAGAGGTCTAAGGAAAAATATTCCCACCAATGGTATGAATATTTAAGGGATTTTTATAGCTATCATGCACTCTAAATGAACACAAAACAAGACATGTCATTAATATAAAGAGAAAGTGGTTACATTAAGAATACCAACTTCATGTCATGACGATACTATTAATTTCATTTATGATGATAAGTGATAGTCGAAGAAAGGAGACCGTTAAAACACATTGATTGCGTGAGGTGATGGTCGAAGAGAGGGGGTAGTAAATGTACCTCAAGTATATAAAAAGACATTTAGGGGATCATTTTAAACTTTTCCTTTGATTTGAATGTGATTTTATAGATATAAAGAGTGAACTAAGTTTAGGTGATTTCAAGGTAAGTGTATAGTATCAATTTTTTATTCATTGGCTAATATGAAGGATCTTGTTTGAGTAATCAAGCAAAAATTATTTAACCTAGAAGTATGAAAAAGAAATATTTTAATTATAGGTTGCATAGGTTTCAAAAAATAAGTAATAACATGCATCAAAGTAAGAGAGCTGAGTCACTTCCATAGCAAATACGCCTTCCTTTGGGAACATTAGATGGTAGCACCTCAACCTTCAGGCTCCACAAAAGGTGATGTGGCCTAATAAAAAGTCCCAAAGAAATGATCCACTATCAACCATTCTAGAATAGGAGGACCTATGTGTTGAGGGGAAGCAGTATTGATTAGAGAGGAAATACCTAGGGAATAGACGGAGCACATAAAAGGTGAAGAATCAGGAATTGTGTGATAGACTAAGAAGAAGGCCCAATACTTCCACCACTACCTTTGATGATAGAGTAGATGTAGTACCTAGAAATGGTGTTACACACCAAAAATTGGGTGTCAAATGTACCCACCTATATCATTTTTTACTATAACCATTGCCAACTAGGAAATGAGGTTGAGCTACAGAATGACTACCAAGTTGAGTGCCAAAACATTAAGAGTGAATTGGTGTATGACTTGAAAATATTCAATGCTTTGGACTCTGCATTTATCTTCTAGCTATTTAACCTTCCATATTCTTGAAAATAGGTGAAAAAAATAAAATTTATTCTTCCACGTGTCCATGATGACTATATTTATTTTGTTGGGCACCGCATGAAGATTACACATAAAAGAATAAGAAAGGTGTCAGGCTTTCAATGCTCTAGCATAGATGGTTAATTTGATTTGGAGGTCTCAAAGGAGATAGAGAATACCTCCATGGCATTGGAGTACTAAAATTAGGGCCATGCCATGCACATTAAAAACATACAAGACCCAACCCTTCTAGTAGCAACACACATTATTATGACCAAGATTGGTTGCACTGATTGATGGAAAGAGGTGGATAAATATCACTTATTTATCACCCACCAAGTAACTAAGGGTCTAATGTACAACTAGGAAATGTATTTTTCCAATAAAATTATACTATATGTAAAGAGGACCCATCAGATACCTAGCCATAGGTTCCCATGGCAGTATTTATTTTATTTATGATTTTTGATGAAATCAATGTACCTGATTACACCTATGGTGAACTAAAATGGCTATAACCACTAGAGCATAAGTCCCTAGTAGAGCACTACAAAGTGTTCACATGCCCCAGTTATATCACTCTATATTTCAAAATTAAGATGAAATAATGGTATGATGGCATGAAAAAAGCCTTTGTAAATGAATGGTGCATTCGTATGGATTTACCCATACAAGTTAGTGAATAATCCAAATTTGTTTTCAAACAATATTTTTATTTGTTGTGTATCAAGCTTTCCCCAACTAGAGAACTTTCAGCTTGGTTAAAGTTACACTATGCGTTCACAGCATGGTAGTTTGTCAACTCGGTAAATTGTATATATGATGAGCAACCCCTCACCCTAGAATAAAAATGAATTGACTCAAATATTCACACCCTCCAAAATATTTATGGTTATATTGACCAAACGACATATAGAGAGAAGCATGAGATTGAGAAAATTGACATCAAGGTTAAACAAACCATGGTTGGGGAAACTATTCATAATCTTTTCTCTATATTGTGACCTAAGAAGAAAACTTCAGGAGGCATATAACATGTAAGAGAGAAACTTCCTCCAATACCACTACTAGATAAGAATAAGCATTTCAGGCATGATACCAACACAAGTTCATGGCCAAAGTCTCCAAAAAGGCAAAGGACTACCCAATCACCACCACTAGGGGTTTCACCACCAAGGAATTCACCTAAATAAGATACATCATAAAAATAATGAAAGGGTTCATTGTCATTACACCCAACTAATTCATCAGAAGTTGAAGACGCTGAGGGTCACAAGGAAGAACTAGAGGACTTAGACTATGAAAAAACACCCTCCCCAATGAAAGAGAAGGAGGCCACCATTTAAGAGGTGAAGTTGGATGCGTAAAATCCACTTATTAAAGAGAGGGATGGTTTTAACATAGAAAAAATGAGTGGCATGGACATAAGAAACACATCATTGTTCCTAGATATGAATGTCGAGATCCTTGAGTAGGATCCCCTCAAAGGGAAGTAGCTCATTGACTCTGAAGTTCAACCACTTTTGGTTGATCCAACCTCCAACTTCCATGCTCAATACCAAATAGGAATTATAGATAGGTTTCTATATTTATATTCCAGTCTTCATCCATTGGATGCAACTATTGGTAATAGGCATCAGAAGTCCTTTTTATTCCATGTGTACAATGACAAATGCCATTTTAAAATACCCCCAAATAGTCTAGTTTTAAATTCTCAAGGAATGGTGTTGTCCACTCTAATTTGTGTTGATCCCCAGTAGCTCTCTCCTCTACAAACTAGTGCCACATTTTTGAAAATAGCCTTTAATGTCCCATGATAGAATGTACTTCTATATTATGATGCATGTAATGCACAAAAAAAACATGGCCATATGGTGGTAATGTACGATAAAGAAGTTGCCATTAAAAATGCACTTGAAGTGGAAGTGTTTGTGATGAAGTAGTAAATGGAAGAAGCCACAATAGCCAAAGTAAAAACTTTAAATTTATGTAAAACTATTTTGGGCCAAGAATTAGTATTGGTAGATGGGGTCCCTTTAGAGGGAGAATTTGTTAACAAGCTGGAAACACTTGCAAATCTCTTGTTGAAGCAATGAAAGGAAAAACTTGTGCTTAGAAATGAAGCATTATGGGTGGTTGAATAGTTTACAAAATCAATGGAACTCTAAAAATTTGCACTCAAGGGTTGGAGATGTGATCCCCATCCTAGATGAGATTTTTGAGACATTGGCATGGCCCAATAAAATTTTGAAGGCCTGACTCCAGGTAGAGGATTCTCAATGGTAGTAGTTGGTGGATCCCTCCCTATTAATAAAAGACTAGACCGATCATGTTAAGGCATTTAACGATATTGAGACCATGGAAGAGAAAATAAACATGCATCAACAATAAATAAATTCTAACTTAACAACTATCAGATGATAAGTTGTAAATGAGGTCACTACACTTGAAGAGCTATATAAGGATGCTTCCACATCCCTCAACCAATTGGTCAATAAGGCAAGCAAGTGTCCCGATCAACATGAGAAGATGAAAAAAGTTGAAGGCATCAATCGATGAGATAACACCAAAAAAATTGACATCTTATCACATTTGGAAGGTGTCAAAAAGTAGATTGAACAAATTGGCATTAAATTTTTGGTTGAGGCTGAGACTAAACCTTAATCTGAGGTGTATTAGGAGCTTAGTGTGGAGTGATGTTGCACCCCAAATTTTGATTAAGGATTTTTTATTTTTGGCATGGAGCTAGCATGGCATGAGACGAGCATTGCACATAAAGACCCTGGTGTAGAACCAGCTTGGAGGGAGAGGACAATGACATAGAACAACATGGCATAAGAAGACCAAGTCAAAAAAAAAGCATAACAAATTGAGGATCTAAGAGTAAAGGACTCGGTATATCAAGAAAATACTTGGGGAGCATGAGGGAAGTGAGAAATAGTTGAGGAATGATTCTCAAGGATAAACTAGACTTTAATCATCACATGAGTTTCACATCGACCCACACAAAGAAGGACATTTGGCAGAAAGGATCTAGCACTGAACAAGAATATGGGGGTGTGAAGGCCTAGGTCCTTGAGAGAAAATGAGTAAACAATTTCCTTGACTCTCAGTCTATAGGAGATCATTGGCTAGTCACCTAAATGTCATAAATAATGTAACAACTTGTTCAGGGAAAATAAGTATAAATACCCCTATGTAGGGATGTGTATGGTTGGTTGAATATTGGTATTATATAATGATTCTTGGTGATAACAAAGAAATTATGGAAGTACTATTAGTTCTTATGTTACACTACAGATGGTAGATAAGCTGAATATTGAGTTATTAATATGTTTAGTTGTGCAATATGTAGTTTGTATTTTATTAGAATAAATATAATATGCATTGCATGAGTTTTTGTAATCAACACTTTGAACCTCATGGGAGTTATCTTCGTATTCATATTTGTTGACATAGTTAAGACAAGGTCCACAGTCGTATATTTTCTTTTTTGTATAATCAGTAGTTAGATATATGAATAAACACCATTATATGACAAGTGTCTTATTGTACAATATAACCCACGAGAACCAGTTTCTTGTTGTGTGTTTTAGGTGACTGCAAAAGAGTTTAGTCTTGCATGAAATGCTAACACGTAAGCTTGTTAGGAACTAGACACTTTAGCACCCTAAGGAAAACTTGACATAAAAACCCAACATTCCTCAAATGCACTGACCTCCTTTGACACAACATGGTAGATTTGATCCTCCTCCTTATATATAAAATTTCCCCTACTTGGCCTTAGCCATATCTCTTCTAAGCAACACTTTAGATGGCACTCGAATAATGAATGAATAACACAATACTAACATAGGGTTGGGAGCCTTTACTTGAGGCTGATGACCTATCATATGTAATTTAGGGAGCATTAAATGATTAATATCCCTCATCTGTTACTGACTTATTTGCTATGATTCTTTAATTTTTCAATATTTTTATAGTGCTTTATTCAACTTATAGTAAGTTATGTGAATCATTTATGTTTTAAGTTTTTTAATTCTCTTTGAACTTTTTTCTATTCTACTTTATACGATAGATTTTGGATTGTGGTTTCATATTCCTTACATTATTTTAAAAAATAATATAATTTTAATTCGTTAAAAATCAATTTTATATTTTAAAAATTATTTAAATTTTTTAATATATATAATTTTAAGAAAATAATAAATACAAAATTATCATATATTAAAATAAAATAAAAATAAAAAAATATTTACACATATATATATAAAATGAATAAATTATTCTATGAAAAGTCATTGTCTATTACGACAAGGACAATAAATCGAATGTTTAAAAAGAGTTAAATGAAAAGTCACTCTCTATTACGCTTCCACGTGAACAACAAATTTTAGACCCCATCTTTCTTCACAAAACAACACTTTCCCTTCAATTGGTTTTTTCCTCATTCCAGATGTCAACAAGCCAACCACTTGAATAAAGGCCTTCAGCTTCACGTAAAAATAATGAATTATAAGATATCATCGGTTCAAATCTGATGGGGACAAGACAATGAATGACTATATTATCCCATTACCAGAGCTATGCATTGAAATAACATCCTAAAGGAATGGGGAAAGACACAGGGATTTATATTAAGTCGTTGGCTTCTTTTATTTACAGTTTACAGTTTATACAGATTTATTCAGTATGTTAAATTTTCTTTTTATTTATTTAAGGTGTAAAATTGTTATTTTATTTATTAGTTTTGTTTCATAATAGGGAATTATAATAATCGTTAAGGACAATTAATTTTGGTCAAGAAATCAATTAATTTCTTTTTTTCTAAAATCAATAATTAAATTTTAAATATTTATATAATTTTTTTAATAAACTAAAAAAATTAAATATATATTTTTTTAATATCTTATGAATGACAAATTTTTTGATGTTAATTTGTTTGTTTTATATATATATATATATATATATATATATATATATATATATATATATATATAACAAATTATAAATAACATGTAAATATTTACCATTTAAAATGAGAATTATTTTTAAAAATCTTTCAATAATAACAAAATATAAATTAATTTTGTTTATTTATATATTAACATGTTATATATAACAAACAAATTATAAATAACATGTAAATATTTACCATTTAAAATGAGAATTATTTTTAAATTTTTTTCAATAATAACAAAATATAAATTAATTTTGTTTATTTATATATTAACATGTTCATCATAATAACATAATTATTAATTTTAATTGATTATATGATTTTTAATTTTCAAGAAGCGATTAACAACCCAAAAAAAAAAAAAAAAAACTCAAACCCTAAATAACTAGATAGTAAGCCCCCAACCCTACCATTACAACCTAACACATGACCTACTAATATAATTGTTATAATATATAACTATTCTCATTTAATGTTTGAAAGTGGCGTTCACTGCTGGTGACACGAGTCTAAAATAATGGACCTTACATACTTATTGTCAAGAGAGAATTTATTTAATTGAATACGTTAAAACAGTGACAAAATATTTATTGCATTTCGCTTAAGAAAGGATCAAACAAATCGGATTAAACTTGTTCAAATTTATAAAACTTTCCCACATCATAACTTCATTTTCCTATTTACACTCAATGAAAAACAAACGAGGTTTTTTAATTTGTTAAATATATCATTAGATCGCTCACATCACCACCTTTAAGGGTATTTGTGATTCCCCAATAGGTAGGTATATATCATTTTTAAAATATTGTAGATTTTTACAGTAGTAATGTTGATCCATTAAAATAACCATTATTTTAAATTATAATAATTTATTTTAATATTGGGATATTTTTTAAATTAAGAATAAAAGTAGGTTTTTTTTTAAACTAGGGACTTAATATTTTAGAAGTGAAACAAAAAACGAATGCCACATAACATCCAGTAATAGAGCAAAGGCTGAAAAAACAGGGAAAGAACAACAAAAGAGTAGCAATAAATTAGCCATATGCCAAAATATTCAACAATATTTGCTGTCTAAAGTAAAATAAAAAGAAATTAATTAGGTGTCTTCCAAGTGATTTTCTTTGTTAGATCTGAGAGACATTGTAATGGGATTCAAACCCAATTTACCTTTGCTTTCATTACTATTACTAGCAATTTTCCTTTCTCTTCCCTCCACAAGGTTTCGCAATATGGGGATGGAGATCTCTATATATTTTTCTTGATTTAGTGCTTGCTCTGGTACAAACAGGCCTTATATTTATATTGGAGTCTAGGCTATAGGGATTGGACTTATCTCTTCACTTCCCTTTGAACTCTCTTGTAACAACGTGCCCCCCACCTTTTTAGACTTTTCCTCAAAATTAAGAGTCTGCTCCTCTACTTCCAAAGAGATTTCTGATTCTGTTCTCTCATTATCAATTTCACTATCATTTGCTGCTAGTATCGTATTATGTTTAATGTCAGTATTTTTACACCACAATACTTGTTTCTTGAATTTGAAGCTAGGACAATCATTAACGAGATGCCTTGTTTTGAAACGTTTTATGCTTTTAAAAGGGATCCCTTCTTAGTCTAAGGATTGCATCCATTTTTTACTCCACTCTCAGTTCTATTTGAGCAGGCAGATCTTTATAAAAAATCATTTAAACCAACATTCGAGCAAAAGTGGTATGCCCCTTATCATCAATTATTTTATCAATAGCCAAAAATTTCCCTAATATATTTCAAATGGCTTCAAATACTAGATCATCCCAAAATTGATAGGGAAGATTTGGAAACTTGATCGACATCAATTTAACATTAATTTTTTTTGTCAGGGCATTGAAAATAGAGTGCCATGGTTTAACCAACAAATTATGATTATCCCAGTTTCAAACATCATCTTTAAACATAGACTTTTTATCTACCACTGAATCAAAAATCGAAAGAAAAAAACCTCTAGCACAGGGACAAATCTGAATCTTACCTTCAATCATGTCTTGCCATTGGGATGAAATCGACTCATTCAATGTTGGTAGAGTTGGCCACAGTCCTTCAAATTTACAAATCAAGCCCTTCATAGTTAACCATTCTTCCCTTTCAGCGATCACTTCAATCTCTTGTTTATCAAAGAGAAGGACTGAGGTCTACTTTGATGGAATCACAAGAAGACTTTTGTGTCCTCCCACATCTTCAACAAATGATTTTTCTCCCAAAGCATGAGATCCATCCTCCCTTGTTTCCATCCTCCTACAGACCTTAGATTCACTTGATCTCGTAGTAACTATGTCTTCTATAGATTTTTTTGGAGAGTGTTGATCATTCCTTACCCCTGCACAACAATATGACGATAGAGGAACATCGATCGCCACTCTCCCTCCACACATGTTTGAAACTCTTGGGATTTTGTCACCGAACCCATCTCCTTCATTCTATGTTAATGTATTATGCAGCTTCAAAGCCTTGGCAACCCTTTCAGCGATCCCCTACTCAGACACTGTCATTGTATGGAGACCGTCATCGTAGATCTCTTCATAACGATTAGGGTTTCATAGAGCCATCACTAAAATCTACATATATAAAAAGATGAATTACCTAATATTGCGATAGTTGGGAGAGAGGAATTTTTATAGTTTTTATATGTTGCAAGAAAATGACGATATCACATTCAATCCAAATGGTCATTCGATAGTGATTTTTTCTTGCATATACATAAAAAACCCATTTTGTGTATTTGTTAGTCACTAGGTTTTGTAATTATAATGTTTATATATTTATAATTTATGTTAAGTTGTGGAGCTAAAAGCTTCACTGGAATGCAAATGTGGAGGTTGCTGAGTTACATAGTCACCGACGTCGGTCAGGCCAATCGACATCGGTCATCTCCAGCTACAAAGTAACCGACATCAGTTATGGTCAGCCGACATCAGTCAGACAGGAACCGACGTTGGTCACTTGTGTGTTTCCCGAACTATTCTAATTTTAGACGAACAGTTAGTTTGCATGTAAAGACTAATTTTAGTCTTGAGTCTGCATTTCTAATTATTGTTTGGTTTGGGATCTATTTAAGAGACCCATGGGGCTATATTGTAATAAGGATGAGATCCTCAAAGTGTAAGATCTAGAAGGTCTGTAAGAGTGCAAGATGAGGAAGATCTACATGGTAAGCAAGGTTAATTAGATCTGCAAGGTGCAAGATCAAGAAGATCTGCTTGTGTGTGTGTATTGGAGGCAATAACAATTGGGTTGATTGTCACAATCAGAGTAGGCAACAACAACCATTGGGTTGATTGTCACTGGAGGGAACAACTCTGTGTTTGAGTTGGTTGTAATTTATTGAGAGAGAGAACTCTTGAGGGAGAATTACTGTACACCCAAGAGGTGTGGGAAGAGTGAGATTTCTTCATTGTATTTCCTTCTGGAAGAGTGTTAATACAGATTGTATTGTTTCTCGTATCATCTATTCTTTGCTATTTCTAAATTCTAGTTACTTATTACTTCTGGTTTAATTATGTGTTTAGTTGCTTATACAAAGGTAATCAATTATACTCTCAGAGTAGAGTAGAGGATCCTAACAGTTGGTATCAGAGCTTGGTTCACTAACAGTTGGTATCAGAGCTAGGATCACTAACAAGTGGTATAGAGCATGTTAGTGTTTGTTGATTACAGGTTCACTCTCAAGGGTTTCTATTTGAGTGGGAGTAAAGCAATGGCAGAAGAAAGTAAGCTAAGAATGGAGAAATTCAATGGCAAGAATTATCAATTATGGAGGATGCAGATAGAAGATTATCTGTATTGTGGAAAGAAAGGACATGCAAATAAAGATTGTTGGTTGAAAGAAGATCAACATGAAGGTAATGAAGAAGCAAAAGATGCAAGTATTTTTGCATAGGATGCTCTCATATTTTCTTTGGATAGTCAGGTAGAATCATGGGTTTTATATTCTGGTGCTTCTTTCCATGTAACCCCAAATAGAGAATTTTTTCATGATTATGTCCATGGAGACTTTGGAAAAGTTTATTTAGGGGATGGTGAGCCTTGTCAAATGGTTGGCAAAGGGGAAGTGCAGCTGAAGTTACAGATTGGCAACACATGGGTGTTGAAGGATGTCATGCATGTACCCATCCTGAAGAGGAATTTGATTTCTGTAGGGAAGTTGGGTGATGCGGGTTACATAGTAACTCTCATAGTGGAATCTTGGAAAGTTTCCAAGTGTCTACTTGTATTAGCAAGAGGTAAGAAAGTAAGTACACTTTATCTATCTACTTGTATTACTGATTCTCCTTCTGTTTTATCTACTTTAGATGTAGATGCAAAGATGTGGCTCTGTAGGCTTGGTCACATGAGTGAGAAGGGAATGCATGTTCTTAAGTCAAATGGTAAGCTTTCAAATTTGATAGACCAAGATTTCTGTGAGCACTGTATTTTTGGGAATTAGGTGAAAGTGAGGTTTATCACAACTGGGTCAACAAAGAAGAAGCACAAGTTGGAGCTTGTTCAAACAAAGGTTCGGGGACCAGCTCAGGGAGATTCTATTAGAGGATCACAGTATTATGTTTCTTTCATGGATGATGCTACAAGAAAGGTATGGATTTATTGCATAAGGAGGAAATCTGATGTTTTTGGCATATTTAAGAACTGGAAAGCCTTGGTTTTCAAGGAGAAGATGATGGACAGAGATCAACTCAAGAGGCTAAATAATTTTGAGTAGGGAAATGTTGATTTAGACAAGGTTATGATCCAAAATGAGCTCGCGGGTAAAAATCATCACTCACAGGAAAACATAGTTACCGACGTCAGTCAGGTGAGAACCGACGTTGATAAGGTAGGAACCGACATTGGTCAGGTGAAGATTGAAGTCAGTGATGTCAGGCAGGTTCAGGCAAGAACCGACATCAGTTTAGTGGAGACCAAAGTCGGTGATGTTGGGCAGGTGGAAACCAACGTCAGTCAGGTAAGAACCGACGTCAGTCAGATCAGTCACATGGAACTGACATCGGTCGGGTGTAGACTGAGAGATGACCGGGATCGGTCACTATTAGAATGAAATTTGGGCAGACAGCAAGCTATCAATGAGTCTCAAACACCCATGAGGAGGTCTGAAAGGGTAGGTAAGCCTCAAATTCATTATTCCCCTTCTTTGTATTACTTGTTGCTCACTGATGGTAGAAAACTAAGAAGTTTTGAAGAGGCAATGCAGGTAGAATCCAAGAAATAGTGGGAGCATGGCATGAATGAGGAAATTGATTCCTTGGAAAAGAACCAAATGTGGGATTTGGTTGAGTTGCCAGCCGAAAATAAGGCACTGAAAGACGAATGGATTCACAGGTTAAAGAAAGGAGAGAATGGACAGGTGAGAAAGAAGGCGAGGTTATATGGTCTTGAGCAAGCTCCAGGACAATGGTATGGGTTTGACAAGTTTATGACAAAGCATGGCTTTAGTCAATGTCAATGTGACCATTGTGTTTATTTTACCAGGTTGGATAATGATAGCTACATTATCCTATTAATGTATGTAGTGTATATGCTTGTTTCAGGGTCACACATGCAGGGAATTACTGAGCTAAAGGTAAAATTAGCTCAGACATGTGCCAGGAAGGATTTAGGAGGAACAAAGAAAATCCTTCACATGAGTATTTCTAGAGACAGGGAAAATCACAGGTTGATTTTATCTCAAGAGGATTATGTGAATAAGGTAGTGGAGAGGTTCAATTTTTAGGATGCAAAACTGGTAAGTACACCTATGGTTGGACAGTTCAAGTTGAGCTATGAACAGTGTTCTAAATCACACGATGAGGTTGAGTACATGGTATGTACTAGACCTGATATTGCCCAAGTAGTGGGAGTTGTCAGCAAGTTTATGGGCAATCCAAGGAAGGAGCACTGGAAAGCAGTTCAGTGGATTCTTATATATCTGAGAGGGACCAGCAACAAGTATTTATGCTATGCAGCGTCAAGTACTTCTCTACATGGGTATGTAGATTCGGATATGGCAGGTGACTTGGATGATAGGAGAAACACCATAGGATATGTGTTCACTGTTGGTGGTTGATCTTCAAGATTGAACTTGAAGATGGAGATACAAGCCAGAAACAAAATAGAGGATGTACAGGTACAGGTACAGGTGTAGCTGTTTATCTCCAAGTGAGAGATTGTTAAGTTATGGAGCTAAAAGCTTCACTGGAATGCAAATGTGGAGGTTGCTGAGATACAGAGTAACCAACGTCAGTCAGGCCAATTGACATCAATCATCTCTAGCTACAAAGTAACCAATATCGGTTATGGTTGGCTAGCATCGGTCAGACAGGAACTGAGGTCGGTCACCTGTGTGTTTCCAGAACTGTTCTAATTTTAGATGAACAGTTAGTTTGCATGTAAAGAATAATTTTATTCTTGAGTCTGCGTTTCTAATTATTGTTTGGTTTGGGATCTATTTAAGAGACCCATGGGGTTGTATTGTAATAAGGACGAGATCCTCAAAGTGTAAGATCTAAAAGGTCTACAAGAGTGCAAGATCAGTAAGATCTACATGGTAAGCAAGGTTAATTATATTTGCAAGGTGTAAGATCAAGAAGATCTGCTTGTGTGTGTGTATTGGAGGCAACAACAATTGGGTTGATTTCACAATCAGAGTAGGCAACAACAACCATTGGGTTGATTGTCACTGTAGGGAACAACTTTGTGTTTGAGTTGGTTGTAATTTATTGAGAGAGAGAACTCTTGAGGGAGAATTATTGTACACCCAAGAGGTGTGGGAAGAGTGAGATTTATTCATTGTATTTCCTTCTGGAAGAGTGTTAATATAGATTGTATTGTTTCTCGTATCATCTATTATTTGCTATTTCTGAATTCTAGTTACTTATTACTTCTAGTTTAATTCCATGTTTAGTTGCTTATACAAAGGTAATCAATTGTACTCTCAGAGTAGAGTGGAGGATCCTAACAATTTATTTGGTCAAATCAGGTATATTGGTTATTTTTTCATTTGAAATTGAGTCTCTCTATTATTTCTTCTTTTTTCTTCAATTTATTCTTCTTTATTTTTTCTGGTTACGGTTATAAAATGGTTTGGGGTCCAAAAAATATATATTTGATATATATTTTAGACTTTTTATGGTTAGATATATTGGGGTGCCTTTGTGTCTTATGATCATGTTTTAGGGTTTTTATTTCTTACCATTTGATTTGGTTTGTAATCAATAGGATCTTACTTTAAATTCAAATCTTTTATAAAATACATATATATTATGACATTTAGGCATCAAAGATCATTTAAAAGATTATCTAACATTTATTATCACTATAATTTATAAAATACTTACAAGCATTTTAAATAAATTAAAAAATAATATAGACAACATTCATTGTAGACTTAAAGCTTGTATTAAAGAAACATTGTATTATACTAGCTTCCCTGTGTAAACAAAATATTACAATTATGTTGTTCCTTGGCATAACGTAAGCCTGAAAACACATTGTTTACTTATCATTTGAAATCCATGTCACTCATAAAAACAATTTTCAAACGAAATCCAAGAATGTACATTCCATGTTCATACATTATGGCCACCAAGAATACCGATGCATAATGTTTGAGGGGGAAACTGTGACTAGTGGATAAGGATAATTTCTTGGACAATGCTTAAATCATCATAAAACTTAGTAGCTAGAAACATATTTTTACCTAAAATATCTTTTGCACATGAAGTAAGAATTAAGAGCTCTATGGTCTAGACCATTTTTATTAATTACACAAACTTCCCTTTGGAGGCCATTACAGTTTACAATTTATGAGTTAAGAATAAATATTACCAATGTGTAGTAACCTAACAACATAATCTAGCTAAGATAATTATGACATCTATACAAAGATATTAACTAGTAATTTATTTAATATAAATATTTGGACATTGTGAAAGTTAGGTTGCAACTCCTCGTGTGATGTGTTGTCCTAAATTATTATCTTTTACCACTCTATGATATCACTTCCATAAAACTCCATGATTTTCATTATTATCAGATTTACTATGGTTGTTTCATAACATATATCACCTTGAATGCAGTTATTTTTCCCTAAAAAAATTTTCTTGCATCATTTTTCTGTTAGGGTGTGGAGCTAAAAGCTTCACCAAGGAGCATACTTAAACAGGTTCGGGTCTACACAGACGCCGGCGTCGGTCAAGAGCGACCGACGTCGGTTAGTAGCAGTTGCAGAGGCCCCGACGTCGGCGGTAGGGTCGGCTGGCGATGGTCACAGGCGAACAGGCAGGAACCGACGTCGGTTACCTGTGTGTCCAGAAAGCTATTTCCGAGGACAGCAGCGAGTGTTTGCATGATGAGTTTGAGTTGTAGTCTCAAGCTCGCGTCTCTATTATTAGCAATATTATTTTTAGAGCCCTTGTTCAAGAGGCTTAATTGTTTGTTGTAAGAGCATGCTCAAGTTTCCTATTTCTATATGTAGGGAAGATCTTCTTAGCTTAGAATTGTAAGTGTTGTGTGTAGAACTGTAAGAGTAGAACATTGTGAATGTTTGAAGGACAGTACAGAGTTGCATCAATCCAGGTTGTTGGATTTGAGTGTACTTGAGAGAGAGCTCTTGAGGAATAGAGATCTAGTGAGAGATCTTGTGTGCATCTGAGAGAGGTGTGGAAGAACGAAGTTTCTTCAAATTATATTCCTATTATAAAGAGTTTCAATACAAGTTTTCAGGGTGTTTTCTTGTATATCTTGTTCTGTGCTATTTATCATTTCAGTTACTTATCTATCTGATTTATTTCCGCATTTATTGCTTTCACAAGTGTAATCTATTGTTGGTTTGATCCCCCAACAAGTGGTATCAGAGCCTTGGTTACAGGTTACAGGTTACAGATTACAGGTTGCTCACAGGGGTTTCTGCAGGGATTTCTGTTTGAGTGGGAGAAGCAATGGCAGAAGAAAGTAAGCTGAGAATGGAAAAGTTTAATGGTAAGAACTACCAACATTGGAGAATGCAGATAGAGGACTATCTGTATCAGAAAGATCTCTACTTACCGTTAGGTGGGATAGCAAAGAAGCCCAAGGACATGGAGGATGAAGAATGGGAAGTTCTTGACAGAAAGGCTCTTGGGTCTATAAGACTGAGTCTGGCCTCCACTGTGATATCTAATTTGTCACAGGCAAAAACTACGGTAGAGTTGATGACCACGTTACCAAATATGTATGAAAAACCCTCAGCGTCAAATAAGGTATATCTTATGAAGCAATTATTTAATTTGCATATGAATGAAGGTGGATCTGTTTCTACTCATCTGAATGATTTCAATGGAATTGTTAATCAGTTAAGTTCCGTCAATATTGTATTTGAAGATGAAATAAAAGCTCTTTTGATATTATGTTCTTTGCCTGAAAGCTGGCATGGCTTAGTAATGGCAGTTTCTAATACTGCATCTGCATCAAATATTTTGAAAGTAGAGGATGTGGTTAGTGTTATCTTGAATGAGGAAATATGCAGGAAAAGCATAGAAGAGACATCTGGGAACGCTTTAAATTTTGAGAGTAGGGGAAGGCAAAAATAAAAGAGCAAGAGGAGATCAAGATCTAAGTCTAAGGTGAGAGGAAGATCCAAATCCAGGAATGGCAGGAAGCCACAATGCTGGAACTGTGGAAAGATGGGGCACATAAGCAGAGATTGTTGGTCAAAGCCCAAGGAGGACAACCAACACGAAGGAAAGGAAGAAGCCAAGGTTGCAGGTATTGCACAGGATGCTTTAATTTTCTCTTTGCATAATAACATAGAATCTTGGGTATTAGATTCTGGTGCATCTTTCCATGCTACCCCTAACAGAGAGTATTTTAGTGACTATATCCATGGAGATTTTGGAATAGTGTACATAGGGGATGATGAGCCTTGTAAGATTATTGGCAAAGGTAAAGTGCAGCTGAAGATGCAGAATGGCAACACATGGGTGTTGAGAGATGTGATGCATGTTCCTAGTTTGAAGAGAAATTTGATTTCTGCAGGTAAGCTAGGTGATGAGGGTTGTACAGTAACTCTCACAGCAGATTCTTGGAAGGTGACCAAGGGTGCACTAGTTATGGCCAGAGGTAAGAGAGAAGGTACTCTCTATCTGTGTAATTGTGTTACTAACAAATCTCCTTCAGTTTTATCTACTTCAGGTGTGGATTGTAAATTGTGGCACTCAAGGCTTGGCCACATGAGTGAGAAGGGGATGTCAATACTTAAGTCTAAAGGTATGCTTTCAGATTTGAAAAGTATGGATCTAGAATTTTGTGAGCATTGTGTATTTGGAAAACAGAAAAGGGTTAGTTTTCTCAAGACTGGGTCTACTAAGAAAAGGCAGAAGTTGTAGCTTGTTCACACAGACGTGTGGGGACCGGCTCAGGTAGCCTCTATTGGCGGATCACGGTACTATGTTACATTCATAGATGACGCCACAAGAAAGGTATGGATCTACTGTATTAAAAAGAAATTTGATGTTTTTGAGACTTTTAAGTTTTGGAAGGCTATGGTTGAGAATGAAACAGGCAGAAAGTTAAAGTGCCTGAGATCTGATAATGGCGGTGAGTTCTGCAGTCTTAAGTTCAAATTGTATTGTTATACACAAGGAATCCGTAGGCAAAGGACGGTTCCAAGGACACCTCAGCAGAATGGTATTGTTGAAAGGATGAACAGAACTATCATGGAGCGTGCAAGATGTATGAGATTGCATGCAGGGTTGCCCTTAGAGTTTTGGGCAGAAGCAGTTGACACCGCAGTGTACCTGATTAACAGAGGACCCTCTACAGCTTTGGATGGTGGAATTCTAGAAGAGGCATGGACAGGTAAAAAGGTAGATCTCTCATATCTCAAAGTTTTTGGTAGTGAAGCCTTTGTGCATATAGATAAGGAAAATAGAAAGAAACTTGATCCTAAGTCTATGAGGTGCACGTTTATAGGCTATGGCTCAGATGATTTTGGTTTCAGATTTTGGAATCTAGGAACTAACAAGGTAATCAGGAGCCGTGATGTTGTTTTCAATGAAAGAGTGATGTACAGTGATCAGATAAGGAGGCTGGATCAATCTGGGCAAAGCAATAGTGAATTGGACGAAGTTATGGTCCAAAATGAGCTCGCAGGAAAAAGAAATAATCACTTGTAGGAAAACACAGAGACCGACGTCGGCAGGGTAGGAACCGGCGTCGGTAGTTCAGAAACCGATGTCGGTCATACAGAGACCGACGTCGGCAGACCAGGCACCGAGGTCGGTCAGGAAGAACCGACGACGGCGAGTGACAGGTCTACAGGTGGCCGAGGTCGGTCACTGTCAGAAAATTTGGGTGGACAGTGTGTTGAGAACGAGTCCAAGACACCCATCAGGAGGTCTGAAAGGGTAAGTAAGCCTCCAATTAGATATTCTCCTTCCTTATATTATTTATTGCTAACCGATGGTGGAGAACCAGAGAGTTTTGAAGAAGCAATACAGGTGGAGTCTAGGAGTAAGTGGGAGCGTGGCATGGTTGAGGAGATGGAGTCCTTAAGAGAGAACCAAACATGGGATTTGGTTGAATTGCCAGCTGGTAAGAGAACACTGAAGAACAGATGGACCTACAGGTTGAAGGAAAGTGAGGATGGTCAGATGCGATATAAGGCCAGATTAGTGGTAAAAAGATTTGCACAAAAGCTAGGTATTGACTTTGGTGAAATTTTTTCTCCAGTTGTTAAGATGACTTCTATAAGGGTTGTATTGTCTTTGGTTGCTTTTGAGGATTTGCATCTCGAGCAGCTAGATGTTAAGACAGCGTTTCTTCATGGAGATTTGGATGAGGAAATTTATATGGAACAGCCAGAAGGTTTCGAGGTCAAGGGTAAGGAGAAGTTTGTGTGCAGGTTAAAGAAAAGCTTGTATGGCCTCAAGCAAGCTCCAAGGCAATGGTACTTGAAATTTGACAGGTTTATGACTGAGCATGGCTATAGTAGGTGTCAATCGGACCATTGTGTGTATTTCAAGAGATTTGATAACGGTAGATATATTATTCTATTGTTGTATGTAGATGACATGCTGGTTGCAGGGTCTCACATGCAGGATATCTCAGAGCTTAAGGAAAAGTTAGCTCAAACGTTTGCTATGAAGGATTTGGGAGCAGCGAAGAAAATCCTTGGCATGAGCATTAGGAGAGACAGGAAAAATCATAGGTTGATATTGTCTCAAGAAGATTATGTGAACAAGGTGTTGGAGAGGTTTAATATGCAGGATGCAAAACCGGTAAGTACACCTATGGCTGGACATTTTAAGTTAAGTAAAGAACAATGTCCCAATTCACATGATGAGGTAGAGTACATGAGTAAGGTTCCATATTCTTCCGCAGTAGGGAGTTTGATGTATGCAATGGTGTGTACTAGACCAGATATTGCCCAAGTAGTGGGAGTAGTAAGCAAGTATATGGCCAATCCAGGTAAGGAACATTGGAAAGCAGTTCAATGGATCCTTAGATATCTGAGAGGAACCAGCAATAGGCACTTATGCTATGGAGGTTCAGGTACTTCTCTACATGGCTATGTAGATTCAGATATGGCAGGGGATTTGGATGGCAGGAGGAGCACCACAGGTTATGTTTTTACTGTAGGTGGAACGGCAGTTAGTTGGATATCTAAGTTGCAGAAGGTTGTAGCCTTGTCAACTACAGAAGCAAAGTATATTGCAGCTACAGAAGCTAGCAAGGAGATGATATGGATGACACGGTTCATGGAAGAGCTTGGAAGGGAGCATGGGAGTTGCAGATTGTATAGTGACAGTCAGAGTGCAATCCATTTGGCCAAGAACTCAGCCTTTCACTCTAGAACCAAGCACATACAGCTAAGGTACCACTTCATATGGCAGGTATTGGAAGATGGTGAGTTGAAGCTGGAGAAAATTCATATAGACAAGAATCCTGCTGATATGCTAACAAAGCCGGTTACGATGGAGAAGTTGAATCTTCATTCAACTTCTATTGGTCTTCATGATTGAGTTGAAGATGGAGGAGCTAGAAGATGCTGCTGTACAGGTTGGTGCAGCTGGTTTATCTCCAAGTGGGAGATTGTTAGGGTGTGGAGCTAAAAGCTTCACCAAGGAGCATACTTAAATAGGTTCGGGTCTACACAGACGCCGGCGTCGATCAGGAGCGACCGACGTCGGTTAGTAGCAGTTGCAGAGGCGCCGACGTCGGCGGTAGGGTCGGCTGGCGACGGTCACAGGCGAACAGGCAGGAACCGACGTCGGTTACCTGTGTGTCCAGAAAGCTATTTCCGAGGACAGCAGCGAGTGTTTGCATGATGAGTTTGAGTTGTAGTCTCAAGCTCGCGTCTCTATTATTAGCAATATTATTTTTAGAGCCCTTGTTCAAGAGGCTTAACTGTTTGTTGTAAGAGCATGCTCAAGTTTCCTATTTCTATATGTAGGGAAGATCTTCTTAGCTTAGAATTGTAAGTGTTGTGTGTAGAACTGTAAGAGTAGAACATTGTGAATGTTTGAAGGACAGTACAGAGTTGCATCAATCCAGGTTGTTGGATTTGAGTGTACTTGAGAGAGAGAGCTCTTGAGGAATAGAGATCTAGTGAGAGATCTTGTGTGCATCTGAGAGAGGTGTGGAAGAATGAAGTTTCTTCAAATTGTATTCCTATTGTAAAGAGTTTCAATACAAGTTTTCAGGGTGTTTTCTTGTATATCTTGTTCTGTGCTATTTATCATTTCAGTTACTTATCTATCTGATTTATTTCCGCGTTTATTGCTTTCACAAGTGTAATCTATTGTTGGTTTGATCCCCCAACATTTTCCTACACACGTAAAAATTGATTACACACCACCTCTTTATGTGTATTCCAAACTAATTAAACAAGAATCACCTCAATTCATTTTCTTGTTGTGTGGACCCATGAAACATATTTTGATTTTTTTTTCATATTAATCTATGATGGTATAACTATAAAATAAATAATTTAAATACATATAAATAATAACAATTTCTATGAAATTGATTCATATATAAACAACTATTTATAACTTAATTTATATTATGAAAATAATTGTAAGACTGATAATAATACATTTTATAAAGTAGATTAAAATATTAGTACTCTATAATCATAAATAAAAAAGTCACAATATATTGTATAATTTTAGACATATTTATCATAATAACAAAAAATAGATTATTTTCAACATTTTTGGTAAGAACTCATCGCTATGCAGTCTTTTTTAGTTAGAGTGTAAAAAAATTTATAATTTTTTATTTGTGACAAAATTTTACTATTGGAACACTTCATATAATACTAACAACAAATATAATTCCATAAGGTTACAAACAAAAATAAATGAACACATTACAACTCGAACTCTTTACAAGATGAAAAATCTGACTCCAAAACAACAAAATTATCTAGTCAAGACATGACAACTAAAAATAACTATATAGTATAATTTTACACATTGGTTATTGCCCTGGAGTCAAAGGTGGAGGATTATTCTTGGGAAGTATCAACCAAATAGGCAGTTCAATATCAAAAATCTTCAAAGCAATTTGGCCATCCAAGGGGTCATCATGAATAATGATAGGCCAACCATCAGTCAACTGTATAGGAACAAGAGTGCTTGTTAGAGACAACTATGAAGAACTAACATCATACTTGCCATGAGAACTCCAACCATCCCTCGAAAGGTATGGAGAAGAGTGACCCCTACTTCTAAACAAACTTTTATTTTGATGCCTTTTAAGAGGATGAGGTGACAAACTGTGAAACAAAATATGAGGTAGAACTCTATTCATGATACGAGGGCAACTTTCCTATTAGTCAAGGAGCTCATGCAGGTGGTAGAAGTCTAGAGCCATCTTCTTTAGTGGAAGGTTCCATTGAATCCACATAAAACGAAGATGTAATAAAGTTTTTATCATTTAAACCATCATTGAGTAGGAAAGGGAAGGTCTTCAAAACCATTATATATATGGAATAAATATTATTAACATTATCAATTAAATTATCAAATTTTACATTCCAATATTTAAACGAAACATTATTGGACCTAGCCCATCTTTCTTTTGGTTTTTTATTGGTATTTTTAAAGTTAGAGGCAACAACATGTATATTTACTTTTATGTAGAATGTCTTGTATCCTTCTCGATTTATTCTTTCTCATTATTAATAAATTGTTTCCTTTTGGCTTTATAATATTTATAATGTCTTGTTTCATTTTGGTTTGAAAAAAAAATGAAATTTTCTAATGGTCGAAATGAGTTATCAAAAAATTTGAAGGTGTCCAAAAGGTGGGAATACGTGAACTCGATTTTGAAATAAATTTTTACATTAAGCGATTTATATAGTACTATTTCTAAACACCACAATCGAGATAAGGTATTTTGTTTGATGTAATTTTTGGGTTCTCTTTCTCTTCCCGGAAAAAAACATGATCTAGGCGTTCACAATTTGAAGACTATCTTCCACTGACTCCCAAGAACATTATAATCTCAAACCATTAATTTTATTGTTGATATAATGCTATTTAGAATTAATTAGGTCTACTTTTTTCGTTTACTTTAGTTACACTTAATTAAACATATATGGATATGTGTAATGAAATTTGATTTAAACCTATATATTCATATTATATGTTGGTGCATTTCAGCTTTTCATGATTTAAGGTTTCTTTATGTGGTTAATATGAGATTATTAAGTATTTCGTTTTGTTTTGTAAGAACATTTAGTTTGGATATGGATTTATGATTTTTTTTTTTTTTTAAAATCATCAAATTTTTATTCAGAAAAATATTATTCTTAAAGATTAGTTTATACTTCTTTTAAAATTCATTGATATTTAATAGACAATTTTTAAATAAAAATTATTTATTAATATAAAAATAAATAAATGAACATAATTTTTTAATTTTTTGACTCAATTTTTAATTAATTATATATAAACAAACTATAGTGATTTCAAAAGTATTTATACATATTTAAGTGCATGCCAATATAAGGTTGTGTTAGAGTTGGGCCATCTTCTAGCTATGTCAGATTATCAGGGTAATGCTTCCTTGTATTTGTCTCATATACCTCCCTCTTTGTTTCTAAGGAATAGAAATTTGTGCGGAGATCATAGAAGAAGCCTCTCTTTTTGTTTGTCTCATAATGGGAATGGATAGTATTTTCCTCTAAGAAACTCACTTCATTTGATGCAATACGGTAGACTTGCTATTCCTCTTTGTGCTATAAAATTTCCCTACTTGGCTTTGGTTGTCTCTCTATCAAGGACCATTCTAGATGACACTTAATAGTGAAGGAAGAGCAGAATACTAACACAAGGTTGGAGGATGATAACTTATCTAAGAAAATTTGGAGACAACCAAATGATTAAGATCCCTCATCTGCTACAAACTTATTTAATATGATTCTTTAATTTTTTAATATCTTTATAATATTTTTTTTAACTTACAATAGGTTATGAGAATTATTTATGTTTTAAGTTTTTTAACTCTCTCCTAACCATTTTATATTCAACCTTATAGAATAGACTTTAGGTTGCGATTTCATACTCTTTATTTTTATAACTCTAATTCATTAATTATATAACTAATTTTATATTATAAAAATATTTAAAAATTTTGAATTATATAATTTTTTAAAAGAAAAAATATTAAATAAAAAATTATTATATATTAAAATAAGACGAGGAAAAATAATTGTTGTATGTTTCCTTTTAGATAAATGGAAAGTTTAAAAGATTTAAATGAGCGCTTCCACATGAACCACAAATTTTAGACACATCTCTCTTCACAGAACTTCACTTTCACTTCAATTTTTTTTTTCCTAACTCCAGATGGCAACTTGAATAAACGCCTTCAGCTTCACGTAAAAATAATGAATTACTAGACATCGTCAGTTCAAATCTGATGGTGACAAGACAATGAATGCAGACTGTAAAGTATCCCATTACCAGGGCTATGGATTGAAATATCACGCGAAAGAAATGGGTGAAAGACATACATATTTATAGTAAGTCGTTGGCTTCTTTCATTTCAAGTTTATACGGATTTTTCCAATGTATTAACTTTTCTTTTCGTTTATTTACGGTGTAAAATTGTCATTTTATTTATTAGTTTCTCGTATGACATGGAGTTATTTGGGATAATTAATTTAAGAAAAAAAATAATTAATTTTTTAAATTAATAATTAAATTTTAAATATTTATATTTTTTTTTTGAAAATAATAATTAAAAAAATCTACTCTTTGTATTTAGCTTTTTACAAATATAATAATTTTTTGATATTAATAAAATATATTATTTTATGTTTAAAACAAATAAATTATAAATAACATATAAATATATACTTAAACTAAAAATGATTTTTTTTAACACTAACAAAACATAAATTAATTTTATTTATTTATATATTTTGTTTATTAGCGTATTTATAATATATACCTCTACTCATTTAATGTTTGAAAGTGGCGTTCGACGCCTGATGACACAAGTCTAAAATATGAATGAAATTACTGCACTTTATATACTTTTTGTCAAGAGACAGTTGATTCGATTGAATAGGCTAAAAAGACTGAAAATATTTATTGCATTTCAGGTATAAAAGGATCGAACAAATCGAATTAAATATTTGTTTGAAAATTTTAAAACATTCCCACATCATAAATTTGTTTTCCCATTCACACTCACAATGACTAACAAATGTTTTTTTTTAAAAATTTGATAAATATATTAGATCACTCGCATCAACCCTATCAACGGTGTTTGTGATTCCCGAGGACGTAGGTATATATCATTTAAAAAAGATCATTGATTTTTTTAGAGCAGGAATGTTAACCCATTAAAGTTACCACTATTTTAAATTATAGTAATTTAGTCTAGTGAGGAGATAGGATTTTAAAATTTCTTCAAGGAAATGACGATATTATATTCAATCAAAATGGAAATTCCATAGTGATTTGTGCTTGTAAATATATTAGCATATTTTTTTTAAATAAATCTATATAAAAAATGTTAAGAGATATCATTCTCAAGGTATTTATATATTAAATTTTTGACATAAATGGAATATATCTAAGATAAATATACTAGTTAATAATATATCTAAATTTTTATGGATTTTATTGAATATGAATATTTAACTGTATATAATCTATGACAAATAATGAATTGAATTATAGTAGTATATATAATCTATGATAGATAATTTTAAAATATTTTACTGGAAATATCTAACCATTATTTATTCTTGGCATTGGATAAAAATATTTAATTAGATAGAGTCCAATTTAAAAATAATTTATCGAGAATACTTAACCATAATTTACAATTTTATTTTTACATACTTATTCAACAATCAATTTAGAAGGAATACCTGTTAAAAACTTTGCTTATCTTCAATTTTTGATTTTATGTTTTTTTTTTGTTCCATTTATTATTTATATATAAGTGTAGCCCTTAATAACATATCAATTATTTTGTAGACCTAAATAAAAATGACTTTTTAAATTAAGTAAAAACTATTACATATTAATAAATCATTTTATATACTTATGAAACAAATAAAAATGACTTTTTAAGTTAAGTAACAAATATTACATATAATTTACCATGAATACTTAAATAATTTACACAAATTACTTTTTAAATTAATTGAACATAAAAACTTTTAAAATTAAGTTAAAAATATTACATATAATTTACTATGAATACCTAAATAATTTACATAAATTACTTTTTGAATTAACTGAACACAAAGACTTTTAAAGTTAAGTAAAAAATATTACATATAATTTACCATGAATACCTAAATAATTTATCATAATTATTTTTTGAATTAACTTCATAAAATATAATACACTATTTTACATATTTATGAAAGAAATAAAATTGAATTTTTAAGTTAAGTAAAAAATATTACATATAATTTATCAATTTAAATAAATACCTAAATAAGTTACCACAAATACTTTTTAAATTACTAAAATAGAATTACTTAATAATTTATCATGTTAGTTCTATTGTTAATTATTTTTGATAAATGATTTATAATGTCAATTCCTATTGTTTTATTATTTTGATAAATTATATTATATTTCTATTAATGTCAGCCATTTTATTTTTATTTCTATTAATGTCAGCCATTTTATTTTTATTTCACAGTCACCATATCATGGTCTTCTCTTCTCCTCTCTTTTTATCATTGTAGAATGCCTCTCAACATAAAAATCCCTTTCATGTATTTGTTAATCACTAAGTTGTATAATTCGAACATGTTACATATTTGTAATTTATTGAGTCAAATTAAATATTATTGGTATTCTTTCTATTTCACACACACACACACACACAAATTTGTTGTGATCATAAAGTGGCCTTTTAAAAATATATTTATTAAATTTTTTTCTTGAGGTCAAAAAATGTATCTATTATTTTTTTAAGTTTTTGGTGGTTATATTTATTGGGGTGCTCTTATATCTTAGGGTAGCATTTTACATTTTTTATTTGTTACCATTTTATATTGGTTTATACATTAATAGAGTCCTATCTTGAATTCAAGTCCTTTATAAATACATGCATCTTATGACATGTAAGTATGAAAGATCACCTAAAATAACATTTAATATTTACTATCACAATTATTTATAAAATATTTACAAACATTTTAAATAAGTTTAAAAAAATTTAGACAACATTCATTTTAGAACTAAAGTTCATATTAGTGAAACATTGTACTATACTAATTTTTCTACCTAAAAAATTATTACAATTATGTTGTTCCTTGCATAATAGAAACTGTAGGACACATAGTTTACTTATCAATTGAAATCCATGTCACTCATAAAAACCATGTTCAAGTGAAATTTAGGAAAGTACATTCCACGCTCATACTTTTTTATCACTAAGAATAATGTCACAAAGTGTTTGAGGAAGAAACTTTAACTAGTGGACAAGGACATTTTTGGAAAATTTTTAAATCATCACCTAGCTTGGTAGCCAAAAACTACATTTTACCTAAATAATCCTTCACACATGAAGAAAAAATTAAGATCTCCATGGTCTAGGCCATTTTTATTATGTGCATTTCCCTTTGGAGTCCATGTCAATTTATAATTTACAAGTTAATAATAAATATTACTAACACTTGTAAACATAACCACATGCTCTAGCTATAGTAACTATAACATCTATACAATGATATTAATTAATAATTTATTTAATACAAAAATATTAAAATTATTAATTTCATGTTGAAATTACTCAAGCGATGTGTTATCCTAAATTATTGTCTTTAACTAAGATATGAAATCACTTCCCATCACGCTCTATGATTTTTTTATATTATTAGATTTACTATGGTTGTTTCATGGTATATATCACATTGAAAGCAATTAATTTTCCTCAAAATTTTATTCTTGAGTCTTCTTTTTTGACATGTAAAAATTGCTTACCACCTCTTTGTTTGTATTCCAAGTCCTAGAAAAAATGTAGTCTTCATTGTCTATTTATGACTTCAATTATTTTTTCAAATTTCCATCATGAGGACCATTCTAAACTAGTCACCACATCTACTCTACATTGGAAATTTCCATTCAACCTATTGATATTTTAGCCAATTAAAAAAGAATTGTCCAATGAATCATTTTCTTGTTTCGTGGGTTCATGCAAGATATTTTTATATTTTGAAAAATAATTCATGTCAATTTAATATGGTAAAACTATAAAATTGATTCATATATAAAAGCTATAAATATAAAATAATTTATATTAATAAGACAATAGTAACACTGATAATAATCTATTTTATATTCTAGATTAAAATACTACTACTATATAAGCAATGTAAAATATAAAACAAGTAAGAAATATACAAATATATTTTTGTTAAAAAAATATAAATATTTTTCAATAATTATGGCAGGAGTGTGTCACTACACAACCATTTTTTAGTTAAGGTATCAAATTTTCTATAAATTATTCTTCATGATAAAAAAGACTAAAGTATATGACAAAAATTGTGAATTTCATAGTGATGGGTTTAGGTTTCATAGGGATTGAAGGGATGTCCTACATGTTGAGGTAATGATATATTCATCTGAAGGATCTTGACATGGTAGATATACCTTGAAAGATGTAGATGTGAGTGCAAAACAAGTTATAGTGGTGATGGATGAGATTTAAGGCTTGTTGGTAGGGATTGGGCATAGAGGGTCACGGGAGAAGACCATAGAGAAGAGAGTCGATGGGGTATACAAATAGATGGCAACACAATAGAGGATGTGTTAATGCATATCTCTAGAAAAATAGAAGGTGAGGAGTTGTTTTTTCATTAAATAAAAGTGGTCAATTGGGGTTTAAAACCCTTGTTTTCAAGGATATTTATAGAATGGACCCAATGTTTACTAAATACACTCTAGAGAATGGATTGGAGAAAGGAGGGTCTAATTCTATAATTGTTTCTATAAAGGCAAATACAAATTAACACCTATTAAATATAGGAAATTTATTAGATTTGAGGGGGAATCCTTAGAATAGGTTTTTAAAGGGGAAGGTTTCTATTTTAATCTTTTAGTACTTAGTAACTGTAAATATTATGTTTGTTAAAGATATGAGTAGACTAAATTAGGGAAATAATATGCAACAAATATAGCCACTGATTTGTTACAACATTAATTAACTTTGACTTTTTAAAAAGTTACAACAAATAGTGTAAGTAAGAACTTAGTTATATTACAACTCAGACAAGTGATCTATGTGCTATAAAATGAGGTGGAAGTAGCTTTGAGTGTAATGAATTGGATCCTAGTATCATAAATGTTCCTAGACAATATCACCATAATAGGATACTAGCGTCATTATTGGAAAAGTGGTAATAGTGTCCTCATATTGGTAGTAGTATCCCCTATGCAAGATTATTCCAAACTTCTAATTACATCTTTATCTATATCTTTAAGGTCTGTTCCTATGTGTATGAGTCTCGAAACCATGTATTTTGCCTATAATTATTGATTTGATGAGCAAATCCTAATACTCTATGTGTTAGGATCTTGTAGCTCACTCTGATACCAAATGTTATTACTTTAGAGTTTAATTGATTACTATTGTATAAGCAACTAAACACGAAATTAAACTAGAAGTAATAAGTAACTAGAATTCAGAAATAGCAAAGAATAGATGATATGAGAAACAATACAATCTATATTAACACTTTTCTAGAAGGAAATACAATGAAGAAATCTCACTCTTCCCACACCTCTTGGGTGTATAGTAATTCTCCCTCAAGATTTCTCTCTCTCTCTCTCTCTCTCAATCAATTATAACCAAATCAATAACCGAGTTGTTCCCTCCATTGATAATCAACCCAATGGTTGTTGTTGCCTACTCTAATTGTGACAATCAACCCAATTGTTGTTGCCTCAAATACAATTACAATATAGCCCCATGGGTCTCTTAAATAGATCCCAAACCAAACAATAATTAGAAACGCAGACTCAAGACTAAAATTAGTCTTTACATGTAAACTCACTATTCATCTAAAATTAGAACAATTCTAGAAACACACAGGTGACCAACGTCGATTCCCGTTTGATCGATGCCAGCCGACTACTAATCGATGCCGATTATTGTGTAGCTGGAGATAACTGATGTCAGTTGGCCTGGCCGATGTCAGTTACTCTGTAACTCAGCAACCTCCACATTTGCATCAGTGAAGCTTTTAGCTCTACAACTTAACAATCTCCCACTTGGAGATAAATAGCTACACCTGTACCTATACTTGTACATCCTCTAATTTGTTTCTGGCTTGTATCTCCATCTTCAAGTTTAATCTTGAAGATCAACCACCAACAGTGAACACATATCCTATGGTGCTTTTCCTGCCATCCAAGTCACCTGCCATATCCGAATCTACATACCCATGTAGAGAAGTGCTTGACCCTACATAACATAAATACCTACTACTAGTCCCTCTCAGATATCTAAGAATCCACTGAACTACTTTCCAGTGCTTCTTTCTTGGATTGGCCATAAACTTGCTCACAACTCCCACTACTTGGGCAATATCAAGTCTAGTACATACCATGTACTCAACCTCATCATGTGATTTAGGACACTATTCATAGCTCAACTTGAACTATCCAACCATAGATGTGCTAACCGGTTTTGCATCTTGTAAATTGAACCTCTCAACTACCTTATTCACATAATTAACTTGAGACAAAATCAACCTATGATTTTCCCTGTCTCTAGAAATACTCATGCCAAGGATTTTCTTTGCTCCTCCTAAATCCTTCTTGGCACATGTCTGAGCTACTTTTACCTTTAGCTCAGTAATTCCCTGCATGTGTGACCTTGCAACAAGCATATACACTACATACAGTAATAGGATAATGTAGCTATCATTATCCAACCTGGTAAAATAAACACAATGATCACATTGACATTGACTAAAGCCATTATTTGTCATAAACTTGTCAAATCTCAAATACCACTGTCCTAGAGTTTGCTCAAGACCATATAACCTGGCCTTCTATCTCACCTGTCCATTCTCTCATTTCTTTAACCTGTGAATCCATTCAGCTTTTAGTGCTTTCCTTTTGTCTAGAAACTCAACCAAATCCCATGTCTTGTTCTTTTCCAAGGAATCAATTTCCTCATTCATGCCATGCTCCCACTATTTCCTGGATTCTACCTGCATTGCCTCTTCAAAAATTTCTAGTTTTCCAACATCAGTGAGAAACAAGTAGTATAAATAAGGGGAATAATGAATTTGAGGCTTACTTACCCTTTTGGACCTCCACATGGGCATTTGAGACTGATTGACAGCTTGCTGTCCACCCAAATTTTGTTCTAACAGTGACCGATCCTAGGAATCTCTCATTCTACACTCGACTGATGTCAGTTCCATGCGATTGACCTGACTGACATCAATTATTACCTGACCAATGTCATTTTCCACCTTCTCAACATCAACGACTTTGGTCTCCACTAGACCGATGTCAATTCTTGCCAGATCGATGTCGATTCTCACCTGATCGATGTCGATAACTGTGTTTTCTTGTGAGTGATGATTTTTACCTGTGAGCTCATTTTGGATCATAACCTTGTCCAAATTGCCCTTCTCAAAATTATTTAGCCTCTTGAGTTGATCACTGTCCATCACCTTCTCCTTGAAAACCAAGGCTTTCCATGTCTTAAAAGTGTCAAAAACATCATATTTCCACTTTATGCAATAAACCCATACCTTTTTTGTAGCATCATTAATGAAAGAAACATAATATTGTGATCCTCCAATAGAAGCTCCCTGAGCTGGTCCCCACACCTTTTTGTGAACAAACTCTAACCTGTGCTTCATCTTTGTTGACCTAATTTTTAGAAACCTCACTTTCTCCTATTTCCCAAACATACAATGCTCACAAAAATCTAGATCTATCAAATTTGAAAGCATACCTTTTGACTTAAGAACATCCATTCCCTTCTCACTCATGTGACCAAGCTTACAGAGCCACATCTTTGCATCTACATCTGAAGTAAATAAAATAGAAGGAGAATCAGTAATACAAGTAGATAAATAAAGTGTACCTACTTTCTTACCTCTTGCTAATACAAGTGCACCCTTGGAAACTTTCCAAGATTCTGTTGTGAGAGTTATTGTGCAACCCTCATCACCCAACTTCCCTAAAAAATCAAATTCCTCTTTAGGATGGGTACATGCATGACATCTTTCAACACCCATATGTTTCCAGTCTACAATTTCTTCTGCACTTTCCCTTTGCCAACCATTTGACAAGGCTCACCATCCCCTAAATAAAATTTTCCAAGGTCTCCATGGACATAATCATGAAAAAATTCTCTATTTGGGGTTGCATGGAAAGAAGCACCAGAATCTAAAACCTATGATTCTACCTGAGTATCCAAAGAAAATATGAGAGCATCCTATGCAACAATACCTATATCTTTTGCTTCTTCATTACCTTCATGCTGATCTTCTTTCAACCAACAATCTTTCTTTGCATGTCCTTTCTTTCCACAATTCCAGCAGGTTATACTACCATTTTTGGATTTGGATCTACTACCTATCTTTGACCTTGATTTCCCTTGCTTGCCCTTCTCTCTTTGCCATCCCCTACTTTCAAAACTTAAAGTATTACCTGATATTTCCCATGTGCTTTTGTTTGGAATTTCTTCATTCAAGATTACACTAACAACATCATCAACTTTCAAGATATTTGAAGCAGACGCAGTATTACTAACTGCCATTACCAAGATATGCCAGCTTTCAGATAAAGAGAATAAGATTAAGAGAGCCTTAATTTCATCATAAAAAACTATTTTGATTGAAGTTAACTGATTTACAATTCCATGGAAATCATTAAGATGACTATATACAGATCCACCTTCCAGCATTTACAAATTAAATAATTGCTTCATAAGAAATACCTTATTCGAAGCTGAGGGTTTTTCATATAAATTTTCCAAAGATTCCATTAACTCTACCATTGTCCTTGCTTGAGATAATTTGGAAAACACAGAAGCTGCCAGGGTCAGCCTTATAGCTCCAAGAGCCTTTCTATCAAGAACCTTCCATTCTTCATCATGCATACATGTGGGCTTACATGAAACCCCATCCAACTATAAGTATAGATCTTTCTAATATAGATAATCCTCTATCTGCATCCTCCATAATTGATAATTCTTGCCATTAAATTTATCCATTCTTAGCTTACTTTCTTCTGCCATTACTTTACTCCCACTCAATCAGAAACCCCTGAGAGTGAACCTGTAATAAAAAAATACTAACCTGCTCTGATACCACCTGTTAGGATCTTGTAGCTCACTCTGATACCAAATTTTAGTACCTTAGAGCTCAATTGATTAATATTGTATAAGCAACTAAACATGGAATTAAACCAAAAGTAATAAGTAACTAGAATTCATAAATAACAAAGAATAGATGATACGAGAAACAATACAATCTGTATTAACACTCTTCCAGAAGGAAATACAATGATGAAATCTCACTCTTGCCACACCTCTTGGGTGTACAATAATTCTCCCTCAAGAGTTCTCTCTCTCTCAATCAATTACAACCAACTCAATAACCGAGTTGTTCCCTCCAGTGACAATCAACCCAATGGTTGTTGTTGCCTACTCTGATTGTGACAATCAACCCAATTGTTGTTGCCTCCAATATAATTAAAATATAGCCCCATGGGTCTCTTAAATAGATCCCAAACCAAACAATAATTAGAAATGTAGACTCAAGACTAAAATTAGTTTTTACATGCAAACTCATTGTTTGTCTAAAATTGGAACAGTTCCAGAAACACACAGGTGACCGATGCCAGTTTCTGTCTGATCGATGTCGGCTGACTACTAACCGATGTCAGTTACTGTGTAGCTAGAGATAACTGATGTCAGTTGGCCTAACCGATGTTGATTATCTATAACTCAACAACCTCCACATTTGCATTAGTGAAGCTTTTAGCTCCATAACTTAACACTATGTAGATAGGGTATCTAGTTTACATGAGTTGAAAAGTGTGTTTGTTAGTAGGGTATGTTGGACACCCTCAACATCCCATTGTGAAGAGAGTTACTTACATACCAATACTCTGAGGAGGAATCATAAGAATGATGTAGTTCCCCCCACCTAAGTGCTAGTGCAAGTGCATGTGATTATCATATGATAGTGGCGTTGAGATCCTTGAAATGGTTTTAGACTATAAATCTAAGTAATTTGATTTAGATATGCTATAAATCATACTATACAAAAGTAAGGTAGAATAGGCACTGAGAACCTTAATTTTACATAACTTGTTCTAAGTTTGAATGTGTATTTTACATCTTATTTTTATCTAATGTTTAGAGGGTTAAAATTTATGTATATATACTATTATGGCATTTATGTAGGTTATAAAAGAGGTCCAAGATGACCATAGGAGGTCCTAGTTTTTAAAAGATATCTATTTAGAAAAATATAGGGAAAAGGAAATTAGTGCCATTTTTGGCACACTAGTGCCATGTGGCACTAATGTCCAGCTAGTTGAACATTACACGTGAAACACCAGGATCATGAAATGAGGGTCTAAGAATATATTACGAATGACTTGGGACACCTATAACTTGGATGAAGGATGAATAAGTGTAATAATAGGCTCTGGGATAAGTCTAGGACTAAGCTAGGGATATGTAATCTTAAGTAGTACTATTATCACTCAAATAACAATTTTAGGTGACTAAAATTGACCCACCTCCCTCCCACCCCCCTTATTCTAAAAATGCAAAAAAGTGAAATGATTAGGATAAAGGAAAAAATAAATTTTCTTGGACTTACCTAGGAGGTGAATCCCATAAAGATGGGTCTGAGTATGTAAAACATACTCTAATATGTGTCCTACAAGTGAAACATGTATAAATCATTCCTTAATAGATATCAAAATTAAAATACTAAATTGAGTAAAGAGATAAGAAAGAGGAAATGAACAAATACACCTCAATAGGTACCTAAACCAATGCATAAACTTGGTTACAACCTATGTTTGTGTGTATACAGTGAATACTATAGATTGAGATTATGGCTTACATACTCCTCATGTGTGGGTGGATCAAGAACTCAATTTGGATTTAACTCCATCATTGTCCACCCCTTCTTGGTGGATCATGCCCTATTAATAGCTTGGATTGGACTGATAGTGTGTCCAACCCTCTCATTTAGTTGGCTCAAAAACTTGAGTAGGCTATGAATCCATAATTTCCCACCCATGTGTAATAGATGCATATGAAATCAAACTAATCTAAGTATATGTAAATATATAATTATGCATGTTAGTTCTATGGCCACTTAGATACATTAGGTAGCTCTAGGCCACTTAGGAAATCCAACCACTATAAATAGAGTAAGGCATGAAACTAGTGTGTAACTTGTAATATGACATCAAGTGTATACATCATAGAGAATGACATGAAATTTTTCATTCCATATTATCAACCAATGTGAGTGAGAATATGTAAACAATGTGCCATACACATGCCCCCAAATTTGATAACTAAGCATATGGATTCTAGACCAAGTTATAACAAATTGTATCTAGGTATCTAAACTAGATATGAGAATGGTCATGATATACATGATGCCCCCAATCTGAACAAACTTATATGAGTTTGAGATACACTAGTATGAATTTTAGTAAAACTCAATGTAATTGATAAATCTATAACTAAATTTGTACAAACTTATACTATACCTACTATACTTTTCTGGCCAATCTTTTTTTTTTATGAAACTAAGGCTATTGGATAGTATCACCATACTATAGTGTCATTTTTGAAAATGTGGTGCTAGTGTCCCAATTTGGGTGTTAGTGTCCTTCTGGTCGAGTTTATGTCCAACTATACTACTTTTTGGGTTGCTATTTTCTCACTATGTTTACATGAGTATGATTTTATGTAACTGATCCCATGTGGTAAAAAATGTATTATCAGTACAATATAGGAACCTAATATCTAAAAAATAACCCTATAAATCCCCCATATTTTGAGTGGATTTGTTCAACCTATGTGATAATAGTTCTCTAAAAAATTATTCACAAAGTGCCTATTAGATGGATCATATATGATAAATACCTAATAATCCAATATAATGTTCATACAGAAGATCAGATTGTAAGGTAATCTGAGCATATATATGTAATGTACGATGTATTTCATATCTAACATTCACAAGGGTGTCAATATATATAATAATGTATGTAATAATAAATCTGAGTCATAACTAGGTAGCTACACAAGGGGATGGGACATGATTTCCATCACAGAAAAAGTAGGAAGGATGAAATGCATGAATTCCCTCATGGCATAGAAAACATGTGTGTATAACAACTAAATACAAGTGTGATGGTCGTGACACATATAAAACACATGAGGCATGAAAGGTAGGCAAAGGTGCCATAATACAAGGAACATGGGCACATGTCACTAAATTTTATAAAAGAAGACATACAAGGACCTATTCAAATGTCCACATATGTAAGAAACAATCAAGTTGGATTAGATCCACATATAAGGACATATTCAAATGTTAACATACACAATCAAGATGGCATACATAAGGACATGGGCACATGTTCAAAACATACTTACTATGAATATAAGTGGCCTAGATCCAAATAACAATGACATATTCAAATATCCTTGAATAGAATAATCATAGAGGTACAATCACATATAAACTAGGAAGGCTAGAAAGTAAAGTATGCATGAATATGTCATAAAAATCTATGTAAGAGCCAAGAGGTACATATGCCAAGTATAAAGTTGTAGTAGATGGAAAAAAATCTTAGTAAGTGTAGCATGATCAATATCAAGATATAATAATGATAAAGATGGGATTTAGAGAATAGAAAGATATAATATGGGAATCAAAATTTTGTATAGGGTACCCCTAAGTGGGAAAATGTGTCAAATGAAGACCTATGTATTAGTGTATATGCCCCAAGTGGGTAGATAATAAGAAGCTTAGATCCGTGTATCGGACTTGAGTCCTATAGTAAGATGCAAATACATGATAAGAATAAGTGAAGCATCTATGTATGTTAACATTGACTATACTAAGATAGCTAACATATGTAGCTAACATATGTAGTGGCTGGAAAACATAATAAATGTGAACATAACAATGTATAAAATCTATAATATTGTGTTTTTGAGTAATTATTTGAATGTTTTTATTTTTTTCTAAACTATTATATTATTTTTGTATTTTATGGATATAAAATATGTACAAGCAACATGAAAATTGAATATATATAAGGAGTAATAGAGAATGAAAGTATATACAATAAAAGAGGAACAATAATAACCGATGAGTCTCATGGGAGACTCATTATCATTGTGGCCTATGTCAAATAAGGGAACTATGATCATGCATGTTGTGTAAAAGGGCAACTATTGTCCCATGATATATATAATGGGACAATAGTTTCCCTTTTACAAAACATGCATGATCATAGTTACCTTATTTGACATAGTATATATATTTGTCTATGTAGTGATGTTAGGAATCATTAACACTAAATATGGTGCACATTAAACTGTAAGGGTCATAGGGACCCATCTGGTAGAAGACATTATAAGTGGCATAGGTGTCCTCTGATGATAACCTCAAGAAGTCAATAAGACTGATATTGGTATAAAATGAGTAGAGGGAGACCCTTGAGAATGTATAGCATATCTTTAACATAGGGGTCTCTCTAATAATGGTCTCCATAGGAGAGTATGTATACATGTTAATACTATAGGAGTAGACCTCACCTGTATTGGTGTATCTACTAAACTCTATGGTGTATTGATTATAATTATGCTTTGAGATGTAACTAATAATTGTGATTTATCTATTAATTATGTTTTAACTAGTAATTGTGATCTATCTAGATATAGAATAGGTATAAGATAATCATATGGAAGACCCTCAACTATGACCATCTAATTTACATGTCTATATTTTAGGAATCTATGCACTATGTGTGAGATAGATCATAGCGGTTATATTCATGGCCTATCTAATAACATGTGAAATACACTTACACTAGGTACTATTAGGAATCTAGTGGCTACATCTATTAGTCCAACCTATAGTGGAAACATAATCTCCTCGATGGAGATTTGAACATGACCACATAAACTACTAATAACTATGTCTTTAGGATATATATCATTTTCTAAGTACCAAAAATAATGTATAAGTGTGATAGTGCACATGTTAATTCTTGACTTGTTATCAACCATAACTCTCTGGATAGGATGATGATTTATATAGGCTCGTATAAATTGTGCATATAAATCTATATAATCATCTATAGTATACTGCTCTAAAAAAGTGATGAGTGGTCTACATAGAACTGTAGTGTGGTGCATACTAATGATATTATGAAATGGGTATGCCTCTGTTTTAATAGTGTGATTTAAAGATGGTGGTGGATGTACCTTAGATGTAAACCTTATATGGTAATGGATGAATATGGATGGCAAGAAAGTTGTCATTGTGTGATGCACCAAAGGTGTATTTAATAAAACATTAGAATCTAAGGCATGTGATGGATTAATGGCTCTTTTCTCAAGATGTAACACCTTAGAATATAGAGTATAAACTATGTACATAAGGGATTATACATATGGAGTGGATGAACTAGCCATAAAAGGTGTATCTATCACTAAAGGTCATTGAATTATAATTTTTGGTTGTGCTAGTTGAGTTGGCCCCAATGTAGGTGTAATAATGTTATCTACTAGGGGAGTTGAATATTGACCATTGTTTGACTTATTCAAAATTTTAATTATGGATTTTTAAATTTTTAAACAATCAAGGGGTTGTTCCTGAATTCTATCTTTGAAGCTCCATAGGATCTCATCCTTATTTACAATAAGGTTTTTTATTTAAGAAGAGGGAGAGTGTCCTGATTTACAACTTGTGTATCATCTTGATCTTGATTATATTGCTCATCTTTAGATGAATTATCATTAAAATCCACATAATTAAGGTGTGAAGGATTAACAATGATAGTTAATTTTTTTCCCTTATCCATGCTATAAAATCAAATAGTAGGAATTTGAATATACTCAATAGAATTTCAGCCTAACCTAGAGCTTCTTCTTAATGGAAGAGAGATAGATTTTTAAAATTGCATATAGTAAAAAAAATGAAATAGAGATGCTAAAACATAATATATAAACATAAATTAGCCAACAAAAATAGAAAAATAAGGCTATCGACCCTTAAAAATATAAGGTTAGGGTTTCAACAATATTTGAAGTAGGTTGGGTTCACAAAATGTTTTAACCATATAGGAATTAACAAGTGCAAGTCATATGTTTGTTAAAGAGACTAATAGACTAATTCATGTAAATAATATACAATAAATATATCCACTAATGTTTTATTTAATTGGTTAGATTTGATTTTTCTAAAAATAACAATAAATAGTGCAAGTAAAAGCATAGTTGGAAAACAACCGAGATGGGTGATTTAGGTGCTGGAAATCAAGGTGGAAGCAAGTCTGAGTATTATAAGCTAGGTCTTAGTGTCATAACCAATCCTAGCTAGTATCTTCATATTTAGATAACAGTACCATTATTGGAAATGTAGCATTAGTGTCTTGATATTGGTGGTAGTGTCCTCTATGTAAGATTATCTTAAACTTTTGGGTGTACCTATAAATGGATGTATGAGGTTTAATCCTATATGCAAGTGTCCTAAAACCTTTTTTTTTTGTTTTAATGACTGATTTAATGAGAAAAACATATCTTCCATGTATCTAGGGCATAAGGCTGACATGATCTTAAAAGTGTGTTTGTTAATAGGGTAGGCTAGACATTCTCAACACCCTACTATGAAGAGAATTGCCAATATACCAATACTTTGAGGAAGGATCCAGACTGGTGTATTTATCCCCACCTAAGTTATGGTGCAAGTTCAAGTGATGCTAGTATGATAGTGGCCTTGAGTGCCTTGAATGTTCTTGAGACTATAAATTTGGGTAATCTGAGATTAAAGCTATTGTAGATGGTAGTACATAAAGGTATGGTAGAATAGGGACTTAAAACCTTAATTATACATAAAATGTTTTAAGTTTGAAATTGTATTTTACATATAGTTTCCATATAATGGTTATAGAGATAAAATTCATTTATATATACTATTTTGGTATATGTACGGGTGTTAAAAATGGTCTAAGCTAACCCTAAGAGGACCTAGTTTTGAAAAGACATGTGACCTAGTGTCATTTTTTGAACACTAATGCCATGCAATGCTAGTGTCCTTATTATGGGGCTAGTGTCTAGTTGGAAAAATGCTAAGAAAGAAGGGATAAGATTGATAAATGAGGTCTTGGGACTAAATTTGGGTTAACTATGGACACCTATGGCCCATATGAAGGTTGGATAAGTGTGATAATAGGATTTAGGATAGGTATAGGGATAAAATAGGGATATGTAGTCTAAAGTGGCACTCTTAGCACTCTAATTCCACTTTTAGGTGATTACGCTTTGTATACTTCTATAGGTTTAATTTGTGAGATTAATAAATTATGGCCACATCTTGAAACCCTCCATGTGTAGATTTTAGAGGTTTGTTAAAACATTAGTGAAAAGAGATATTGATGTCCATTATATTAGAGTTCTTTCTTGAATGGTGATAAACAAATATAGGGTCATGAAAAATATGATTTCCCTTGATGATTATACCATTAAAAATTTTCCAATGAAAAAAGGCTGCAATTATATAAGTCTCAATGTAAATGAAGATGTGGATAGATTTTATAATAGTAAATACATTATTAATGATACACTTATTAATCTAAATCCTTTAACTAACTCTATTTTATGTGCATCTCATGATTATCACTATGTTTTTTATTTTTTGTTTGTTTGAGGATTGTAAATTTTAGTTTCATTTTTATAGTTTTGTATCTTTCATTTTATTTTACCAATTTTAAAATCCATTGGTCATGTGGGATTATTATATCCTATGAAATAATTTCAACCCTATAGTCACAAAATAACAATTTTATATTTTCCACATAGTGAGTCAGACTTTACTGCATACTTAAATGAATTTCCACATAAACAAACCCTTTCTCCATGTGAAACGATCTATTCAATATACACCTTCACTAAGTTAACATATGTATTTATATTTTTCACTTGATCTAATTTCATTTCAACATGTAATAACCTCTAATTTGTTTGTAACCTCAAGTCTCATGGGGTCACTTTACCTATATACATTTATATATGCACTCCACATATCCCAATATACATTAATTATTATTTATATTCTTCACATATGCACATTTAAAAATAAACGTGGCCTTAAAAAAATTTACATGAAATTTTAGGACTTGAAATGGATTTGAATGTTGAAAACAACAAGATGTTTTAACTCATGGTGAATCATGGATCACAATT
>JARHVA010004487.1:0-415000 GCA_037957365.1 Torreya grandis
TAAGTATTCATCTTAGATTTTTAAACGATGGTAGTTTATTACTCATTATTATGGGAAGTCGATTTAGTTTCAAATCATATTTGTATAACAAGGAAATAGGGTAGAGTTTTAATCAATGAGTTGAATCTATGAATGTTTATCTTTCTTGATACGATTCTATGAAACCATGAAAATTATATGATATTCTATGTATAGCCCTTTGCATATGTGAAGTAAATATTAAATATTGTTATAGTAGAAAGTACACCTATATAATTAAATATAGTTTGTTAAATAAGCAAAATAGGATTTGAAAAAGTAAAATCAAATTGAATAGTTTAATGGGTTATTTTCCCTTGGGTTTGTGAGAGTAAACATGATAGGAGTGATCAGTTCTATTCCTTGAGATTTTTGTGTTGAAATACATGGAGTTGCAATATTATAGTAAATAATGAACATAGAAATTAGTGTATGTATGTTTTCAAAATCTAAATATATGGACATGTATGTTTTTAGTAAAATATAGGTGCTTACTTGGCATGATGAAAGTAATGGGTCGCTTGCTTTCTGGCTTGTAAGTTGTATGTTGTAAATATGTTCTATTTTTTTATGTTGTAAAAACTATGAGATATCATTGTGTCTACATCATTTAATATCAACTAATAGGTATGAGGGTGTTTTTATCATAGAATCCCATATATCTATCATTTAGTATTAAATGGTTGATTATGATGTATTAGCAAAGAGTATGGGTGTGTGGATATGACTTGATCTGTTGTGATCTAAAAATATATTAAAATATTTGGCTAAAGTAATGTTTATAGATGAACAATTGTCATTCCACTTGTTTAATATAGTTTACATGTGTATGCATGATTTCATGATAGAGGAACATATTTCCATAGTCTATATGATTTGTTGCATGTATTAGTGATTTTACAATACAAGGGTTTTGGTTGAATTCTCGATATCCACACTACTTTTATTTGCCCTTCTGTGAAGGGTAGGTCCACTCCCTGATTGGGAGGTGTGTGGGGGATCTATGGTCAATGGTTGGAGGTAAATCACATCGATGATGCTCTCCCTCTCCATCAGCTAGTCAACCTTCAGAGAATCTTACTCATGGCTATTATATAGATTATTTGAGTTGTTTGTGATGCTCATAGGTTCTATGGGGAATTCTATTTTTTTGTATTTGTGATTTAGTGGTAAAAATTGTGCTATTGTAAAATTTGATGTGGATTATTTAAATACAATAGGTGGTTGTAGAATTTGTACAAGATTCTAGATATTATAATAATAGTGGTTGTATTTCTCATAAAGGCTATAAATATGGTTTAATTTTCAATTTTGAGGTGATATGAATGGTTTCATACCTTATGTTGTTTATGTAGTTTTTTGATAGCTAAATGAATCTATGTATTAACAAACAAATTAATTGTAACTGAGTATTTGTTACTTTGATGCATTTAATTAACAAACAATATTCATTAATGATGATGATGTTTATGAGTTAGTGTAAGTTTTTAAAAAATTACTTAACTTCAAGTTAAACCTAGTGGGGGTTATAACATCACCCCTTTTGATAAATTAATAAGAGCAATGATAATAAGAAAGGGAGGAAGGTTCAAGAGGAAAAGAGGAAGCATTACAAATCCTATAAAAAATTTAGCTCAAAAAAATGTCATGAACAATCCAACAATAAATCCATAAACTAACCAACATTAAAAAATACTAAAAATATAAATAAATGACCCATAAATTCAACTAAGAGAACATTGTGGAGAAACCACAAGATTGGTGAAGGAGGAAGCCCAAATTATAGAAAACATTGAATTTTCCTTGGTAAGAAGGGGGGAAACGCTCAACCTGTAATTTGGCTAGGAAGAAGATTCACCAATGAAGAATGACGCCAAAAAAGAAGAGGCTTTTTCAATAAATCTTTTAAATAATTCAATAAAAATGAGAACAAGAACAATGCAGAGCCAAAACTAGAGAGCCAAATGCACATGTCAAATTTTAACATCATGTGTCTCACAACCAGTTTGAACCAAATTTAATCTAGAATATTTGAAAACAAAGTCTAACTATACAAACAACCTTGATCCATCTCTCAACTACTTCTAGAGAGTATAAATCAATCCAAAAATAATCCCAATAGAAGAAGTGAAAATGATAACATAATAAGATTAGAGGATAAGAGGGTGAGGCATAATCCTCACTTAGAAAGAAAATATTTTTTTTGAATAAGAGATCATAGAATGGAAGTGAATCCTTCAAACATGACACCACATCAATCTAGAATCAAGACCCAATAGAGAAAAAAGGGTTGTTGGCATATACACATAACACCTATCTAAAAAAACAACACCACCAACAAAAAACATGTAAACTACCCTTTAAAATACACGCCGCCATGATCAAAAGATTTATTTTTTGTCTCAGTACCAAAGTGGCACCTACTTGAATTAAGAGATACTCCATATCCAAATTTTTGAAAGAACATTTAAAAGACTACTTATTCCTATAGCTTGAAACTTGTTACTCTAAGAGAGTAGAGATGAAAATTAAAAGTGACACCAATGATGAAGAAGGAGTCCAAAAGTGAAGAGGATGAAATGAGAGCCACACCATGAAAGAAAATAAAAATAACTCAAGAGGGGTCCAAGGAGGAGATCCATAACAACAAACACAAACCAAAACTCAACCAACACAAAATCCAGCTAAAAGAAAGGATATTGACTTGTAATGCAATACACCAAACACAACCCAACATCCTTCAAGAATGAAAACCCCACAAATAAAAAATAAGAATTTCCTTTACAAATTCATGCAAAATAATAATTTGGACAATATATTTAAGAGATATGAAGAACTAAAACCATGAAGGAAAAAACTTGCAAAAGTTGCAACAAACCCATGAAGCAAGGAAATACACATAACAACCATGAAGGAAAAACCAAAAAAAGAGAATTTTGGGCATATGCCACAACCCATAGTAGGATTAAGGCATCTAAGAATTCCAAAATAGGGCCTAAGAGGGAAGACCCAATAATAAGAAGCAAGAACCCATGCTCTCAAAGAAGCAACATCTCTGCAAAACTAGTACCTATAAAAATGATAGGGACAAACACCAAGGGCTAAAAAAAAGAAAATGATATTAGGGGGGACCTAGAAGATAAGGAGAAAGGGAAATAACATGAGAAAGTAGGGTGATAAAGGAGAGTCAAGGACTCACATGCAGAAGGGATTAACCCCGAACCCAAAAACACAAGATAAGAGCATGGAGATTGATATCTCTCAACATTTTTTAGATAGATATTTGTGGCACTTATTTTCTAGTGTTTGCTTTGTCTTTTTCACATATATACACAATTTTTTTAATTGTTAAATTGAGGATTATATTAGGTCCCTCATTTTTTTGTGAAATTAAGAAGAATAATGGGGCAAGAAAGGGAGGAACGAGCAAGAGGAAAATAAAAAGTATTATAAATCTTATAAATATGTCAACTCAAAAAAACATCATAAATGAGCCAACAATAAAACTGTTAACCATCCAACATTAAAAAATACAAAAGATAGTGATACATAACCCATAAATATTTTGATTAAGAGAACATCGTGGAGAAGCCACGAGATTATGAAAAGAGGAAGCCTTGGTTTCAGGGAACACTGAATTTGCTCTGGCAAGAAGACGGGAAAGGCTCAACCTCCACATTGGTTGGTAAGGATATACACCAGTGAAGAACTATAACAATAAGCAGGAGGTGTTTTCATTAGTTCTCTTGAATAATACAACATCAACGAGAGAAAGATAAAATCACAGCTAAAACTAGAGAGCCACACGTACATGCCAAATTTTAACACATTGACCCTGACAGTCAATTTAAACCAAATTTCATCTAGAATGTTTGAAAACAAAGTCTAATTGAAAAAGCAACCATAAGCCAACTCTCATCTACTTCTATATAGAATAAATGAATCCAAAAATCCCAATAGAGATAATGAAGAATATAACATAAGAAGATTAGAGGTTAAGAAAGTGAAACACAGATAAAGAAAAATTTTAAAAAAAAAACCAAAAGAGAGATCATAGAAGGGAGGTAAATCCTTCAAACTATTAGAAATATTCCTAAGTTAATGTTAGTGTGTACATTATATTTATGGAGAGTTGTTTCAACAACTCTGGGTAATAGTATTTGTTGCAATATTTATGAGATATGACTCCTTACTTCAAAGAGATTATATGCCTATATATTTGTAAGCAATGTTATTGAATATTAACCGAGCATTATTATTGAAACTCTTTGGTTTTGGCACTTGTAATTCATATCAATGATATCAGATTAGTTGGAATTATGCCTGAGATGGAGTAGAAAATCATTTTTAGGGGCAGTTGTCATGTGCATTGCCTCTTAGGATGAGAATATAAATTATTTTGTGAAGAGTTTATAAGAATAGATTTGCTAGGGTAGTTTAGAAAATATTTTATTCTGTTCACTTTTCCATGATGATAACTTTGTGATGATAGTCATCTCACCTTTGTCGATCTTCATATGTTGATGTCACTAATATTGTCCACACATAGTAATCCCATCATGTCCTCAGCTGAGTTTATCTCTACATGACTTAGTGCAGATCTAACCCTCCATATTAGTTTTTATATTCATTTTGAGGCATATGGTCCTAATTTTTATGCACTTTTGTGGACTACATAGATCTATTTGTGGGTTCTCTATTTTTGAACATGTTATTATCAAGAGGAAGAACACATTATTGTAGGAATGTGCCTATCTTGTGAAGGAGGAGGATGTATCACTCCTATACACAACACATTTTGAGGCATATGGTCTTAATTTTTATGCACTTTTGTGCACTACATAGATCTATTTGTGGGTTATCTATTTTTTAACATGTTATTATCAAGAGGAAGAACACATTATTGTAGGAATGTGCCTATCTTATGAAGGAGGAGGACGTATCACTCCTATACACAACACATCAGCATAGAGGCACTACCATAAAAAATAAAAGTATAGATAATACAGAGGTTCACCAATCTTCTTCAACTTAATCGCAACCCATGACCTATTCCACACATAAAAATAAACTCATCTATGGAGATGATCCAAAAAAATTGGCGCGTACAATTTGATCTCCACCTGCTTACTTGATATATATGGCTTACCATTGATTCACATCTACGTCTTTATGTCATTCATACTAGAGTTTTGTCCAATAAAAGTTTGGTGAGTTGGTAACATGCAGTCCATTCTTATGGTGACATGCATTTATTAGTCAACATCTAATACTATTATTTATTTAGTCTTTAGTATTATTTTAGAATAAATAGTTATCATTTTGGTGTTGTGTGTAAAATTCATATGGTTTATATTTGCTTAGTTTATTTATTATAGTAGTCGATCATATTCTTTTTATATTGTTCAAAAGTTTAGATTGTTTAAAAGAGTACTAAATTCAAGAAAGAGTTTTTGAGTCATATGTTGAGTTTATTAACGAGCCCAAGTATTTTTATTAGTCATAGTTCTTTATAGTCTTTACATAACATCTTTTTTAGTTGAAGTCTCAATGTAAAAAATTACATTATTTTGTATATGTCAAAATAGTCTTTTGTATTTTTTTGTCATCTTGTCTAGAGTCAAAATAAGATTCAAGGTCATATTTCATTAAAGTCTTAAATTTCCATTTTTTGCAATGTCAAAATTGTTAAAAACTAAAAAGAAAAAAGAAAAAATCTCTACATTATAACTGGATGCACTATAGGTTGAAACCGATTCCAAGTCCATTTTCTAGGAGGGTTCATGTAGCTAAGCTTCATGTTTAAATCCGCTAAGTAAATGTTTTTCAGATTGGAAGTCAGAAGCATCAGATGAAGGAGGCCATTCAAGCCTCTCGTTAATCACCAACGATGAGGTCCATATGTTTTGGTGGTGCATTTTATTTTCAATGTTTTATGTGGTGTTTTTTCTTTTTTCAAAATAAGAACAGAGGTTCAATCTTGTTTATCTATGAGTATAGTTCATATGTAATCCAATAAAGTAAGATAGTGATGAGAACTAAAAGAGTAATGCAACATCATGATAAATATGGTTATTGGTTAACCATTTGGAAAACCATCATGTTTTGGTTGTTGGTTAGTCACTTTTAAAACCATCTTGTTGTGGTTATTGGTAACCCACGTGAAAAACTATTCTAAAGGTTGTTGGTTTTCCTAAAAAATAAAACCATCCAGATCATGAGCATGCAAAGGTGGTAGTTGCAGTATGGATTGATGTTTTGCCTGTGTTCATACTAAGGGGGGAATGTTAGAAAGATTCCTAAGTTAATGTTAGTGTGTACATTGTATTTATGGAGAGTCATTTTAACAACTCTAGGTAATAGTATTTGTTGTAAGATTTGTGGGATATGACTCCTTATTTTAAGGAGATTATATGCATATATATCTGTAATCAATGTTATTGAATATTAACAGAGTATTATTATTAAAACTCTCCACACACATAACTCATATCACAAACACACCAACACACTAATTCAAAATTAACACCCAACATAGAGAAAAGGATTGTTAGTGTAGAGACATAAATCTAGTCACAAGTATTTGACAATGTTAATTCTTGAAAAAATCCAAACCATGTGACTTATGCTCAAATACATGGATTTTATTTATCATTCTTCTAAGGCATTCATCTATATGCAAGATCGACCCTTGGTTTACCATTATCATTGTACACACATTTCATTGCTAGATGCTCAAGTTGTCTAAAATCACCCTTAGACTATCCCCAATAGAGGAAAGTTGTCTCTGATATCCCTATATAGGTCAATGCTAATCAGACAGAGGCATAATACTCACTTGTCCAATTACAATGATCGTGTCCCATGCCAACTAAGGATTAGTTTATGAAATTAAAAACATCTTTTTGGGTATTCTCACATGGTTGACTAAAATAAATTGTTAAAATATTCGCCTATAAATACAGGTTAAAAATCACTAATTATCCCCACTTGTTATTCACTTGGTGTAAGCATATACACTTTTACACATTAAGAAGATTTCACTATTTTTCCTAATTTCCAAATTATTCACAAGGAGCAGCTATAATCCAAGTCAATATCTATCATTTTCAAGAATCAAAACCATTATTTAGTTGCATACACAGTCAAAAGATGACAATTGGACATTAACTCTAGGTGGGAGAGCTACGTGAGCTTTATTTCCCTCCTTGAAGTATTAGATATGTAAACGATGATAAACCATCAAAGAGTAATTGAGGTTAGCTCATCCCATTATAATCCCCTCTTTTTCTTATAGGTTTTCAAGCTGTCAAAGTGACCTAAGGGTTTAAAAGACAAAATAATACAAACAACAATTATTTTGTGGCCAAACCCTAAATATGATATCTCATATTAGTCATCACTTACAAGCGTAAAATGAACTATGATCAATTTTTATGCATAGTCAACTGGGACAAGTTCACAGTCCATAAACTCAAGTACATTGTACTATTGTCCGCTTATGGTAGATCCATATAAAAACATATTTTACTTCTACCTCTGATATGTCATTTCCAAACTCTTATTTTCTCTATCAGTAGTTTGTCACAATCAACTGGGACAAGTTCATAATCAACAGACTCGAGTGCATCGCATCGTTGACCACCTATAATATAAAGCCTATGTAATCACCTCTTATTTCAATTTTCACTATCAGATAATCAAAATAATCAACAAGTATTTGTATGCACGTTGAGTATATTTTTTCTTATTATTTTTCCAAAATATCAACTTTCCATATTTAATAATTTGTCAAAATTAGAATAGTTGAGTATTGTATATCTATAACATTCTGATATTTATAGTTTTAAACCTATATAATTAGCATAATGCACTTAGTGATTCATAAAAAAATAGGGTAAAATATATTAGTGAACCTATTGTGAAACACTTTGATATTTTGAACCAGTGAGTAATTGAGAGTGATCAAGTCTCGATTTGAATAACTAATCAAGATCTTGAGTTGTAAACATTTTACACACATAAGGCTAAGGGCCATAAGCAATGGACATGTTCAATTGTCATACATTACAAGCAATGATATCATAGAGATTCTCAAACAATTTTCACACAATGGCCAAGAGCCACACACAATACTCGAGCCATTAGTCAACATTATTCATAGATTTTAGTTATACATACCTCATGGCATATCAAAAATGCCCTTGAATTTTTTTTTAGTCATATGAAACCTTTGGTCAATCATTATTGTAGTGTGCCATTATGTGGTTATCACTAGAAAGTTACTCTCAACATACCCTAGATATGGGATGTTGTAGCTATGGGAGTGGTGGAATCCTCTATAGTTAGTGCCCATAGCCATATTCACTATTTACAGTTAGGATTAGTATATATGAGAGCCTACAATGCAAATATACCCTACCTATTTGTGCTCATTTATCCTATTGTGGTTTTATCTCTTATGGTTATTATTTGATTCACAAATTTTTAGATCAAAACAACTCTATTTTCAAATACTCTAAGGTTTTTTCTAATCATAATTAGTGGATAAAATCTTATGTTTATTCATCAAAATACTTATAGATTTTTTAAAATTTTCAATTTACTATTTTATTATATCTGCATAGAGGATGAATGAACTACTTATTATCAAATTAATTTATGGGTTTTCTCTATCTACTAATTTTTATCAAAAATCTCTTTGGATTTTAAAAGTACCTAATAGACCTTTTGAACTAGTAAGTTCTTTATTGTGTACCTCATATATTGGCTATATTATATATGCCACTTAATAAGGTTAACTCGTGTATTTCCCTAAGGTGAAGTGATGTATTAAGTGGAATCTCTATAGAGCATTTTCAAGTTCCTTCAACCTCTTCTAAAATTGATGATACATACCTTTTTTATTAATATGATAAGACAATTATTCAATGTTATATACAAGCACAGTTAAGGTAAAAAAATTGTAAAAATCAAGTTTAACTTTGGAACAAGAACATTTATACATTCATAATGCTACAAGTCCTACCCCACATGTTATTTATGGACTTATCATGGATATTAAGACCGGTCATATGAAAAATGAATATTAAGTTAATAAACCAAAAATTTATTGACTATCTTCATGCCAACCCACATAAGATTGATGCATTCCTATATATTGCAAGATATGAGCAAAAAAACTAGCTTCAATTAATTTAGATGCTCCAATTACTACTATTGCTCTTACCCATACAATTACATATGTGCCAATATATATAAATATGGGGGTATCACTTGGTTTACAACATATTAACATGCATATTTATGCAAGGGCATCATATACACCTCCTTTGATCTCCACACAATGTTGACTTCTATTTACACACCTAATGTATCCTCTCTTGAGCAAACTATTCAAGACTTACATGATAAAATATTACAATTAAATCAAGGTGTTTCTAAAGGTATTGATTAAATGAACTCTCATACTCTACTTCATAACCCTTTGGCACCCAAAAAAACATCTTACCTACTACCAATTGGCTTTGTAGCACCTAATCTACCACTTCATGAGGGTAAAGGTGATCTTGAACTACATATTCATTCATTTCATGCAGCATGTTTAGACTATGCTTACAATGATAAATTACTTACTAGGCTACTTATAAGAAGTCTCAAAGATTAGGTTCTTTGATGGTTACATGATCTCTCACTTCAATCAGTTAGAGAATTCAACCCAGTGTAAAATCATTTTTAAGCACATTTCTCAATCAACATTGATGAAAAGTTATCTTATGCAAAAATTACTAAGCTCAAGAAAGGGTCAAATGAACCTATTAGTGAATATGTCCTTTTATAAAAGACTATTCTTGTAAAAAGTGACAAACTCTATGGTAGATAATGAATTGAAATATATCTTCACTTAAAACTTGTTAGCACCACTCCATGAATCAATAATGTCTGACAAATTTAGATCTTTTGGTGAGCTACACCATACAGTCAAGTAAACATAAGTCAAACTCATAACAGTGAACAAGTTAAAGTGTGCACCAAGTGTTCCTTCTACATCAAATATCATGTTTCACAGCAAGCCAAATTACAAGGTCAAATCTAATAAAAACAAGAATCAAGCAAAGGTAATAGTTAATGCAATAACATAACCAATAAATAAGTTTCAATTGGTAGCTCCACCTAAAAGGTAATTTACAAGGTTACTACAACCTCCTCATATCTTGTTACAAAATCTTATTGATTATAACCTCATCTCTCTACCTCCTCCATTTTAGCTTGATTTGACCAAGCCTCGACCCAAGGTAATTAATAGTAATGCAGATTGTGATTATCAAAAATTCATTGGGAATTCCACAAACAAGTGTTATAGGCTAAGGTATAAAACACATGATATCATTGATGACAACACCATTGAGGTAAGCACACCCACATAAGAATCAAAACCACAACAAACTGATAATAAAAATCTAAAAATCTAATCCTTTCGCAAATCATGGTCCAACTGATAATATAGATAATTAATAATTACATCATGTGTACAACATGCATCCTCCTCCTAAGACATATGGGCATCTAATAGATGGAATTATTGGAACATTTGTAGGTATATTAGAACAATGTCTAGTGATTACATTTGATGATAGTGAAATCAATGTTGATGATGCATATAGGCATGCACTTTTTATTAAAGCATACAATAACAACCAACATGTTCATAGCATTGTGATTAGCAATGTATCAAGCAAAAATGTATGTATAATGACACTATTTTACAATCGTAGATACACAAAAAAAGATTTAGAAGCTACATCAAGCATAGTAAAATCATTTGATGGGCATACATAGCATACTTTGGGACATATAGTGCTACCTCTAAAAGTTGGTTTACCAACAATAACTAATCCATTTCTAGTCTTACTAAGCACATGGGTCTTCAATATGTTATTAGGATGCCCTTAGATACAGAAGATTCAAGCCATACTATCTACAGTGCATAGATGCATCAAGTACATGCATTGTAATCAAGTAGTCAAAGTTCAAGGCATCCCATATGAGTAATATCTATAGGTAGTGGCAACTTATTCTCCTCCCCCACCACCACCATAATTGGTTGTGATAGATATTCAAGAGCACCATACAAAGGCAATTGAGACACCTACTCCAAAGTGCAATACAAAGATAATTAATGCACCCATGCAAGCACATGATACATATTCAATCATGGCATATATACAAAAGATTTATATATAATCATATCAAATGGAAAATTCCTACCTTCTTAAGAAACAAGCTTCATACCAAAGAGTTATGCAAAGTTTAGTTAAATCTAAATCTCATACAATGCATCTTAAAGTAACTCCTAAGATAATTCAGCATGTTCCATAGAAAACAAAGGTAGTTACACGATAGACTTCACCAAGTCCTACACTTTTTGAAATTACACATATGACAACAAATTCTATACCCAATGATCACGAAAAGTATGATACAACACTTGATGTTTTTTAGATTTAAATATATCTATCTACATGTAGCATTTTTTATCAACATAAAACTAGGCTTAAACTCTATGATACAATCATGTGTTATGATCCTTTTATGGATGGGATCATAAGCTATATCCCATTCCATATATTAAAAAAAAATCAAAATTTTCAAAAAATCAAAAAAATCATTATGCACACTGGAAATCTACACACCATGATTTTGAGTGTTGAAAAACCCCTGCACCACCCTAGGACCCCCTAGGACCAATTTGACCTATCAATCCTTAATTGAGCTTAACCCACTATCAGTTTGAGCAAATTGGCTAGCCCTTACCCACTTTTGACCCTTTTCCCTTGATCGTCGATGATCAAGATGACCGTCGATGATCACCTTGATCGTTAATGGTCAGGGTGCACCTTTCTACCCACCTAACATGCAAACCACCCACCTTGCTTTTCTAAAATAACTTGTCTAAATCCAGTTATGACCCATTGCATGGATGAGTTAAAATTAGGAGGCTCAGTTCACATCTTGTTGCAAATCTCTTGCCTCACTTGTAAGAAGAGAGGATCAGGAAGGTGAAATCCATCTGTAATTGTTATCAAAAGCTTGTGTATCTAGAATTCTATTTTTGTAAGTCAATCATCATCAATAATCTAATGATCTAGCATTCATATCAGAGAGATAACTTACTGCCATAGCTCTACTAAAGTGCTAAGTATCATTACTCAGTCATAATTATACTAGACTCTATCAATGAGTCAATTACCTCAATCAATCACCCGATCAGCCTTCTAAAAGATAAGTTTTTATTTTTTGATAATCAATTACTTTATTTTCCTTTCACACTTAGCCCAACACCAACCCATCTTTCAGGAATCCACCTTGTGATCCTGTCAATCAACCATTTAATAACCCAAACCTACACACAGTAACCATTGATGGTTTCCTCAATTACCAATGGTATGTCCAACCACTAATGGTTAGCTTGACCGTCAATGGTCACCTTAACCACCAATGGTCACCCCAACCGCTGACGGTCACTATGGAAACAAATTTTAGCAAGTTGTTTTCACCTACCTACCCCCAATCAAACTTGATTTTCTATGTCCCTACCTATTCACAGACCCCTTTTTGATTTTTTGAAGCAGACCCCAATCATCTATTACTAGTATCGATTTGTTTATTGCTAATTTAGTCATTTCTAGTTTATTTCTTTAGAAAGCATCTCTTGTGTCCAATTTCAGTACCTTTTGATTATTGATATAAGTACTTTATATTATTTTTATAAACTTAATTGTTTAAAACATGTGGATTAATATCCCCTAAAGAAGCTTTTGCTTTCGAGATCTAGCTAGCACTAGGCAATCCACCTAACTACTTATCTAACAAACAAATTTGTTTTAGTTCTTTCTTATCTGTAGGTCATCCTCTCAAGCCAAAGAGGAGCTCTTCACAATCATCTGATTCAATGCATGCACAATAAAATGGGTTTTTTAGCAATACCCATACTTAGTTTCTTCTTCTTCTTTTTTGAAATATAAGCTAAAATTCATTGCAACATTCTAGCACGCCTGTTGGGACCTTGAGTCTTTACTTTGGGTTTCTTTTCTTTGCATTTGTGTGGTCTTCTCTCTATTTATGATCATTAACAAAAACAAAATTTATTTTGGGCTTAAAATTGAGTGTATATATTGACTGCTTGCAAGTTTAACTCACATAGTCTAACTTAAAGCAAAGTAATCCTATCGTAGCATCAATATTTGTTACACACACTAAACCAAACCACTTTCACCAATTAAACATCAAATAACCTTGAGACAAGGCTAGACTAGGATTTATTCACTTGGTGGTAACCTTACCCTTTCTCGATGATCCTACTTGGAGGTCATTACCAAGGGGAAACCAACTCAATTCTCTGATTAAGTATAAACTTTAAAACTCAATATATTTTGGCTAAGCACCCAACACCCTTATCACTATGGTGTGTGAAGTGAGGGGGTAGGCCCTAATACCAAGCCATGTATTGATTCTAATACATATTCTTTTTGAGTGCCTAAACACAACCTAAAACCAACCTTAGACTTCTTTTCTAGTACCCACTCTACAAGCCAATTTTAGTCACACAACTTCTTAAGTCGTAAGCCAAAAGTGAGATTAATAAAAATTCTAAGGCTTAAATTTTTTTTTAGAGTGTGATTTGATTTCTTTAATCATTTCTTATCTTCTCTTTATTTGAGTGGTGAGATTTTTTATGCATTTTCTCTCTCTTACCTTGGATGGTTCTTACTCATCAACAGTGAAGGAATCTAGCAGAACAAAACCTGTCACCAAACCAATCCACCTCTTCATCCATGCACTACATCTCTGAATCAATGGATTCACCTTGTCCTTTAGGAAGTCCTTTCCCTTGAGAATTTCCCCAAGGAGACATGATTTTTTTTGCTTTTCTAGATAACAATATCATGACCCTATAACATTACCTTCACACCATGTCTTACCATACCCCAGCTTTGGCTCCACCCATAGATCTACCTTATGGTATGCCACTCCACCTCAAGGTAAGTACCTCTATTGTCATGGTTACAACACAATCATTGGCTACTCAGGCTTCCTCATCTACTAATAACCCCTTTGAAACTCCTATAGAAAACCAACCAACCCAAACTACAAACCCCCTTATACCTTCCACTCCTACCAACAACTCCACTACCTTAGGAACAAGCCAACCTCTAACCACCCACACTCCCCCCACTATGGGAGTACCTACCTCTAGCATTACCAGCCTTCCTTTAGTAACCACTACTTCACTTCAAATCCTTATGGTGTCCATACCCTCTACCTTACCATTAATTAGTACAAGGGTCACCACCCTTTCATTAGTCACCAACCCAACCACCACTCTATCCAATAAGCACCTATTACGCCAAACTTTGGCTCCATCCATAACCTACAATGGCATGTGCCTCTACCCACTACCTAACCACCTGTATCTACCTACCCTCATGTCTCTACTACCCAACTGTTGGCATCCACATACCAATATGTGATCACTTCCCAACCTTTTACACACTATCAGTATGCCACCCAACCACCACAATAATATGCACCTCCCAACCTTCCAGGTGCACAATCCCAAGTAAACATCATGAAGATTCTCATGGACAAGATGACTACCTAAGATTCATCCATATCTAGAGTTAACAATGTCTTATCATATTATTAGATTTGTAATGAACCCATTCATCCATCTGTGCCTATCAGACCCTATCCTCCTCAATGGGAACTTCCCAAGTTCTATAAGTTTCAAAGTAAAGAGGATCCCCATTAGCACCTTATATCATTTAGACACTCATGTTACTTGATCACCTATGGCGATGCCCTCCTTCTCTGCACTTTTCCTATGTCTGTTTCAACACTAGCATTAGATTAGTATAGTGCCTTACGTAAACATTCCATCTTCTCCTTTACCAAGTTGGCTCAAACTTTCCTGGATCATTTCTTGATAAATATTTCCAAGAAAGTTTTTATCACCGACCTTTACTATATTCGGCAATTTGATGACAAATCTATTATCAATTTTGTAGCTTGATGGAGGAGCCTAATCAACCAACTTTCCTTTTCCTTGCCCCAACTTGAACTGATCAAACTTTTTGCTCGGGCATGTGCCAAGTACATCTCCTCTACATTACGTGTCTGAAGCTTTTGAACCTTTGATGAGGCTTTCACCATAGTACATAAATTAGAGAACTAAGCCATTGATGAAGGAAAGCTAAAACTAAAAAATAAGAACTCTACCTACAAAACCAATGAGTCTTCCTCTTCCAAACCGAATAACCAAGCAAACATTAGGACCAAAATCAAGGGTACTACAAACACAGTTGTCCTTAAATTCACATTCCATCATCTGCCAACCAACTAAATTCCTTTAGTTCCTCGAAGCAAAACATGAGAAACTAAAATTGGAGCCACCTGAAGCAATTTACTTCACTCAAAGAATCATATGCTTTGATTCTGGATAAGCTATTGAAATCCAATATCATATATCTTCCTCCTATCAAGCCACCTCAGTAATTTGACTCCTCTCATCTTACACCTAGTTGGTACAATGATAATAACCTATGTGCCTTCCACCAACTAGTACGGCATGACATTAGTAAGTGCAACACCTTCAAGAGTATTGTCCAATATCTTATTGACAAGGGGGAACTTATGTTGGATAACCTCAACACACCTCAAAACCAAGCCCTTCACATCTTTAAGCAACCTTTTCCCAACCATCTGCCTACCAAGAACAAGAGTAACATGGTTGAATGATCTCATGATGCCCATATTGTTAACATGGATTTTGGCACACTCGAACCTACTGAATAGCCTATATGTTCCTCACCCTCTTCGCTTACTGAGTTAGTGGATTTAAATTCCCCTCCTTTGGAAACCCAAACTAAGGAAACCCCCCATTCTCCTCCTCCACTTATAGAGTTAGTATAGTCCCCAACCTCTCCTTTAATCGACATACCTGCACAAGCACCCATCTTATCTTCTCCATCAACCACTGAGTAACTTAATGCCCCTTTGGAAATCATTTCTGAGGAGGAATCCCCCTTGTTTGCATCTCTCATAGAGGAGTCACCCATTCAAACCTTGTATCCTTTAATTGAGGAAGAGGATCAGGTTACCATCCCTTTGTCTCAACCTATGGGCTTATCTTTCAGGTCTATTATCCAAGGAATAAAACTAGCCTACAAACCATTCTCTAGGTTAGTATAAAAATTGGAGTTTCTCTCCAACCCCAACATGGATCAAGCCACCTTTTGGCAGCAATTAGGACTATCTTATATCACCAAGCAAGAACCTTCAACCATACCTTTATCAGACCAACCCACCACTTCCACTATCCTAACTCCTACCCTATCAACCAAACCAATAGTGACTCCTACCAACCCAACAATTCTTAAGCCATCCAAAGCACCTAAACCACAAACAACTAAATTACCTTCTCAAATCAAGCTAACCAAGAACCTCAACACCTTCCCTAAAGAGAGTCTTAACCACCAAGCCCAACAACCAAGCTCTAACCCAAATCAACTAAGGGAGTAGAAATACCAAAAGGTTAGCAAGCCAAACTCATACCTCCCTCCACCTTGCCCTCTATATCGGGGCCTCATCCTTCGACTCTAAGTAGGAAGTTGACTGCCTCAACTAAATCCCTACCACCGTTGTTGGTTACACAAGCACACCTACTTTTTGACACACCTACTTTTACCAAACTAGTGATGACCAAGATACTCACCCTAAAACCTATTCCCTTGAACCTATCAACCTCTGCCTTACCAAAACCAAAACCACCAACCAAACACACCGCCTTACCTAACCCTTCCATCACCAAACCAGCTTCCAAAAGAACTCCTACCTTACCAACCAAGACCAAAACCCCAAAACCCTCTCAACCTTTATCTGAATCATATTCTATAATTTTTCAAAGGTTATTGCAAGATTTTTGCTTGACCATGGGCCCTATAAGGATGTTAGACCCTCTCGATTCAAAACCCATTTGGTATGACAATTTCCAAGTGTGTTTGTATCATAGAACACTAGGCCATAACACAAAGAACTGCAAAGCTCTCCAAACCATATTCCATCAACTCTATGATGAGGATGATATTTTAATAGATGAACCTCTCACGGACCCATTACCCATCCAATAACCAATAACCAATATCCAAGACATACCTATTCCTCCACTCTCACCTTAGAGTGACAAAGAACCAAACAAGTCTCCTACCCCATTTCCTCCCTCTATCTATACTATTCATGTGGTTACAAGAGCACAATAGAAGGATAAGGGAAAGACTAAGGTGTCCATCCCATGGACATACCCATCTTCTACCTCCCAATTAAATCCTAGCCAAACACCTTCATCTTCACCCAAACCCAAGGTATCTATCTTAGGTGCTTCCCAATCCAACCCTTCTGAGTCCATCAAGAAAGTGGTGCTTAAACAACTCCACTAGACCCTAGTGAATATGAGTTTATATGAGCTAATTACCACTTCACCTAATCATTACCAGGAAATAATCAAGGCATTACAATCAATAGAGTCTCACCCCAAAGACCCACAACCTCTGATAGCCTTCATCAGCACTCTTCAAATTTCTAACATTGTTACCTTCAAGGATTTAGAGATACCTTCTATCCACCTTGACAACATAGATCCCCCTCTCTTTAGTGTTGCTTACATCAATCAAACCCATGTTAAATGGGTCATTATTGATAGGGGACCTAGCATTAACATTATCTCCTCCCATACCTATAACCAACTCAACCTTTCAGACAATGTCATGTATAAAACCTTGATCATCCTCTATTCCTTTAATGACACCATGACCACCACCCTGGGAATGATTATCATTCATATCCGTGTAGGACCTCACACACTCCCTAAACTTTTCTATGTAGTGAAGGGTGAATTCCAATATAATGTTTTGTTGGGATGACTTTGGATTCTCTCTATAGGTTTCATTCCCTCTACCCTCCATCATTTCATTAAGTTTGAGCATGAAGGCCAGGTCATCACCATCTAAACTGACCCAAGTCCTTTTTTGACATGCAACATGACCTATCAACCAATGATGTTTTCTTGCCCCCGTCTAACACACCATCCTTGACCAAAGCCACGACCTCCTCTACAAAAGAGGAGGACTTACCTCCTACAATGAGGCATCGACTAGCGCATCCATCCCCTCTAATCAGATCCTTACCTTAGACCTTTGGAATTGACATTCCACTACCTTTCATTGGGGGAATACCACCTCCTTGCCCTTGACACTTTCCCTACTCCCCAAAAGTATGGGAAACTTAACCACCAACCCAGGTATGAACCCAATGTAAGAATCATTGTTCCTTTTAGACATCCCCATTATCAAACCCATTTAATTTATGGTGGAATTGACAAGCCTCTTGGCACTTTCACCACCTCGATCATTCAACTCTAGCTTCTCTTATCTAGATAAGCCAAGTTTTTCCACAACATACCTCCATAGGTGTGCTTGAAAAGGATTTAGTCTTGGGTGATAAGAACATGGCCTACATGAGATTGTCTCCATTGAAACCAGGAAGCCTCATGAGAAGCATGGCCTTGGTTTCATCCTACCTAACAAGAAGCAACCCAAACCACCTATCATCACCTTTCCTAAAAAAGACACCCCTTTCTCACTAACATCTCCACCACCTACATGTGAGGATGATGATATCATCCCACCTAACTTTTTCTTTCATCAACATGATCAGCCTAAGACCCCTGACTTGTCAAAAAGAGGGAGTGACTATAACCATCCCTTTGATCCATCCTAAGATGATAGGAGACAACTCTCTTACCATTAACATTGTTCAATGCCAAGATGATGATTCTATTCTCACCTACTTTAGTGCCTTAGATTCTTCAATCAACAAATCCCTTCCTCCTAAGACCTCAACCATGTTGAATGAATATACCATAGACATCAAGATAACCCTCATATTGTCAAAATTGGCTAATTGTAAATATTGAGGAACTTCGAGACTTCCCCTCTTTTCTCCAAGATCATAGCTTAGCCTTTGTTTGGTCTTATAGTGACATGCCTAGGATCGACCCTACCATTTCTACCCATAACATAGTCACTCACCATGATGCCAAACCCATCAAACAAAAACTTTGATACATGCACCCTTGCACAACCCATCTCATCAAAGAGAAGCTTCAATGTCTTCTATCTATCAATTTCATTCAACCCATTGATTACCCCCAATGGGTTTTGAATGTTGTGCTTGTCACCAAAGCTATAAGGGGACTATGCATTTATGTGGAATTTTGTGACCTTAACCTTGCCTACCCTAAATATGACTTTCCTTTACCAAGCATCAACTAACTAGTTGATCTTACAGCTGGCCACATGATGTTATTTCTCATGGATGGATTCTCAAGTTATAATCATGTCCTAATTTCCCCTAAAGATCAACACAAAACTGCCTTTACCACCCCATGGGGGACCTTTTGCTATAGAGTCATGCCTTTTGGGTTAAAGAACACTGATGCAACCTACCAACATGTCATGACCTATATCATCCATGACCTTATCCATAAGATTATCGTGGACTATGTGGATGAACTAGTTAAAAAATCCAAACTCCAAAAGGATCATTTAGCCATTCTTGAGATCATCTTTGAGTAGCCCATCCATTACCATGTCTTCTTAAACCCCAAGAAGAGTATTTTTGGGGTCTTGTCAGGAAAGCTTCATGATTTCATTATCTCCCTTCATGGAATCAAAGTTGATCTCACCAAGATCAAAGTAATCCTAGACATGCTTCCTCCTATCAACCTTAAGAAACTCCATAGCTTGCAAGGTGAGCTTCAATCCTTTCATCATTTTATCTCCCAACTATTGAATTCATGCCAACCTTTCCACCACCTTCTCAAGAAGGATGTCTCTTTTAAGTGGAATAGCAACTATCAAAAGGCCTTTGATTTACTCAAAAAATACCTTTTGTCTCCACTTATCCTTACCCCTCTCAAGGATGACCAACCTTTATACCTTTAGATCTCTACTATTAATCACTCCCTAGGAGCAATGCTTGCTCATCGAGATGAACGAGACAAAGAGAAAGCTATTTACTACAGTAGTCACATGCTTGTAGAGTATGAGACTTAGTAGTCCCATATCGAGAAGCTTTGCTTAGCTTTAATCTTTGTGGCCACTAAACTTTGCCACTACCTGCTTAACCACAAAACTTATGTCATAACAAACACTAACCCACTCAAGTAAATGCACTCTAAGCCATACCAAAACTAGCACATGGCCAAGTGGCTCATGCTTTTATCAAAGTTTCACCTTGAGTTCCTCCAACAAAAGTTAATTAAGGGGTAAGTCATTTCCAACCAATTGGCTGAGGCACCATTAGCAGACAACCAACCTCCTCCTCTTGAGTTCCCTGATGAGTCCATCATGACCCTCTCATAGGTAGACTTCACCTATCAAGCCACCAAGCTCTTTGATGGATCAAAGTGTCAACATGGTGGGGGAGCTAGAATCATCCTTATTCCCTTTGATAGTGAGCCTCTTCCTTTATTTTTCAAGCTTTATTTTAAATGTACCAATAATATGACTAAGTATAAAGCCCAAGTGATAGGTCTTCAAACTATCTTAGCCCTGGGAGTCAAAATGATCAACATCTTTGGTGACTCCTAACTTGTGGTCAATCAAATCAACAACTCCTACCAGTGTACGAATGATGTTTTGTAATAGTGCAAACTAGTTGATGAACTCTTATCATCATTTGAACACTACCATATCTAGTCGACCTTGCGATCTACCAAGAAGTTCATTGATACCATGGCTTCACTCACCTCTCAAATCCTATCTACACCCTCTAACTCCAACCTATCTATCATTATCCATATACTTACCCATCCTTCCTATGTCAAACCAAATTCTCCCACCATTTTTAATGTGGATGAGACCCAAATTGACCTTTGGTATCAACAAACCTTCAACTATCTTAACCTTGGTAGAGTTCCTTCTGGCCTTTCTACGAATGCTTAAAGAGCATTTATCCAAAGTACCTCATGTTATACCATTATGGGAGTAATTCTCTATAAATGTGGCTTTGATGGTCTTATCTTCCATTGCCTACATAGTTATGAAGCTTCTCATGCTATCAAGGAAATGTACAATGGTATCTATGGAGGACACTTTAATGGCCTCACTGTAGCTAAGAGTATCTTTCATCTCAGCTATTACTGGCCTATCCTTAACCAAGACTATTGTGATTATATGAAAAATTGTGTTAAATGTCAACAACACACCAATTTGCATCATTCACCTAGCCATAGTCTTCATGTTCCATCAATTTTTGGCCTTTCTCACAATAGGGTCTACACTTTATTGGTGAGATTAACCCCTATTCCTCATAGAGACACCATTCTATCATCACTACAACTAAGTACTTTACCAAGTGGGTAGAGACTATTCCCCTCATCTCTACCAAAGCATAAAATATTATTGACTTTATCAACCATCATATCACCTGTCGCTTCAGTGTTCCTCATATGATTATCATTGATAATGGTAAATCCTCTAAAAATAAGCAATTCCAGGGTCTTTGTGATCTATTTGGAATTAAGTTAAGCTTCTCCTTGCCCTATCACCCTCAAGCAAATGGATAAGCAGAAGCCTCTAACAAAACTCTTAACAACATGCTAACTAAAATAGTCAATGCATCTGGTCAAGATTGGCATTTGCACATCCCATTCGCCTTATGGTCATATCATACTAGCATTAGAACCCCTACAAGTGCTACCCATTTTTATCTTATGTTTGGAGTAAAGGCCATCTTGCCTCTCAAAGTTCAAATACCCTCTCTTCGCATATATTTACAATATATTTTTTCTAAGAGTGATTATCGTCAGCACAATCTAGCTATGCTGGAGATACTTGATGAATGTCATTTATCAGCCCTTACCCATCTTCATGTCTATCAAGAGCACATTAAGCGTGCCTATAACAAACACCTTAAAGCATGAGAATTCAACATCAAAGATCTCATCCTAGAAAAAATCAACATGTTACCAATACAGAGAAAATCAAGTAAGGCAAGTTTGTTTTCAATTAGCTTAGACCCTATATCATAATCCACAAGTATAGATCAAGAGCTTACTGGTTGTCTTCCTTCAAAGGCCACCCAGAACCTGAGCCCCTCGATACTTTACATTTGCATTCGCTCTTTTGTTAAGAAGGATCAAGTTCACCTTTTGTTTAACTTAAGCTCATCCCTTGCTCTCCACACCACATTTATCTCCTTATTTTAGGGGTAACTAATTAAAATTGAATCATGTGATATTCCATCACAATCATATCTTGAATCTTAAACAATGGGTAGCATAGCTCTACCCATGGCATGATTCTCATGGTACTTTTTGCCCCTCTAAGAATGGATTCCCGTGATCATTATCGCCTAAACCTCTTTACACCTAATCAACCTTCTTATGCTTTTAGTTTTGCCTCCATAAAGGTGAACCACTAAGATATCCTAAACAAGTCTATGTCAAGCAAAATCAAAGCAATAAAAAGGAAACCTCCCTATCATTATCAATCATGGGTCATTGAAGGACAACTATTGAAAATTTATTTAAAATAACCAAATATAAGGTAGATTTTTCCCTTGAAGGATAGATATCAAAATCATTAAACAAAGCACATAAACTTATACCACTCCCTTGAAGGATGGTTGAGTAAAGAAATTGTCAAAAGCATAACAATTTCTTGGAAGCTTATCGCATCGATTAGCTTCCCATATAAAACAACAAAGTAAAAGACCCACAATAAAACCAAACTACTATTGAAATCCACAATTGGCTCTCAAGTAGCATAATAAGGTGGAAGTCACAATCGACTTTCACAGGTAGACTTCTTGCATCGATTAGTCTACACAGTTTGGCATATATTTGTTTACTCTAACTCTTTGGACACTTATAAAAGAGGTATGCTAGTCTCACATGAAGGTTCCATTTTTCACCCATTCCCCTTTATACACTATATAGAAGGGATTTTGAGCTTACTCAACATTATGTGGTCAAGACACCTTTTTACCAAACTAGCGACCAGTAATGTGAAGTATTGGAAGGGCTTATATTCATTAAGCCAATCCAACTTTAGTTTTGTTCTAGTCCTTGTACAAGAAGAATCATCACACCCCATTCTTAACTAGTTGTGTATAGTTGATATTCTCATTAGGGTGTTGGTATCTTGATTATATTCTCTATTGTCCCATCTAGTATTATTAGTTAGCCTACCTCATGTGCTTCACCCTAACTAGAATAATAAAAACCATCTCAGGCATATCCATGTGTGTCATAAGCAACATCATAATCATAATCACAACCATAGAAAGAATAATAAAAACCATCCTGATCAATATAGCAAGTAACCATTTTCCACCACATGTCTAAATTTGGATAATGAAGCATATAATCATTCAAATTTGACATGTCATAAGCATATATCACAACCATCTCATGACTATCTAAGCCTATATCAGTATCTAACAACCATAGCATAAGCATAATCTATAAGCAACATAAAACATCAAATTAATAGCATTAAACATCAACACAAGCCACACACCATGATCATAAGCAAAGATCACACACACACACACACACACACACACACACACACACACACACACACACACACACACACACACACACACACACACACACACACATCTTGTAAGTAAAATAGCATAATGTGTATAAGAAAATACACATTTCTCTCTCAAAATGTAAATCTCACCACAATGGCTCGCATGTCAAAATCAAAATGATATACAATAATATATAACACCTATGTGCTATATCATGCCCTAGGTGCACCATTGTATCCTAGAGCACTGATAGTTCCTAGTGCCTACCCACCTATTATACCTATTGATCCCCTAGATGCACTTATTTTCCCACCTACGGATGTGGCCCACTAACCTAGAGTCATTACACCTACACCACCTACCAGGCTAGCTATGTACTCACCCTATCGGGGCTCTTATGGACACTGTGTTAAAACTATGGCCTCATAATATCATAACTCCTTAACTGTGACCAAGTACTGTGCCATAGGGATATTACCTAGTGGTCTTGTTGTGGTTGTTGCTCCTCCTCTCTACCTTAGAGAGTCCCTCTCCTATATAACCAAGGTGAGTGAAGCTTGTGCCTAGTACTTATCACCTATGAGCATATCAACCTAACCTTGTAAGGTGGCGGCCACCTACCCTTGTAGTACCTATACCTATGCCTGTGTAGTGACTAATGTTGCTCCTACCTATCTATCAGGGCTAGCCCCCCATGCCTATGTTCTCTATCCCCCTCTCCCAATTGGATCCACATCCATCATCCTCCTACCACCATCATCATCACCAATGTCTATAATTGTATATAAAGCCTAGAACCATACCATATACCCATCTACAAAGACATCATCATCTACCTATGGCCTGGCTAGCAACTCCTCATGATCTAATAATATAGGCACAAGATGTGGCTCTGGTAGTAGAATCTTGGAATCTTCTTACATGTACCTAGGGAATGCACCTAGTATACCCTGTATAAGGCCTAACTACCTCCTCACCCTCTCAAATGGAATGATTTCCACCTCCCCATCCCTCCAGCCAAATATCCATCTATAATTTTTTAGGGAGAGCATCTGCCTCTTGTAACCAAGCCATAGTAGAAACTAAACATAAGGTTTATAGGTGATGTCACCAATCACTAATGTACCTTGTGCACCCTTGAACCAATCGACATCATGGGATCTTCTTCTTTCACTTGACATAGTAAATTTACCCCTTTATTACATGAATCCAATTAGGAAATCTATTTGTGTGTACCCTACCCATGGCAATCCCACTAGCCTCAGCACCTGAATGTGCTCATAGGCCCAACAATGAAGAACTAAGATGGCATTGATACCATACCACCTATGGGCCCTAAACCCCCATAGCTCCCTGTATATCTGAACCAGGAGAATAGGTACCTAACCGAACATAGTCTACCTTAGTACAAACTCTACCAACACCCCTAGTAGCAAATATAGAAACCTCTCACTGCTTGAGTCAGGAAGAGAAAAGTAGGAGATGACCATAATGAGCATGGTCATTAGTCTCCTCTTACTTAGAGCCCTCACATACAACATGTTATAGCTAAATCCACCAGCATACCGCTGGACCTGATCATTATCATCTTCATACAATAACTCAGTGTGTTCCTCACACTCCTCTTACTCTATATGATAGATCAAATCACCCCAAAGTGAAAGTCATGTGATCCTTTGAATATCCTTAGGCAAGATCTTCATCTCATCGATCAATAATAGGAAGGTGTTCATAGTGGGATCCCATCTCTTAATGAGCACTAGGACCATGGATGCATTCAGAGGCACATGCTGACAGTGCTTCATCACCCCTAACCCAACCTCTTCTATGTGGGCCCAGTCATCTATAGTCATCCCCTGATGGATCTCTATAAAGATGTGTGACACTTAATCGCACATCTATATCTGCTCCCTAGCCTATAACCATTCATTATCATACAATTTAGTCACCCAAACCTTTGCCTACTAACCCCAACCCTACGTTACCATTCAACTTTGCACAAGTGACCTATCTTTACCCTCCTACCTATTTGTACCCTCTAGCCTCCTAGCCAACTCCATACCTATCAAACACCCTCTCATTTTCCTTATCCTTTTAAAAGCTAACTTTTTCCTAGTCAATTGTCGATGGTCATAGTGACCACCAATAGTCAGGTGTCTTTACTTTTTTGGGTATTAACTATTGATGATCAAACTTGATCGCCGATGGTCATTGTGGGAGTTCCATAGGCAGAATGCCTTAAACCCTGTCTACCCCAAAATATAAACAAAACATGATACTTTACTACCTTAATGTGCCTACCCACCCTATTTCACCTACCCACCTGATCAATTTTCCCATTTTACTACAAATTTACTCAAAACCCTTGAAAAACCTACCTAGGGCATAGCAGTTCAAACCCACCCATTTCAACCTACCCTAATCCCAACATAATTATAAATTCAAGGTAACCTATCAAATTAAAGGCATCCCCTACCTCATTTTATGACCACTATTATGGAGTCAGTCATAGACTTACCCACCCTCATTTACACTGGCATGCTCCCGACATCCTCGCTAGTCCCCTCGGTCACCTTGGTCCACCTCAATAATCTCAACCACTAGTAAGTAATCCAACAACACTCAAGTTCACAACAACATGATAATCACTAGAGCCCAAGTTAATGCAAACAAAGGTTCAAATGAGGTAAAAATGATTCTATTTTCACTTTTGACTACTAGGATTTTAAGGTTTCCACCCTGACCATCAATGGTCAGGGTGACCATTGATGGTATCCCTTTGGGAAACCTAACTATCGATAGTTAGGTGGCCCCACTTTTTTCCTCTTATCTTGAATAGCCTTTCTTATGTTGAATCACATCAACTCACCCACCCATGAAGACTACCTTCTCCACCCACCCTAACCACCTTATCACCTTGTAATTGGTCTATTTCAGCCTAAGTAACATGCATTTTATGACACTTTTTACTTGGTCCTTTGAATGTAGGGACAACATTTCCATGTTGACCCTTTTTGCACTTCTACTACCCTGAGCTTGCATGACTCACTTGTGTCTTCTCAAGAGTAATTCATACTTTGGATACCCAAGACACTTGACATGTTCATGTTTTCACTGGGAGCACTTCTTACCTTAGATACCCACCAAAACACCAACCCTATCTAGAAGACTTGATAGGAATAACTCGATCAGCAAAGCCTAAAGTTATGGTTTGGTTATCTTGTTACCAATCTTTATAGAGTTGATCCTTATTTTTACTAACTTGGTAACTTAGTTTATGCACGATGTTGACTATCTCACTTTTTATCTCACTTTGTGTACCTATTTTCACTTTAGTGCCCAGCATATCACCCACATTCATGACATCCACCTTCATCATCACCTTCACCCACCTTATCAAACCCATACTCAATTTTGTTTTACCTCAACGACTCTGAGTTTGAGGGGGAATACCTCCTCCCATACTCAAGGCAATCAGACCTTCGACTAGCAATTTATGTTAGTTTATAGCTTGTTAATTAAAAGCCACATAATAAAAAGGGGCAAAATGTAAACACTAGAAATATGTACACCATGATTTTGAGTGTCAAAAAACCCCTGCACTACCTTAAAACCCCCTCGGGCCCAATTTGACCTATTGACCCCTAATCAAGATTAACTTGTAGTTAGTTTGACCAAACTAGCTTAACCTAGCCTTTAGCCACTTTTGACCCTTTTCCCTCGATCATCGATTATCAAGGTGCACCTTTCTACCCACCTAACATACAAACCACTCACCTTGATTTTCTAAAAATAGCTTGTCTAAATCTATTTATGAACCATTGCATGGATGACTTAAAATTAGGAGGCTCGGTTCACGTCTTATTACAAATCTCTTACCTCACCTATAAGAAGAAAGGAGCAAAAAGGTGAAATCCATTTGTAATTGTTATCAAGATCTTGTGCATCTAGAATTCTCTTTTTGTAGGTCAATCATCATCATTAATCTAGTACCATAGCTCTATCAGAGTGTAAAGTACCATTACTCTATCATAATCATGCTGGACTCTATCAACGAGTCAACCACCTCAATTAATCACCCGATCATCCTTCTATAAGATAAGTGTTTATTTTTTGATATTCAATTACTTTATTTACCTTTCAAACTTAGCCCAACACCAACCCATCTCTCATGAAATCCACCTTGTGATCTAATCAATCAACCCTTTACCAACCTATACCTACACATAATAACCATTGATGGTTGCCTCAACCACCGACAGTCTATCCAACCATTGACGGTCACCTTAACCGTTGATGGTCACCCCAATCGTCAATGGTCACTATGGTAGCAAATTATAATAAGTTTTTTTCACCTACCTACCCTCAATCAAACCTAATTTTTTGTGTCCCTACCTTTTCATGAACCCTTTTCTTATTTTTTGAAGCAAAGCCCAATCATCTAACACTAGTATCGATTTGTTTATTGCTAATATAGTCATTTCTAGCCTATTTCTTTAGAAAAAATCTCTTGTGTTCAATTTTAGTACCTTTTGATTATTGATGCAAGTACTTTATATTCTATTTATAAACTTAATTATTTAAAATGTGTGGATTGACAGCCCCCAAAGAAGCTCTTGCTTTCAAGATCTAGCTAGCGCTAGGCAATCCACCCAACTACCTATCTAACAAATAAATTTCCTTTAGTGTTTTTTTATCTATAGGTCATCCTCCCAAACCAAAGATGAGCTATTCATAATCATCTAATTCAATGTGTGCACAATCAAACAATTTTTTTAACCATACACGTACTTAGTTTCTTCTTCTTCCTTTTTGAAATATAAGCTGAAATTCACTGAAACAATCATAAAATCAAAAAAATATAAATTTTGTAAAAATACAAACACATTCAAAATATTAAAAAATAAATAAAAAATGGGACTTGAGCATGACACAATATGACAAGTGTACTTATTTACATATTTTAGTTATCACATATGTTGGTAGATAACATATTATTTTCTATACACATGCATTTCATGAGGTATTTGAATGTGAAGCAAGATAATGCATTACATATGCATTCTTAGATGTTGGACTTTTCTTCCACTAGTGTTCATGCCTATGTTGGGGGTATCTAAATCTACAAGTTACATCTATATATGACCTCAAATGTAATGTTGAACCACATATATCACAAGTGTATGACATAACATGACATTATTATGTGTTGAGTTTGTGTACTTATTAAGCTTGATTAGTTGTGTCATGATCTCTATCAACATTCTTAGGGCATAATCTACTTCAAATATACTTACATTATTGTGCATTTCATTGCTAAATCTATCTATACATGACACTTTGTATGCCATACATTTAATATGTTATATACATGCTTCTATGACAATTTCATTTTCTATGATAGCATACTCTCCAACTTACTGACATAATATTATATGATAGTATCTTTATCACATTATATAGTTAACTTTATTTTGAGATGAGTGACTTGTAGAGGTTATATACCTCATCTCAAAAATAGGACATCATAGTGGGCTTGTCTTAGAGATTATTTGGTACAAAATATAGGTTGAAAAAATATAGAGTACATGTTTTTAAAGATTCAAACTAATGCAAAAACTAGATTCCATATCAGAGTATAGGTTTTTAAATATTTAAAATGATTTATAAATTAAGAATATGATATATATTATCACATTGATGTACATTAAGGTAAAATGCCCTCATTGTTTAAGGACTCAAGGCATATAATCATACACCTTGAATGCATATACATGGGCATGTGCAAAATAATTAGAAGAGCAGAGTTATAGGTTGAAAACATTTACAATTGATCAAATAGATGCATACCATTATATATTATTAGCACATATTAAGATGCGACATGAGATGCATTCATGCTCTTGCTTAGTTCAAATGTGAAAAATTCAATTTTTGAGTTCAAAGATGTAAAATCTATATTTCAAATTTTAAAGATGCAAAGTTCAAAGTTTCAAATTCAAAACAAATTTTATGAGCAATACGGGCATGATGGGGGAATGAATATCCTTAATTCATTTTTAATCATGCAAAATAGAATCTATATCTTATGAAATGGTGTGATTCAAATCTATGCGAGTGATGTATGTTCAAGTTTAGTGACACTTAACATCCTTAGCATCACTTCTACCGAACCTATCATGGTTCCAAATTTTTGGATTAGTACATTTTGTACTATACTATATTCATGAGATTTGGGATAATGCATATTTCCACCTCAATAATTTGATTAGATATAAATATTGGGACTTGATCACTCTCAATTCTTCATTGGTTGAAAATCTCCAAGTGATTCAATAAAGGAACATAGTTCTCCATCATCGATTATAGGTTACAAGGCAAATGGGTTTAACCTAAATATAAGTTTACTTCTTCTTTGTTTTATTTTTGATTTTTCAATTTCAATAGTTAAGTTTTTTTAAAATTTTAAATGAAAAAATAACTTCATAAGTTATTTTAAGGTTTTCTAAATTTGAGTGCCCTGTGTAATTAAAGTATCTACTCAAAAACAAAGTTTGTTGTACACACTTGGGTTCAACTCTTTCTCCTTTAATCTAGCAATTTAATTTTTAGAATACAAGGGGATCAAATGTAGACACATAAGTTCAATCAAAAGCACTTTAATTTTTAGAATAACCTGGAGTAGAAGGAGTGGAAGGAGTGAAAGACCCTCAGCATTTTGAATTTTAATTTGAGTGAGAAAAATAGAATACCAATATAGGCATGGATGGGAGTAGAAGGAGAGGAAGGAACAAAAGGAGTGGAAGGAGGATTCCTAAAATAGGGCATGGGTGGGAAGGAAAGGGGAAGGAGGAGATGAATATGACCTAGATCTAGGTGGACTGGGCATTGTCCATGCCATCAATGGTATCCCTCAAAAGTTTGAATGGCCCACTAGGTGGGAGAGATTCAGAGTGAAAGACTGGTGGGTGTTATATAAAGAAGCAAAAGGTTATAGATGGAGCCCTGTAGAAAAAACTTGAGTAGAAGAATCATTAAGGCTAAGCAGTAGACCTACAAAATGGACTGGCAGAAGGTCCACAATATAAAGGTGTTTCTATTATAGTGTTACGAGAAGGTTATTTCCAATAGAATGTGAGAGGGATGTCTTTAGGGTGGAAGGAGGAGAAGAAGATGACCTAGATCTAGGAGGACTAGAGGTTATCTGCCTCATCAATGCCAACCCTTGAAAGATTGAATGTCCTACTAGGTAGAAAAGAATCATATTTGAAGACTAGCAGAAGGAAGTTTTTGGATGTGATTTGGTAAAGAAAACCAGAGTGAAAGTCTTGTTGAGGTCAAGCAGCAGACTTGAAGCTTTAAACTTGAGTATGGTAGGTCGATGCACTGGTCTAAATTCTAAGATAGAAAGGTGGTACTTCAAAGGAAACATAGTAGAAGGTTTGTTGCCTCCCTGTGGCAAATCTGTAAGATTTCAACTATGTTGAGAAAGATAAATGATTGGAAGAAGGTTAGAGTCTACCATTTCAAGGGTTGGGTGTGTCTGTCTTCATTTTAAGCTCATATTTTATCTTGGATTTATCTTATGGAAGCCTTTTTCATAAATTCATTGGGATATTTATTTTTATCCCACTCCTATTGGTAAAGGGAGTAAGTTTGGTGAATTTATAAGGTTTCATCTATTTGGTGAATTTAATAAGGTTTCATCTATTGGATTGGAAATACTAGTGGGTATCCAAGACTCGAGAATAAAGGTAAATGAGGAAGATAAATGATTCCTCACAAAGCTTTATGGAGTCTGATCTGAGAATGTTGAGCCATTTTCATGGGTGATGGTTTCTTTGAGATATTATATATGGTCACTTGTTGCACACAGGGTCTATGATGGATGGGTGAAAATATTTCTAAAGACCTGAACTACGGGGGATGGTTTTTAGTCTCACTTAGTTTTGATCATGGTGGATAGAGGAAACCAAATCAAAACTTGCCTTATTAGAATGGATGATAGAGGATTTTACCCTGGCCACTTATGGGTTACGAGGTTTGCCCAAATTATATTGCTCATACATGGATAAAAAACCCTGTTGTGTTTCAAACCATGGTCAGACTACTGAGGATGATATGGTTAGGTCCTTGTTGCATTTTAGTCATTAATGAATTTAGTGGGAGGAAAAGTTTACTTGCTAAGTATCGAATGCATGGAGGTTGTGTGAAAGTCTCGAGTCGTAAAAGACCTTCTACTCCCAATGGACTCTTGTTAATTAGGGTAAGTCTCAAATAAGTCCTATTGAAGGGCTTCAACTTTTTTGAATCGCATTGCTTTTTAACATCTTTGGTTGTACTAAGGTTGTGGGAACCTTCAAAACACTCATGTTATGGTTGTGGGATCCTAAAAAAAACCCCTTGTTATCTATTTCACCTAGGTTGTGGGGTCCTCCAAACCCTCTTATGCTTTTTATGGTTGTGGGAGCCTTAAAACCCTCTAGTTGTGCCCTATGCAAAGGAAGTGTAAAAACTATGTTGAAGATAAAATATGTGGAAAAACATTTTTAGCTTTAGTTGATTTTGTTTGCCATGGATATAAGAGACCCAACCAAAAATTAGTATATTAGTTATGATGATAGAGGAATCCACCTTGCTAGTTTCAATGGGATTAAAAGCCCACTTGTTGTGTCTCAGCTGGGTGGAGGCCATGCAGAAGTTTTGGGGGGCAGAAGACCTTCTGCTCCTGGCAGACTCTTATTTTGTAGTATAAGCTTTAGGGATGTCTTACTGAAAGGCATAATCTCTATGAGTCTCATTGATTTTTAATATTTGTGGTTATCCTAAGGTTTTGGTAGCTTTAAAACCCTTGTGTTATGGTTGTGGGATCCTTAAAACCCTCTTGTTTTGCTAAAGTTATGGGAACCTCCAAACCCTCTTGTTGTGTTAGTTATGGTTGTGGGAACCTTAAAACCCTCTCGTTGTGCTTTGTAAGGTTGGGGGAGCCTCCAAACCCTCATGTTGTATTTGGTATGGTTGTGAGATCCTTAAAACCCTTTTGTTGTGCCTTGTAATGTTTGGTTGTGACACCATCATGCAAAACCCTCTCCTCGGTTGTGGGCCCAGTTATCAAAACCCTCGCTTATCCAGTTCATAGCTCCAGCTTTAAAAGAATTTATCTCATCAAATAAAAAAATCACTTGACAATGCCAATTTTTGACACATTCCAAACCATATGACTTATACTAAAATACATTACTCTTATTTACCATTTTGTTGAACCCTTTATCTATATGTGGGCTTGACCCTTTTTTATTGTTATCACTATACAAAAATTTCATTATCAAATGCTCAAGCTATATAAAACCATCCTCAAACTATCCCAATAGAGAAAATATATCTCTAATCTATCTGGAGAGGTTCGTGTTAGGTATATATAAGTTTAGTGTGCCCCTATCCACGTACAACAATCACATTTTTGGCCAAATAATGAGTAGTTTTAAAAATTGAAAAATTATTTTTGAGTATTCTTACACATTTCATACAGTCAACTAAAATAAATTATCAAAATATTCACCTATAAATGCATGTCAAGATACACTCATTATTCCCATTTTATATTCACTTGGTAATAGCATATACAATTATGCACATTAAGAAAATTTGTTATATTTTTCCCAAAATCTAAATCATTAACAAAGAACAACCATAATCTAAGTCAAAAGCCATATAATGCAAGTCAAGAGCTATCATTAGCAAGTATCAAAGCCATTTTCTAGTTGCATACACATAGTCAAAGCATTGCAATTGTACATTCATTCTAAGTGGGAGAACTACATGGGCTTGATTTCCGTCCTTGGAGTATCATATACATAGGCAATGATCAATCATTAGGGTGATTAAAGTCAGCTCAACCCATTACATTCCCCCATTTTTATCATGGGTTTTTGAGCTATAAAAGTGACCCAAGGGTTTTAAATACAAAATAATAAAAATAATAATTTATGTGAGGCCAAACCTTAATTATGATATCTTAGATTATTCAGCATTTACAAGCACAGAAGGTGTAACAATCAAATTTTACGCACTACCAACTAAGATAAGTCTATGTTCAATAGACCCAGGTGCATTATGTCATTATCCTCCAATAGTGGATATGTCTAAAAACATATTTTTATTATACATTTGATCTATCATTTCCATACTCCTACTTTCTCTATCTTTCTTTGTCAATAGTCTATCAGATTTAACTAGGACAAGGCTACAGTCAACAAACTTAAGTGTACTATGTTGTTGTACACCTACAGTGGACTTGTCCAAATTTTGTTTATGTTCTTGAATATAGTTTTAAGCGTGTATAATTATCTCTTCTTATGTTTTTCACTATCAAATGGTCAAAATAGTCAATGGTTATCTATGTGCAAGCTAAGTATATTTCTTCTTAGTACTTTCCCAAAATAACAACTTTCCATATTTGGTAATTTGATAAAATCATAATAGTTGAGATCGTATATCTTTTGCATTTTGATAATTATAGTTTTACAACTATATAATTAGCATAATACACTTAGTGTTTTATAAAAAATAGGTAAAATAGTTGGCCTCTACACATAACACCTCTCCAATAGAAGAGCACCACCAATAATAAAGAAGAGAACTACCCTTTAGAATACACACCACCCTAGCCAGAATATTTATTAATTATCTCAGTATTGGAGGGGCACCTAATTGAATAAAATGATACTCGAGACCTAGACCCCCTTTAGTATAATTTCGTTAAAAAGAAGAACATTTCAAAGATAACTTTTGCCTATAGTTTGAAATTTGATGCTCTAGGAGAACATAGATGAAAACTAAAACCAATCCCAAAGATGAAGAAGAGGGAGTCCAAAAGTGAAGATGAATAAATGAGAGCCACACCCTAAAAGAAATAGAAAAAAACTCAAGATGGGTCCAAGAAGGATATCCATGTCAACAAACATGAACTAAAACTTAACAAACACCAAAGGAAACAAGAAGAATGGGTATTGACCTCTACTATAATAAACCAAACACAACCCAACATCCTTCAAGAACTAAGCCCAACATAGAAAAAAAAGCCTTCCCTTTGTAACTTCACACGCAAGAATAAGGTAGATCCTAGACTTAAGAAAGATGAAGATATAATACCATGAAGAAAAAATAACCTAAAAATTTGTTACAACCCCAAGAATTGGAGAAATGCACATCAACAACCATGAAGAAGCAACCAAAAAGAAGACACGGGGTGGAAGCAAACAACCCAAAGTTGGAGTAGGGCACCAAAGAATGCCAATGTAGGCCTTGGAAGGGAAGACCTAGTAGCTGAAAGGAAAAACCTATGTTTTTTAAGAAGCCACATACCTAAAAAATAGAGAATCATAAAAATGATAGGGATAAACACCAAAGATTCAAAAATGAAGAAATACTATCAAGGAATACCTAGAATAAAAGGACAAAGGAAGACGATGAGCAAAAGTAGAGGTGAGGACTCATACATAAAGGGGAGCAACCTAAACCTAAAAATCCACCATAATCAAATAAAAATCCCTAGACAAATGATAATGATGCCCCCAAAAGAGGCAAAAAAAGATCTAGGAATAAGGAACAAGCAAAAATCATGAACAAAGCATATAAAACCTTGGAAGAAGCCAAAAAACACAAGAATAAAAAGTACACAACATGCGACCAAAGTTGAGTGATAGGAGAGTAAGGAAAAAATCACTTACAAATAATAGATCAAGTAATAACAAAGGAATATAGGGAGAAGAGGTGTGAAAAATTACAAGCAAACTTGATTGTTGGAGCCATGGTTGAAGGGATCCATTTCTTGCAAGCACATAATTTATTTGTTTTACATCTATACATAATTATTATGTCATTATTACGAGTATAAGTGTTAATATTCAATTAACTTATGTGGTATTTATATAATTGGTCACTACCCACGGATTCATATGTGTATATCTTGTTCATGTATCTAGCACGATTAACATGGTTTTTTAACTTTGTTTTCACTCATTCCGGGTTTTCTACACATTGGCTTTAAGATATTGTACACATTATCCATAAAAGTAGGCAAAGTTATTTTTTGTAGATACCTAAATTTGGTCACCGGTACTTGACTATGCCAATTCTTAACATATCTTAAACCACTTAAATCACATTCAAATAAATGACTCTTATTCACCATTCCTATATCTATTTATCTGTATGTGGTCTTGACCCCTCAATTTGTCATCGCTACTACTTAGAATTTCTAAATCAATGCTCAAATTATCTATATCATCTCTCAGAATTTTCCAACATTAGGATAATTATCCCTAATTTTTGGGGATAAGTCTAATGTCGTGGACTTGTCCACCTAGAGCAACCTTGTCCATGTTTCGCTTAATGGATAGTCTTCAAATTTAGAATATTTTTATGGGTCTTCCAGCACATTTTACAAGGTCAACTAAAGGAAATTATTATAAATGATCTCTACACAAGCAAATAAAAGCTCACTCATTAAAGTACTTCATTTTTATTTGACATCTATCTTTACAATAATACACATTGAGCGATTCTTCCTTATTTAATCCAAATTCAAGATCAATAATTATAAGCAGTCTCAAATCAACTTTGAAACATATCAAATTAGAATAAGAGCTAACATTGTTAAGTATCAAAGCTAAACTTATAGTTACATACATATAGTTAAATAGCACAATTGGACAATTACGCAATCACTCTAGGTGAGATAATTTCATGTGTATTGATTCCCTACTTGGAGTATCTAGATATGTTGGTAGCGGTATATCATCAAAATGAGTGATTAGGGTCATCTCAACCCATTACACTCCCCCTCTTATTTTACATATTTATAACTCTCATAAGTACTATGAAGGTTTCCGTGGTTAAGAGAACAAAAACAATGATTTATATATAACATCTACATAATATGAATATCCTAGCCCTCTCAACAGACACATGTACAAAACATAACATAATCATAGATTTGTCACAGGGTGTATGTAGACAAATCTATAATCAACATACACGACCATCCTGAATTGTTGCCTAGGGGGCATGAACTTGTCTAAACATAGTCAACAACTCTACTCCTAATCCTAAGTTGTCATAGTCTAGTTTTACTCTATTTCTTACTATCAGATATCAATTATAGTCAATCATAAATCATAAAAGCTAGGTATCTTGTATTTGGTTGTACTTATTATTTTTAGCACATGCCACTTGCTAATTTCAAATTTAGTCATATTGCTTTACAGTCAAATTTATGATTAAATGTCATATATTATAATATGATAAGATCTATCAAGTTTTATATCTATTGAACAAACATTCATATGTTATATTTAAAATAGGTTAAAACATATTCATGAATCCATACATCTTTTTAGCATTTTTTTTTTAATTTTTGTTCTATGGTTTCAACTGAATTCCTGATTTCCGTACACTAAAAAGAAATTTGATCATATTGTATTGGATTTGATTGAGCACTGGTAAAGAATTACTCTTTAACTTATGAGTTACAGCTGGATTCTCGATTTCCATGCATAGCAATATTTCCTTTTATTTCTTTCAATTTCTTTTATCTTTTTTCTTACTTTTTGAAACTATGTTCTAACAGTTGTAAAACTCATAAGCATTATCATTCTAGGTAGAGTGATATTTAATTTTACTTGAGTTGTGGTGTGATAGGTACTTCTCTTATACTCAATCCATTAGATAACAATACATGCATAATTTAGTTTTAGTGTACCTCATGATATAATAAAAACACAGGGTTTAATTTTCAGCCTTATGAAGGATCTTGGTCATTTATTTCTATAGTGCACTGGTAAGCAGTCAGCCCCATGATGTTAATATTATTATTCCCTATAAATGGGATAGTGTGGCTACAAGATGATGGAATCCTCTGTAGTTAGTGTCTTTTGGAACTTGTTCACTATTTACACCTAGGATCAATATATCTGAGAGTCTACAAATCACACACACCTTGTCTTTTTACACTTATTTTATTTTTTCTCTTTTATAAATTTGTATGATTACTTCTCATGTCACTTAAGAAGGTTAACTCTATTGTTCTTGTAAGATGTAATGCTATATTAAGTGAATTTTATATAGATCATATCCAAATTCCTTTTATCTCTTCTAAAATAAATAACACATATATCATTGTTCAATTTGATAATGCAATTATTCAGAGTTATGTACATGTCAAAACTGTTAGAATGTTAATATTTTTGGGGTTACTTTCATGGCCCAATTTGTCCCATAGTATTGATAATAAATGTTATATTTATTATTTAATTACAAAAAAGTATTTAAAATTTATGTTGTGAGAATAATAAAACTTATATTTATTATTTATATGATTAGATGAAAAAGTGGATCAGTTGGTTGGTTACAATTGTTCACACCCCTTATAAAGGCATTGTGAATTATTCACATGGAAGTGTCTCTGAATATTTTGTGAAGAAGTTATGTAAAGAGGAGAAGTGAGGTGAAAGGAAGTTATTGGGTGTAAATTGTTTCTCATATAAATGGATTATGTTTTTTCATGGATATTTTACCTATATAGGTTTTATTACATAAATCTCATGTAATGTATTTCTTCTCTATTTATTTATTATTTATTATTTTTACATTGTCTTAGTTCTCAAATTAATTTAATAAATCTGGCATTCATATTAAACAATGTATTATCATTATTTTGGCTTCTCTGACATGGTATCAAAACCACATTTTATTTGATTATGTTTGCCGGTTTTTGACAAGTTTAATAACATGTTTGTGGGTATTTGAGTTATATATAACATTACACACACACACACACATTCTCATTCTAAATATATGATCAAATATCATTTAAAAACATATAATTTTACTAAAATACTAATAATGAAAATTATTAAATAACATATAAATATATATTAAATACATATAAAAGAAAAAGATATTATATAATATATAAGTATATTATATAGATTTAGTTGGAGGCTATACGGTGGGGTGAATCCCGTAGATTTATCTCATAATAGATAAAATAGAAGAATATCCATTTAGCTGACATGGCAATAATCTCAAGATTTTACGATGATTGCAGGTTCTGACACATTTCACATTTGAAGGTGGCCTCTATATACTATAAATAGACAAGTCTATATATAGACAGTTACACTCAAAATTTGCCTCCATATGCAATGTTATTAATATGCATAACACAACCACAACTAAACCCAGACCACTAACACAAACAAATATTATTTCAAGAAGATAATGTGATGAGGCATAGTTCAACATAAGATTTGTAATATTAAATAAATTCATAAAAATAAAACTTAATTATGAAAAGATAAAGATCATTTTAGAAAGTACAAACACAAGGATCTTGAAATATGGGTTGAAGTTGACTGAAGCAGTGGTGACAACAACAATGATCCCGATGACAATGAAACACTTGTAGAAGACGTATCTAATATCATGGTATTGAGTGAAATGAATAAGAATGAAAAGTATCTACATGACTCAGTAGAGCTTTATCGAGATATAGTTGTCTAGGGGTTGGAGAATGCAAAACATACTTTTGATAGGGAAGAGAGGAGGCCCTCCACAAGGAGCACAGGTGGCAAGTAAAATTAGAGAACAAAGAAAAAAGAATGGGAAAAAAATTGGGGAAAAGTCCACATATGGAGCATAATTTGGCCATAAATATTTCTTCATTCAACATGCCACTAAAGACCTTACACAACAAGGTTAGACTTAGAACTTACAGTAAAATGATAAGTTAATCATGTAGATATATTACAGGAGTATATTCACATATTTAGCTAGACAATCCAGAGGTGGTGAGCATTAATCATTAAATTTTAGTGGCAGACTTCCACACTCATCCACTCTCTACCAAAACCCAACAAATGCCAAACTTAGATGATATAAAAAGAGCATACGAGAGAGGCGTACCTAGGAGAAAAATCTAGATGACCTGCAGTGTGTGAAGGATAGGTGGATGGCATAGAGTGTATGAGGGACAAGTAAAAGACTCTTAAATTATGGGTACCTATCAAAGAAAAACTTTTTAAAGATAAAACGAATGTTAATAAAAATTAGATATATTAGATATTATTATAATATTATGATATATGTTAATTATAAATTATAATATTATTATTATAATAATATGATGTTATAATATACATTAACTACAACTAAATTTTATATATAAATAATATATATATTGATATAAAAGTATTAGAATATAATTATTATATTATCGTTAAATCAATATATATAGATATAATACATAATAATAATAATATCATATATTTAAATATATATTAGTAATATATATATATATATATATATATATATATATATAGTATAAATATATAAAATAATAATAATAATTTATATATTTTATTAATATTTAAAATTATAAATATATAATATAATTATATTTATAATATATATTATATAATATTATAATATATTATATTTACATCAAAGGTTTTTCTTTGGCAAGGCCATTGTATGGATTCATTTCAGTCCAATGTGATGAATGTCATTCCCACGAGGCTTAGGAAATAATAGCGGGATGAAGCATATTGGCTAGACAAGGCTTTGAAAAGATCTGACTTGGTAACCCCCATAGGAATCATAGCCCTAATGGAGAACATCAACAACGTAATGTACTTGGTGCTTACCTTGGCAGATGTGGGTATGCAAAGGTTCTGTATGAGCTTTTACATGTTCTATGCCATGGTGGCATATGACAAAAAACTTGTGTTGTACGTATGATTAGGAAATATAGAGAATCATTATTGGTTACATTTAGAAGATGGAAAGAGCTTGTTTTGATTAACAAACCACCCATTGAGGTCCCATAATCCATCTTTTATCTTCCATTCATCCATGCCACCAATATATTGACACTTAAGAGTAGTTAACATTAGGGTTAAGAATATACAAAAATGCCATACTCAAACCTTTAAAAGAAAGGGAAAGGCCATATATAATATGTAAATACTAAAATATTTCATGGTCAGTTGTGTAGTGATGGCGAGGGGAAATGACAAGGTTTTTCAATTTATATTGTTAGAGCAAGGTAGAAACATATTTGAATATACATTTCCTATTGTCAAGGGTGGATGAGGATGTTATGAGAGCTGATTGCTTGAATTAATGATGCAATGCCATTGATGTTGGGATAACACATTATGATCCCATAGTCGATCTTGTAGATTCCTCTCATTCACAATGCTAATATATTAACACCTAGAGCAATTACATCAGTGTTAAGAACATACGAAAACACCATAACCAAACCATTGGAAGAAATGGCAAGGCCATAAAAAATGTATTGGTCATTTCTTTTGTCAAGGGTGGATGAGGACATCGTGAGAGTCAATTTGATTATGACAGGGCTACATGTCTCATGTGCAACTCAAATCAATGATGCAATGTTGTTGATCATGGGACAAGATAATGAGGTCCCAGAGTCTATCTTGTAGCTCCCATGTCAAATAAATTTTATAATATTATATATATATATATAATTTTTAGTGCTTATAAAAATTATAATAAATATTATACAATATTTCTACAAAGATGACCAAATAAATTGATAACTGAATTATGCGACTTAAAACCAAAAATACTTACAAAGTAGCGAAAAACAACTACAAATACTTAGTATAAAAAAATACAAATTAAAGTATTGTATCGTTAGAACAAACCAAATATGAACCAATTTTATTTAACCTCTAGGTTTTCTTATACCATGGGGCAACTACTAGTATATAAATAGCAAAAATAAAACCTGGGGTAAGTAAGAAGAGAATTAAAAAGTGAAATATATTAAGTACAAATAATCACTTTAAATTGGAGACATTTCAATTAACCTAAAATTTATATATATTAGTAAATATTCTCTTTATTGGCTATGATTTAAACCTAACATACACCAGTTACACACACACACATATACATACATGCATGCATGCACACACACACACACACACACACACATGCACATAAACCTTTTTTGTAATATTTTATAATTATATAATATTTATGGGAAAATCATTATAATTATTTTTACATTATGATTACATTGAAGGGAAAATGTAATTATGTGTGCACTATTTTACATTGATGGGAAAATGTAATTATTTTTACACCATCTTACATTGATAGGAAAACTCTTTTATAATTATTTTTTCACTATGTTATATTCATGAAAATATATTTTATAATTATTTTAACATTATGTTTTTTTTAATGAAAAGGGTAAAAATATATTAATAAAAGAACAAGAGCATTACAAGAAGAACGGGGGACCGAAATCCCCAAAGGAAAACAACAAGCACAGAAAAACTAGGGACGAACCCACCTATATGTTGATATGAGCCTTCCTATCTTCCTCCAAAATACGTTCCATATTAAAGAGAAGCTCTAAGGAGAGAGACTCCCAATCCTCAGAATTACCACCATCTAAATGCTCGGACACCCATTTTGCCAAACAATCTGCTGCTCTATTCCATTCACGGGGAATATGAACAAACCTAGTTGTATCCATGAGCGAGCTAATCCTGAAAATCTGCTGCACAATCCCAACCAATTGCCAATTGACATCCAACACTTTCCTCTTAACAAGCAGGTTGATCACGACTTGAGAATCCAATTCGCAAATGATCCTACGCCAACCCAACACCTGAGCCTTCTCAAGAGCATAGAGAATAGCCTGGCCTTCCATCATGTTGTTGGTTTGCGTCCCCTCATGGACTGCAAAGATAAAAATCACCGTACCTTTAGAGTCTCTACCTATCCCACCAGTACCTGCAAGGCTGGGATTACCCCTGGAAGAGTCATCCGTATTGATCTTGAGAAACCCATTGGGAGGGTACTGCCACTGACCGTCCCTATGAATCTTCTCTTTGCCCTGTCGACCTCTCCTGACACAAGCTGAATTACCTACAAATCACTGGAATCCTAGGCACGCCACCACCTCAACATCCTATTTGGATAAAGGGAGATAAACCTCACTCTTGGCCTGCATAGTCTCTTGAATCATCCCTATAACTTTCTACAATACTTGTGCCATAATCCTCTCATTATATAATATCTGCCTATTTCTCTCCAACCAGAGCTGCCACAGCAAAAAGATGCCCCCCCAACCAAACATTCTTTAGAAAAGCCATCCTTGAGGGGGGTTCTCCCACGCCACTCCAAAAATTGACCAAGGATGAAACATGGAGATAGGGGTGCTGCCATACGTCCCACAAATAATGCCAGAGTTACAAAGCAAAGGAGAAACAAAAAAATAGGTGAGTAGAATCCTCCTCAGTCGCTTCACACATAACACAAACAGACGGGCCTTGGAAGCCTCTTTTTCAGAGATTGTCCCAGCTCAAGCACCTGTTCCAAGCTAACAACCAAACAAAGCAGTTACATTTTGGCCATGAGAATTTATTCCAGACCTGTCTCCACCATTGCACTTCTCCCCTGCCCAATCTCTGAGATAATAAAGCCTGATATCTAGAAGTAGCTATGTAATTTCCTTTAGGATTGGGAGACCACGCAAGCTCATCTTCCTCCTTGAGGAAGCTACATCAGCGTCTGGAAAGGAGGTTCAGTAGCTCATCATGCTCCTCCTACGTTGCAACAACCGACCAAACCTCAAGCGCTTTCCATTTTGCCACCTCCAACTATCTGTAGGAAATGTATGATTTAAAGTCACTCACTTGAGACCAACCAGCATCAAGCAATCTCTGGCAAAGGTTCGACAGATTAGGGAACTGAGAAATAATGGGAGGGTTATCGTCCCAAGAATCAGTCTAAAAGAGAGCCTTAGATCCCCGCTTACAAATCCAGAATAAGCTTTCCTTAATAAGAGTAGCCCCTTTTTTGAGAGTCCTCCATATCGCTGAGCCTTTCCAAATGAGTGGATAACAAGGAATATCACTATGAGTGGCCCCTGAATAGTACTTCTGAGAGAGAATTCTGGCCCAGGCCTTGTCTTGTTCATTACACCAGCACCAACAAAGCTTGGTCACCAAAGCAACTCCATTTAAGTCCGTCTACCTTAGGCCAAGCCCCCCATGTTGTTTGGGGCTACAGACCATCTCCCATCTAACTAAGCTCCATTTTGAGGTCATCAAAGTACCAGCCCATAAAAATTGCCTAGTAACTGAGTCAAATTCCTTAACAATTCCCACCGGGCCAACCTGAAGCATACATCTGTAAATGGGCAAAGCCTGCACCACAGATTGAATTAATTGAACACGACTCACAAAAGAAAGCCACCTGTGAGTCCAATAATTCACCTTCACCTGAAATTTATCCAAAATATTCTGCCAAGATTCTTTGTGTATACAACCAGCTGCAATAGGAATACCCAAATAAATCAAGGGGAGAGTCCCAATCTGGAAATCCATAGTCTGAGCAATTCACTACTGTATGGGAGCTATTGTATTAAAGAAGAAGATGGATGACTTATCTTCATTGACCTTTTGCCCCGAGGCCGTTAGATAAACATCCAACACCCTGTGCAAATTGGCAGCTTCACTCATTGTGGCCATGCCCATCAGAACAATGTCATCAGTAAATTGCAAGTGAGACTATGCCAACAGTTCACCCCCCATCGCCAGCCTTGAATATGCCCATCCTCTCTATTTCTTTTGATCATCCTCCCCAAGCCTTCAACAAGAAGAAGAAAGAGATACAGAGACAAGGGATCTCCTTGTCGCAGCCCCTTAGAGGCACCAAATAACTCTGTATGTTCCCCATTGATAAGCACCGAAAAGGAAATCGAGGAAATGTAGCTCATGAATCATTGTGTCCATTCATCCATAAAACCAAAAGCTTTGAGAACCTTCCACATGAATGACCATCTGACCCTATCAAAAGCCTTGGCCATATCCAGCTTAATAAACATTGTCTTATCCTTGGAGCTGGCCATGGAGTGAATGGACTCAACCGCTATGACAATACCATCAAGAATTTGCCTATCTTCCACAAAACCACTATGTTCTTCAAAAATCACATCGGTGAGTCCAGTTTTTAACCTTTCTGCAATGATTTTAGATATGATTTTATAAACAACATTACAAAGAGATATAGGGTGAAACTGACTTAGCCTATCAGCTCCTTCGCATTTTGGTATGAGGGTGAGATAAGTCACATTTGAATCCTTAAGCATTTGCTTATTCCACTAAGATTCTTGAATAACAGCTAAAAGATCCAATTTGATATTATCCCAAAATTCTTGATAAAATTCAACTGAAAAGCTATTAGGACCAGCCGCTTTCCCCTTTTTCATCTAGGAAATAGTCGCCTCGAGCTCCCCAAGTGTGATATCCTTCATTAAATTCTCATTCATTTCACACATCACCAAGGGTGGAATGCAGTAGAGAACCTATGCTTCTTTTGGTAATTCCTCATTCGCATCTTCCCTAAAAAGAGTAGAGAAATACTGCACCACCTCCTCCGACATTGCAGGAAAGGAATTAAGCCGCTCACCTCTTTCATTAACCAGGACCAAGATAGAGTTGTCATGCCTCCTGGCTTTGGACGATTGAAAGAAAAAAGAAGTATTTCTGTCACCTTCTTGGAGCCATTCTATTCGAGCTTTCTACTTCCAAAACACTTCCTCCTGTAGCTCGCATTCCTCCAAGTCTTTCACAGCCTGAGCTTCGTCTTGCAGTAAGATTTCAGTTAATCCTTCCTCCCTAATTGTTCTTATGATACCATCAAGCTTAGCCTATGCATCAGCCTTAGCATGAAGAATATTCCCAAAGCTTTGATGATTCCACTGTTTAAGATTATACTTCACAAACTATAGTGATTTAGCAAAAATATACATCGTCGTCCCATGGGCAGGCCTGCCCCACCTCCACCATTTGGCCACACATTTGAACAATGACTGATCTCGCAGCCACATGAGTTAGAATCTGGAGGAAGGAAAGCGAGGCTGGTACTTTGAAACACTGTTCAGCTTAATAGGCCAATGATCCGATCCTCTCCAGTCCAAAATTTTAGACCATGTAGACCACATACCCTTGACCCAATAGCCAGAAACCAAAAAATGATCCAGTCTCTCAGTAATGAAATGTTGGCCAGTCCTCTGATTGTTCCAAGTAAACTATCTGTTGTTGGGCTGAATTTTGACTAAATTCAAAACTTCAATGTAATTTCACATAAGCAAATCAGAGGGGTCAAGATTTGTCATACCACCACATTTTTTAGTCAAATCCAAAATAGTGTTAAAATATCCAGCCATAATCCAAGGTTGGAGGGGAGCCAAGCTACAGACAAAACTAATGTGGTCCCATAGGGATTGTTTACCCTGCCAGTCAGTAGGGGCATAGACATTAGATAGAAGAATGACTTCCCCCATCTCAAAGCTGGAAGCCATCATAGTCAAGGAAAACTTAGAGGACAACCATCTTATGAGGCCGATCTTGCGGGGGTTCCAAAGGCAAGCTAATCCTCCTGAAGATCCGATAGCCCCAATGCATTGATAGTCCCCTTGTCTCCACAACTTAGGCGCTAATCTGGACATAGCATCTACTAAAATCTTAGTCTCCTACAAAAAAAGGGCATCAGGTCTTTGACTTCTAATCAAGTTGTGAACAACATTTTGTCTAGGGCTACTATTCAAACCCCTTACATTCTAGGATAGTACAATCATTTCAAAGGATTTAGAAAGTGAGCATCTAGAGTCTTCACTGACCCCGACTCCACCAAAGTCTCTCCCATTAGTTTCATCTTTTCTAGGTCTTTTTTCCTACCAAGCTTGACTGATTTCTCACCCCCACCCTTCTTAAGGTCTTTTTGCAAAAGTCCCAAGTGAGGAGAAGATTTACTACTCCTTGCTGCTCCTAATTCTCTAGATTTCCCTATTAAAGATAAATTCCCATCTTCTTTAGAGGGAACAGCTGAGGAAGTCAAAACATCTGATATCAACATCTATTGGTCCATATCCATGTGCCCATCCCCAACATCTTGTGATTCAGTTAAATCAACTGAAACATTGTTCTCCTGGTCTGGGCACTCAATCTGCTGATCCAAAATCATTAACCCTAGGTTCACCTCCTATTGGTTAAGGTCATCTAGAATTTCAAATATGTTAAGCGAGTCATCTGCCTGTCTTTCCTTCAAAGACCATTTTTGACCCTTGCTTCTATATCGCCCTTTAACCAGGATAAAACCATCAGTTTCTGGCGCCTCACTTGGATCTGGCCCTTCCCTTTGTTAGTTCTAGGTGGATTATGAGTAGGTTGAGCAGGCTAAGATTTAAAGGTTTTAGATTTGGGACACCATCGTTGCAAGTGACCATAAGCATGGCAAAGACGACAGCGAAAGGGAAGAGTTTCATAATCCAATTATTGTACCCAGGAAAAGCGTCCCGCACTCATTTTAATAGCATCAGGTATTAGCTTACTAAGATCAATTTCAACACAAATGCGGGCATAAGTCGTTACCTTTTTCCCAAGGATTGACATTGATGAACCGACTAGCCTTCCCAAGAGGGATGCAAGTAATTGCAGGGTATCTTCACGACAACATTCCACTGGAAATCGAGGCAGCCGCACCCACATCGGAACATGATTTGGCAATTCCTCTGAAGGTATAAAACCAGCATGCCACAGCTTGATAAACAGCCCCACCTAATTGTAAAAGTGTGGACCTCCAGCAAAGACTCTACTACAGTCAGTCAAGCAGGTAAAAGTGACCATAAAATAACTGTTATCTAACATTGTGATATCCATTTCTCCTTCCAGAGCCCATGTCCTCTGAGCCCACGCTTCCAAGAACTGGAACAAAATCTTGAGCCACAAAAACTTGCAATAAAGAGAATGATTTGTATAATATTTGATATCCTCAGCAATCATGTCCATAGGTATGACCAATTTGGGCCTCTCCTTGCATCTTTCTAGGCATCCATTGACCTTGGGAAGTCTCATGCCAGTTGGCTCTTTAGCATCACATGGACCTGGAAACAATGGGGGGAAATCCATTCTAGCACTCCTCAGGCCCTGGGCCAACTGCTGCACTCCCTGAGCTGACTGCTGCACTCCCAACACTGCCCTGTAGCTACGACCTACGCTCTCCCCCTTCACGCCCTCCTTCCCCCATGTGCCTTCCTTCTCTCTTTCTGCCATTTTTATCACTATTTTAACTTTATGTTACCTTGATGGAAAAATGTAATTTTTTTTACATTGTCTTACATTGATGGGAAAACCCTTTTATTGTTATTTTTTTACCATGTTAAATTGACAAGAAAAAATAATAAATATAATACAAACTTTTTATAATAATTTATTTCAACTATTTTTTTTTCAAAATAAACTAACCTATAACACACACACACACACACACAATCAAAATAATTTTATGTGACCTCATAAGTGGAGGCCATTCAAAATTATTCTTATATAGTTGATCTTTGTCAAATTCAACAAAACCACAATCAAAGAGGTCCATCGAAAGTTGTTTGACCTCATTAAAATAAAGAAGCTACATCATTTTTTCTTTATAATCATCTTCCTTTCTCAGTCATTCAAATCATTTTTGCTCTATCATAAAATTGACGTGTATTTTATTATATAGATATAAACATATGCATTGGCTAGTTCAGTGCTATCAACTAGACACAAAGGTGTGTAAAAGTATATTTACATATTTTATTTGAATTTTGTTGCTAAGTGTTATTTGAAGTAATAAAATGGTCTCTCAAAGCTTTTATATGGACAAGTCGTAAATGTTAAATGGAACTAACTATAACATTTGAAAGATTTGTATCAAAGTTGAATTTATGGATAGAAAATTTTGGAGTATTGTTAACGGGACTAAGAAACCTCCATCTGGGAAACAAACAAAAATAAAAAAACAAATGCTTATCAACAAAAATCTTAAGAAGCTATATCAATCATCCTAAAGAGTGTTGAGGATGAATCATGTTGGCAATCAATAGTATCCTAGTGAAACTTGAAAACTCTTTGAATCAATGCATGGAGGTACTCGACTTTCTAAGATTATCAAACTTATTCTTTAACTCAAGACAACTCCTATGAAAGGTGATGAAAAAGTTGTTAATTTTCTTACTAAAATAGAAAATATATCAAATAACAGTTTGATATAACTGTAATTTAATTCAAGATCAACTTCTTTATTTTATTATTTAGTTAAATATCCATAAGAAGTTTCAAATCTTTATTTCCATTCTTAACACTAAATATCAAACAAAGAAAGACATATATGACCTCTCTACCCTTTCAGACCTTTTCATTTAAGAAGAACAAAAGATGTCAAATTTTGATTCTAAATAGTATGCCACTTAGGTACTTCTCACTCAAAATAACATTCCAAAAAATAACAAAAACTAGAAATTTAAATAAAAAATCAAATCAAAATCCTCCAATGTCAATAATAAGGATGGGAATAAGAAAACTATAAACAATAACTATAAAGTCAATTTTAACGAGAATTGTAATCTTTATGGTAAGTTTGGTCATAAAAAAGAGGATTGCTATAAAAATAAAAAGGGATAAAATTATAAAAACTCTACAAATAACAAAGATATATTTTTTTTTAAAATCAAAATCAAAATAGCAATTAAGATCAAAATTCTAATACTATTATTATTTATGTTTCTTTATTCACTTCTAATAGTAACAAATTGATTTTAGATAGTGATGCTTTGCATCACATGATATGTTTATCTAATATTTTATCTGATATTAAAGATATATATGAAATGATATATTTAGGGGATAATTCATTATTAGAATCAACTAAATAAGATAAAGTAAAATTTGGAAATGGATTCTTAAATGATGTTTTTTATGTTTTTAAACTTAAGAACAATATTTTATCATGTTCTCAGTTTACTGATTTTTCTTCTACATCTTGTCTTTCCTCTCAAATTATAAATGAATCTCAATTATGATATGAAAGGCTTGGGCATGTTAATCTTATAACCTCTATGACAAGTTATCATAATATTGTAGTTGGATGTCTTAATATCTCTCTTCATCATGAAATTTATGAAGGTTGTTTGTGCAATAAGCGACACACTCAACCTTTTCACAAACATCATGATGCAAACTCTTATCATCTTTTAGAGCTTATTTATAATGATGTAAGATGATCTCTGTAAGTTCTTTCTCTTAATGAATATTTATTTGTTGTTACTTTTATTGATGATCACAGTAGAATGATCTGGACTTATTTTATAAAGAATAGATATGAAGTGTTGTCAATATTTAGAGAATTTAAAGCTTTTATTGAAAATTATGTTAACCTAAAAATTAAGGAATTAAGAATTTATAATAACATCAAATACATTAGTAAATAATTTGATTCATTTTGCATTTCATATGTTATTCAAGTAGAGTTAACAACTCCCTATGCTCCATAGCAAAATAGAATTACTGAGAGGAAAAATAGGACTATCTTATAAATTGTTAGAACTATGTTACGTTCAACAAGTATTCTTAAGTTTGTTTGGGTCAAAGCTATGAACAATTGTTGTACATATTCTTAATTGAGTTCCCACTAAAGCCTTGCATCTTTCTACTCCTCTAGGAAAGTGGTTTAATAAAAAATCAAGTGTTGCTCACCTATGGATATTTAAAATTCATGCTTCTATATTTATTCCTAAAGTCAAAAGAAATAAACTTGATCCTACCTCTTACTCTTGAATTTTCATAGGTTATAAAGGAATAAGTAAATGATTAATGGCATATGATCTATCTAAATGACAAATATTTGAAAATAAGAATCTTGAAAAATATTTTTGTGAACCTCCTGTAGAACGCTCTCAAGTTTTCCCTTACAATAAACCAAACGTTTGTGTTCCTCCTTGTGAAGAAATAAATTCCTTAGAGGAAAATGATACAAATTTGGTTAACTTTGAGTTTGAGGGGTAGCCTTCTTCGTTCTTTATTCAATCTAAAATACCTAAATAGATTGAATCCTTAATTCAATCTTCTAGTATTGAAAATATTAATAAAATGACTAGAAGTTGGCATACTTATCACGTTTTAATGACTCTTTATAAATGCAAACCTCAATATTTTGAGGAAGCCATTCAAGATGAGAGATGAAAAAAAATTATGTAATCTTAATGTAGAACCTTAATTAAAATGTATACTTGGGAACTTGTCCCTCTCCTTTCTAAAAGAAATATTGTTGGTTCTAAATAGCTTTATACAATTAAATTTAACTTGATTGGGAAAATTTACAAATTTAAAGCTAGGTTAGTTACTTGAGGCTTTACTCAAAGACTTGTAGTTTATTATGTTAAAACCTTTGCTCCCATGGTAAAATTGAGTACTTTTATATTACTTAATGCTCTTACAACTCAAAATGGTTGAGAAACACCAAATAGATGCTAAAAATGTTTTCTTGAATGATGACCTAGAAGAAGAACCTTATATGACTCAACTAAAGGTGTTGAAGAACATAACAAAGAACATTATGTATGAAAATTAAAAAAATATTTGTATGGTTTAAAACAAGCTCCTCAAGCTTGGTACTATAAAATCACAAGTTACTTTAAATATCTAAGTTTTTCTAATAATTATTTTGATAATGATCTCTTTATAAAATTGAAAATGGTCATATTATCTTACTTATGTTATATGTAGATGATATTATCATTACTATAAGTCAAACTAGTTTGATTCTTAAATATTTTGAGATGGTTGATCTAGACATGCTTCATCATTTTAACATATGGTTATATTTTAGTATAAAAACTCTATTTTAGTATCTCAATCTCCGTATGCACATAACTTTCTTCTTAAATTAAATATATTGATTGTAAACCTATTTTTACACCTATTTCAGTTGGTGTTCAACTTGATACGAAAACCTACATGTGACAAAGCTAATCCTACTTTATAAAAAAAATTAGTTAGAAGATTGATTTATCTAACTATTACTAAACTATATTTTTTAATAAAAATATAGATGTTGCTTCCAGATTCATGCAAGATCCATATCTAGATCATTAAAAATTAGTAAAAATAATGTTTAGGTATATCAAAAGAATAATTTATTTTGGTTTATATTATTCTTCCATTGATAATGCTAATTTATATGGTTATTGTTATGCTATCAATATTGGTGATGTTATAGATCATAAATATACTTTTAGATGTGTGTTTAAGTTGGTTGCAGGTGTTATTACTTAGAGCAATAAAAAATAACCTAGTGTTTCTATCTCTTCTATAGAAGTATAGTGTAGAAGTGTTATGGAATATACTAAATACACAATGTGGTTGTGAATCTTGTTAAAAGAACTCCATATGGGTGTCTCTCACAATACTACTCTTCTTTGTGATAGTCAAAGTTATATAGCACTAGTGAAAAATCTAATTCAGCACCAATGAATGAATCATGTTGAAGTTCTTTTGCATTTTATCTAAAAGAGTTCTCAATGGTGATAATGATATGCATTATAGTCCTCTAGATGATCGAGTGGCAGATATAATCACAAAACCATTGTGTACTATAATTTTTTAAAATTCAAAACAATTGTGAGCCTCTTGAAATTGCCATTAAAGGAAATTATGCATGACAATGTCACCTCCTAGTGGCCATGTGTTCATTTTGCTCTTTATACATCTCCTCAATTGTAAAAGCATTGTAGAAAGTCACCCTATATGATTTTTGTATAAACTTCACTCCATGTGAGTTTATTGTGTACCCAGTAATATAATATTGTTTTGTAATAGAGGTCCTTATGTTATAAAAAGATCCAAATACTTGTAAGTTATAATATAATATTTTTTTGTAATATTTGGAAGTCCTGCTTCTATATTTATTCCTAAAGTCAAAATAAATAAACTTGATCCTACCTCTTACTCTTGCATTTTCATAGGTTATAAAGGAATACCTAAATGATTAATGGTATATGATCTATCTAAATGAAAAATATTTGAAAATAAGAATCTTGAAATCTTGAAATATATTTTTGTAAACCTCTTGTAGAACCCTCTCAAGTTTCCCCTTACAAAGAACCAAACGTTTGTGTTCCTCCTTGTGAAGAAATAAATGCCTTAGAGGAAAATGATACAAATTTGGTTAACTTTGAGTTTGAGGGGGAGCCTTCTTTGTTCTTTGTTCAATCTAAAATACCTAAATAGATTGAATCCTTAATTCATTCTTTTAATCTTGAAAATATTAATAAAATGACTAAAAGTTGACATACTTATCACATTTTAATGACTCTTTATAAATGCAAACCTCAATATTTTGAGGAAGCCATTCAAGATGATAGATGAAAAAATGTTATGTAATCTTAATGTAGAACCTTAATTAAAATTTATACTTGGGAACTTGTCCCTCTTCTTTCTAAAAGAAATATTGTTGGTTCTAAATAGCTTTATAAAATTAAATTTAACTTGATTGGGAAAATTTACAAATTTAAAGCTAGGTTAGTTATTTGAGGCTTTACTCAAAAGACTTGTAATTGATTATGTTGAAACCTTTGTTCCCATGGTAAAAATGAGTACTTTTAGATTACTTATTACTCTTGTAACTCAAAATGGTTGAAAAAGACACCAAATAGATGCTAAAAATGTTTTCTTGAATGATGAACTAGAAGAACCTTATATGACTCAACTAAAAGTTTTGAAGAACATAACAAAGAACATTATGTATGTAAATTAAAAAAATATTTAAATGGTTTAAAACAAGCCCCTCAAGCTTGGTACTATAAAATCACAAGTTACTTTAAAGATCTAAGTTTTTCTAATAAGTATTTTGATAATGATCTCTTTATGAAATTGAAAATGGTCATATTATCTTACTTGTGTCATATGTAGATGATATTATCATTACTATAAGTCAAACTAGTTTGATTCTTAAATATTTTGAGATGGTTGATCTAGACACACTTCATCATTTTAACATATGGTTATATTTTAGGATAAAAACTCTATTTTAGTATCTCAATCTCCGTATGCACATAACTTTCTTGTTAAATTAAATATGATTCATTGTAAGCCTATTTTAACACCTATTTAAATTGGTGTTCAACTTGATACAAAATCCTACATGTGACAAAGCTAATCCTACTTTATAAAAAAAATTAGTTGGAAGTTTGATTTATCTAACTATTACTAAACTAAATTTTTTAATAAAAATATAGATGTTGCTTCCATATTCATGCAAGATCCATATCTAGATCATTAAAAATTAGTAAAAATAATGTTTAGATATATCAAAGGAACAATTTATTTTGGTTTATATTATTCTTCCATTGATAATGCTAATTTATATGGTTATTGTTATGCTGACAATATTAGTGATGTTATAGATCACAAATCTACTTTTAGATATGTGTTTAAGTTGGGTGGAGATGCTATTACTTAGAGCAATAAAAAAAACTTAGTGTTTTTATCTCTTCTATAGAAGTATAGCATAAAATGATGGGACCGAAACTCCCCAAAGCTCTGACACAACTTGTCAGATTTAAGAGCACACATGATTACCAATGTATAAGCAACTAAACATGCAGAATCCAGAAGAACAAATAACTATCAATGAGAAAGCACACAGAATATGAGAGGCAATATACAATTATATTCAACTCATTACAAAGGAATTTACAACAAAGAGGTGGCACTCTTTCTTCCACTTCGTGGGCTTACAGTAAACTTCCCTCTAGAGTAATCTTCTCTCATAGGTCACAACACACAGCTAACACAAGTTGTTGTTCACCTCATTGCACATCTGTACAATCGAGTACACAACCGTACTCCAAGTAGATCTCTCCATGATCCTGCTGATGTATTGCTATCACCTTGGATCTAGCTACCCCGCTGATCTCCTTTCTGACCCTCGCATCCATACACCCCTGCAAATCAAACCTGATCTTACTTATCCATACATGGGGAATCCTACTTGATTCCACCATGGGAAGAACTCTCCAAGCTTCACATAGCTCTTCTCCAAATTCTCCACTTGACAATACAGCCCATGAGTCTATTATATAGATCTCATGCATATACTGACTAGACTTGCGGCTCAAGGCTTCGAACAAGCCTTTAACATGCAAACTCCGCATTCACTTAACTGACTGTTCGTCAACAGCAGTTCAGACCGCTACAGGTGACCGACGTCGGTCCCTGCCTCCTGGAGGTGACCGACGCCAGCCGATCATTTGTCGATGCCGATTTCCCTTCTGCGTCCCCTAACCGACGTCGGTGTGGCCTACCGACGCCAGTGACTGCGTACACTGGGAACCCTCCTGTTTGCCTTAAGGTGTAGCTTTTAGCTCCACACCCTAACAATCTCCCACTTGGAGATAAAGAGCTGCACCTGTACCCAAAGCCAGTACTCTGTCCAATCTGTATCCTGGCTTGTATTCCTCTTCAAGCTCCCACTCGAAGACAACCCACCACACTCCATGTGGTGTTAATCCTGTGCCTGATTTTCTTCATTCTCATCGTACCATCTTTTGCCTTGCTATACTCCCACTCAAACAACAAACCCTGTGAGTAACCTGTAATCAACAAACACTTAACAGATCTGGGACATCTGTTAGTCAAGCTCGCTCTGAGAACGTCTAACCTCGCTCTGATACCAATTGATGGGACCGAAACTCCCCAAAGCTCTGACACAACTTGTCAGATTTAAGAGCACACATGATTACCAATGTATAAGCAACTAAACATGCAGAATCCAGAAGAACAAATAACTATCAATGAGAAAGCACACAGAATATGAGAGGCAATAAACAATTATATTCAACTCATTACAAAGGAATTTACAACAAAGAGGTGGCACTCTTTCTTCCACTTCGTGGGCTTATAGTAAACTTCCCTCCAAAGTAATCTTCTCTCATAGGTCACAACACATAGCTAACACAAGCTGTTGTTCACCTCATTGCACATTTGTACAATCGAGTACACAACCGTACTCTAAGTAGATCTCTCCATGATCCTGCTGATGTATTGCTGTCACCTTGGATCTAGCTACCCCGCTGATCTCCTTTCTGACCCTCGCATCCATACACCCTTGCAAATCAAACCTGATCTTACTTATCCATACATGGGGAATCATACTTGATTCCACCATGGGAAGAACTCTCCAAGCTTCACATAGCTCTTCTCCAAATTCTCCACTTGACAATACAGCCCATGAGTCTATTATATAGATCTCATGCATACACTGACTAGACTTGCGGCTCAAGGCTTCGAACAAGCCTTTAACATGCAAACTCCGCGTTCACTTAACTGACTGTTCGTCAATAGCAGTTCAGACCGCTACAGGTGACCGACGTCGGTCCCTACCCTCCTGGAGGTGACCGACGTCGGCCGATCATCTGCCGATGCCGGTTTCCCTTCTGCGTCCCCTGACCGACGTCGGTTTGGCCTACCGACGCCGGCGACTGCGTACACTGGGAACCCTCCTGTTTGCCTTAAGGTGTAGCTTTTAGCTCCACACCCTAACATAAAAGTGTTATGGAATCTACTAAATAAACAATGTGGTTGTGAAGGTTTTTGAAAGAACTCCATATGGGTGTCTCTCAAAATACTACTCTTCTTTGTGATAGTCACAATTGTATAACACTGGTGAAAAATCTAATTCAACACCAAAAAATGGATCATGTTGAAGTTCTTATGTATTTTATCTAAAAGAGTTCTCAATGGTGATAATGATCTGCATTATTGTCCTCTAGATGATCAAGTTGCATATATAATCACAAAACCACTATGTACTATAATTTTTTTCAAATTTAAAACAATGTTGAGCCTCTTGAAATTGCCATTGAAGGAAATTATGCATGACAATGTCACCTCCTAGTGGCCATGTGTTCATTTCCCTCTCTTTACATCTCCTTTATTGTAAAAACATTATAGAAAGTCAACCTATATGATTTTTATATAAACTTCACTCCATGTGAGATTATTGTGTACCTAGTAATATAATATTTTTTTATAATAGAGGTCCTTGTGTTAGAAAAGGATCCAAATACTTATAAGTTTATCCATGATAAACTATGGGATGTAGTCCCACTATCATACTAACCTAAATCACCCTATGTGGTTTATGTATTGTAATTCCTTTTGTATAAAAATGTGACTATGGCATGTATCCCTAGTAAACATTAAGGGGGAGTGTTGGAACATTAATATTTATTGGGTTACTTTAGTGGCCCACATTGTTCCATAGTATAAATAATAAATGTTATGTTTATTATTTAATTATAACAAATTATTTAAAACTTATGTGTGCAAATAATAAAACTTATATTTATTATTTACATTAATAGTTGAAAAGGTGGATCAGTTGGTTACAGTTATTCACACCCCTTATAAAGGTATTTTCACCTTTGTAAGAAATAATATCATTGCATTGTAAATTATTCACATGGAAGTGTCTCTCAACATTTTTTGAGGAAGTTACATATGTAAAGAGGAGAAGTGATGTGAATAGGAAGTTATTGGGTATAAATTATTTCTCATATAATGGATTATGCTTTTATGCTTATGTGGTTTTTTACTTGTATAGGTTTTCCCACATAAATCTTGTGTAATGTGTTGTCTAATGTATTTCTTCTCTATGTATTTATTATTTTTATTTACGCATTCTTTCAGTTCTCAAATTAATTTAATAAATTTGTCATTCATATTAAACAATGTATTGTCATTCCACTGGCTCCTCTGATAGAAACTAATGATGAACATGATGATAAAGATAATCCTAAGGACTTTGATAAAATTGATCTCAATGAGCTCGATGGATTATATCCTAAGAAAGTTAAATAATTATCCAGATTTCTTCAAGGACTTCACCAAAATACCCAACATGTGGATAGGATTGTCAAATTACTTCTATCATCTAAGATTGCACATCAAGATAAGCTTGTAACATCTCGAGAAAAGAACAATAAGAGGTGCCATTTTGAGTTTCAAACTTCCACTTTAGGTGTTTTAGTTTATACTATTTTTTCTATCCATATAGTAGAAACTTGAATGCTTGAAGTGGAAATATTAAAAACTCAAAAACTATATGAATAGAATAAATAGTAGAAACATGTTGATTCCATATGTGACACCATCATTGGGTATGGGGGCATCAATAGGTTTCCAACAAATTAATATGACTATTTATACACAAGCATCATACATGCATACTTTAATTACTATGCATGGTCCATCACCAACCTGGCCTAATCCACATTCTCTTGAGCATGTTGTTATAGCCCTGAAGTGTTGAAATTAGAGCAAGATGTCTCCAGAGCTAGTCATTCAATGGATTCCCATACTTTACTTCATAATCCCTTGGCACCTGAGATAACCTCTTATCCATTATTAGTAAGCTTTGTATTTCTTAAGCTTCCACTCTATAAAGGTAAAGGTGATCCCAAACAATATTTTTAATCATTTCATGCAATGTGCTTATATTATGCCTACAATTATAAATTATTAACCAAGATCTCTCCAAGAAGCCTTAAAGACTACATTTTGTGATGGTTCTATGATCTTCCACTTAAATCAGTTAAGGTATTCAACCCTTTTTCAAACAAATTTATAACACAGTTCTCTATCAACCTTGGTGAAAACCTATCTTATGCACAAATTGCCAAACTTAAGCAAGGGTCCAATGAGCTAATTAATGAATATGTTATTTGTTGGAAAAATGTGTTATATATGATGACCAATTCTATGGAATACAATGAATTATAATATATCTTCTCACAAAGTTTGTTAATGCCACTTCATGAGTCTATCATGTTCAACAAATTAAAATCCTTTGATGAGTTATGCCATACAGTCAAAGAATAAAAATTCAAGCTCGTAGCTTTGAACAAACTCAAGTATGTGCTAAATGTTCCATCTACTTCAAATACTAAGTTTCAAACCAACATAAACTACAAGGTCAAATATAATGAAAACAATAGTGAAGCAAAAGTGATAGTCAATGTAATATCACAACCAACAAATAAGTTTTAGTTGATAGCTCTACCAAAGGAGGAAATTTACAAGGTTACCATCACCTCCTTATGTCTTATTACATAAATTACTTGACTACAATTTCATATCTCTCCCTCCACCATTAGAGGTTGATATCACTAACCCTCGACATAAGGGATTTGACAGAAACACGTAGTTTAACTATCATAGATGTATCAAGCATTATACAAACAAGTGTTAGAGGCTAAGGTATAAGATACAATATCTTATTGATGACAATGTTATTAAGTTAAACATAACCATAGAGGATACCAAGACACGACAAAATGAAAATGCAAAGTTGAAAATCTTCAATAATTCATTTCCAAACCATGGCACATCAAAAAAATACAAATAATTTAGAGGTAAACCATGCTTATAATGTACATCTTCCTCGTAGGATGTATGGGTATCTAATAGATGGTATTATTGGTACATTCATAGGCACATTAACACCACATCTCATGACCACATTCAATGATAGTGAGATTATTCATGATGATTTAGATAGACATGGATTTTCACTTGATCCATTATCAATCATGATATTATGTATGGGTTATTTATTGATATGAGCTCGAATAAAGAGTGTATTTTCACATTTTTGGGTAACTAAAACATGATTTACAAGATGTATTAAGGATAGTTAAAGCATTAGATGGACATACACAAAATACACTTGGGCATATAGTGCTACCTCTTTAGGTAGGTTTAGCGATAATGACTAATCCATTCTTAGTCTTACCAAACACAGGGGCCCTTGACATGCTATCATGATGCCATTGGATATAGAAGCTCCATGTAGTGCCATCCATATTACATCAATTTCTCAAATACATGCATTGTAATCAAGTGACAAAAGTTTCAAGCATTCAATACGAATACCCTCTACAGTCAATAGTACCTCCTCTACCTGCCCAACCACCACCATGATTAATTATGACACATGTTACAAAGTATAATGTAGAGTTAGTTATTTCACCTATTCAAGAATACAATATAGAGATAATTATTGTACATACTCAAGAGTATAGTACAAAGACAATTATTAAACATGTTCAAGAGCATAGTGCAGAGTCAATTATTGCACCTATGTAATATCTTTCTATATAGCTAGTTCACAGGAGAGTGGTACACCCTCTTAGATAACAAACTTCACGTCAAAGAGTTATTAAAAGTAAAAATACGTCTCCATCTTTTACACTATGTCCTAAGGTAGTACCTCATATCGTTTAACATGTTTCACAATGAACACAAACAATGAAATCTTCTCCTACCATACATCAGACTCCACCAAGTCTTGTGCCCTTTAGAGTTATCCATATTATACAAAATTCTATGAGAAATGATCAAGATAGTTACATTATATCACCAAATTCCTTTTTTATATTTAGATTCATCTACATGTAACACTTTTCATTCATGAAAAGTCACCCTCCAACTCTAAATGTAACACTTTTTGTAGCACTAGTCAAGGCCCTAATCCAGCTGAAGGAGGATGTCAGATTGGTTAATACTAAAATTAAATCTTAGTATTTTTATTTTTTTACTAGGTTAGTTTTATTTATTATATTTTACATTTATTTATTTTTAAATTTTTGGGCATGACCCCATTCTAGACAGGTCAACAGTGTCCAAACCCTACATGGTTTTGTTAAAAATGATGCGATCTTATCTGGAATTATCATCCTATAGGTAGCGGTAGTGTCTATTATGGCTCATAGTTTAAAATAAATTACTATATGTTAGATAATATTACTTTGAGACTTAGAGTTTGTTGTTTCTAATGTAAAATTTATGGTTTTTACTTGTTATAGGAGGACATTTGGTGTATAGAGTTTCAATTTGCTCGGATAATGGAAATAGAGTGTGTATTGCCTCTTTCTAATTTTAAGAGGACTATGATAGAGAGGGAATGTTTGAGTTATGTGGGGTGGTTAGATTTGATGCCATAAGATGTGCATGTGATGATTGTACTGAAGGAGAGATGGGATGTAGACACATACTTTTGGGTTACCCATTAGAAAGATAATAGTGACACTAGAGGACGTGTGATGAATATTTAGATTACCAGTGACAAGGTTGAGGGTTTAAATATAGGGTGATATAAGGTCGGTCCCCAAGGATATATACCATAGGTACTTGATTGGGAGATTCCATGGGTGTCATTACCAGGTTGATGATTTTGATGTATTATTGTCAGATATTGTTTTATATTTTGTTTCATGTGTGGGAAGTTTTTGGTTATATTATTAGTGTGATTTATACTAGTGGATGGTGGTAGAGTATATATTTCATATAGGATGCATGTGATTATTTAGGATATTTAGGAACATATCACCATGTACTCATGGGGTTGTACTATGTTAACACACTTATATTAGGATCTATACAAATTTACTTATGATGAGTTTAGTGGTGGCATTGGCTATGCCACACTTCTTCATTGTTGGTTCTAGAAGCACATTGTTATGACATGCCCTATTGGGATGCCTATTATTGAGTGGGTACATCCTCATATATATGCACAAAGATGGATCAATATAGGATAGGTGTGATACCAGAGAACTATGAGACGTAGGAGCTTATTGGATGAGTTGAATTTAAACATAATAATATAGATGCCATACATAGGTTTTGTTAAGTGGATTGAGTATGACATGTAGTTAAGATAAATTCAAGTTAGATGTTGGTTCCATGACAAGTGGCCCAATGTCTATGAGAGATTTAATTACGAGTGTGTTAAATGATAATTTGGGGTACAAAAAGATGTGCCACTAACATCATGTGCATGGGCACGTAATGTTAGAGTTGTAGTGAGTTCAGGAGATAATGGTAGGACATATTAGGTTGATCTTACTCCCATACTTACAAATAAGAGGGAACTAGTGATAAATATCCCCACCACAGATGATGCAGGTTGTAAATATGTTCATGTTGTGTGGTGGGTCGAGCATCGATGGTTGAGATTATTTCAAGTTCGACAAGATGGCATTACAAATATTGGGATGGAGCTATAGGGTTATGTACACCATGCTCTGATTATTGACTATATATAAGAGTTTATTTAGTATTTTAAAGTTGTTTTTTATCTTATGGATTTGGCACATGGTAATTTTTAAATGCATGTTTTAATTTTATTGCATATGATAAGTTTCAGTATTTTAAAATATAGTTATAATGTATATATGAGAATCATGTAAATAACTATCATTGTCCTATATAATCATATGACTAACTTGAAGGGAATAAGAACTATGAACCATACTACTCATCCTGCATATTTGAATTATTATACATTGGTTATGACACTGCCCTGTTGTGAATAGTTATAGTAGGAATTTGAGTAACATTTGTCACAAAAAACTTTATTGGTTGTCATATTGTCAATGTTGATTGATTATTATTTCCTTATAATATAACACTATTATATGTTGGTTTATATTTTTGTCGAACTTGTGATACCACTGATCTTTTATAACTTTGTTCTCTATATGCATTTTTAGCTAGCATAATGAGTGACTATTGGTTCCTTAACAGGAATGTCCTAAGATAACTTATTTGTGGTATAATTTCATCTAGTGAAACATGGAGAAGGAGATCTGGATGTCCCCTTGTCAAAAGTGATAATGCCTTTGTCAACAGTCTACTCAATCTCATTTATAAGTGTACAATAATAAATATCCCAATGACTAGTAATGCTTTGATAGTTGCAATAAGGTCTATTTATGATTTTATTTAATCGATCGTAAGAGGATGATAATGATTAGGAATAAGTGTAATCATCCTCCTATCCAATAACATCTTAATAATGTCATGAGGCCTATATTTGAATGAATCAAATTGAATGGGTTATTTCTAACTAAGGTGTTTTAGTTACTGTGGGAGTCGGTATGAAAACTAATTCTTTCCCTTTATTAGTACCTTAACTTGTGATTTCTATAAAATCTTTACTTTAGAAAGAGGTGGATTATGCTCCTCAACTTTTTTAGGTGAGTCTGGTGGTAACAACTCAATATCAAAATATGCCTCTTTATTTATTTGTACTACTCCCAATTTTTAATTTTAATGTAATAGTATCATAGCAAAGAGTTTGAAATGACTTAGATGTTTGATATAAGAATTTTTATTGGAGGGGGAAAATGAGACCCCTACAAAAGATGTATTTTGTCTCTAAATCTATTGGCTGATAAATTAATTATTGCATGCATATATTTAATCATAAGATATAATCACAAACTGGCTTTGACTTTCCCTGATGTAGGGATGGTAATTTATCTTATGTAATTTTGGGTCTTTTATTTTGAATAAAGTGCATCGAAAATACCTCCTATAACTTAACATATATATGCAAAGACCCACTAGGAAGAGTATGATGAAACCAATTTGATGGATCATCCTCTAAACTCTTCAAGAAAACCATAACAGTATCCTACTACCATTACAACCATTCATATATTTTCTACAATCTTTGAGATGTAAATAAGGATCCCCACTTCCATTGAACTTATAAAATGTTGGTATATTAAAATCACATAACAATGGTGCATAGAAGATATTACGCACTATAGGGTTGCCATATATATAACATTTAAATTAACCCAAGAGTGATATGACTTACTTTCCAATGTGAGTTTATGTATTTTATGTTGTAAAGCACCAACGCCATGTATTAAATAAATAACCTCTTATGAAGGCATATTAAGAACTTTAAGGGGCTCATTTAATAATTGAATTATAATATTAATCTTAGCCATTGGTACACTATTTCAAATAAGAGAATAAGGTTTGGGAATATGCTCTTCTTAAAGAATGGCAGGCTTGGGATTTTCATTGGTATTTAATATATCATTAGTTTGCAATGTCATATTACATTCTATTGAAATAGAAGAAATAACATTATTTTTTCTCATCACTAGGATCAACATGTTCACATATTTTATCTTTCAAATGGGAACTAGGAACATCGTCATGATATATAAGAGCATTATTATTAAGCAAACTATCATTTTATTTATCATGTAACATACAATAATCATCAACATGAGGGGAGGGTAAAGAAGAAACTGGACTAGGATTAATAGAGATATTTTCCTTTTCACTATACACATAGTAACCATTATCATTAGAATCCTCATTATAATCATTGTCATTTCCACTTTTAGAATCAACATTTGAAATAACAACATTTTCATTTTCATAAAGATAATGGGTAGGAAGTGTATTTACACTTTCAACTTTATTCAAAGCATCATCAACATTTGAAATATCAACATTTTCATTTTCACAAAAGGAGGGAGTAGGAGATGCATTTACGCTATCTAATTTATTAAAAGCCTTGTTATATGTAAAAGGAACATTAGTGTAACTAGGATGAAACCCATGAGATGCACAAATATCATTTTCATTATGCAAGGAAGTCTTAATTTTCTTTTCTTTATATTGTGGAATGTGAAAAATACACAACGAAAGCTTTTAATAACCTAGGAGTATCATCAACGAATGCATCACCAATAAGGGTTTTTTTTTTGGAATTATATTGTTAGTTTCTTTCACATGACTTCTAAGAGAAATAATATATAAGGTAGGATAAGAACATTCATCTACATTACTATATTTAGCATATTGATCATCACTTGAATAGTATTTTTCTTGATCATCATTATACATGTAGTCATGTTCTTCATTAACAATTAGCACACAATCTTGGTAGTTATTCCATTCTTTATTATAATTATAAGGAATGCCTAAGAAAACAACAATGGATGAGGAGGAAGAGATTATTTTCTAGTCATTTTAAAATTTCCAAAGATTAAAATGAGAATAATAGGAGACAAGGAAACAAATCCTAAAAAAAAATTTAACATGAGAAGGAAATCAAAATTCTATTTGAAACCCTGAGAACAAGTTTTTAGAAGGAACCCCTAAGGAAAACTACAACTTACGATATTCAAAAAATAAAATAGGTTCATCGATATGTTTTATCAAAATTGGAGATTTAGTGAATAAAAATAAAATAATTTAGATAAACAAGTAAGTGAAATAGATTGTAACTTAAGAAGCATTTACACACAAATCTATTTTGTAAACATGTAGAATAATTAGGGCTTTAACCAAAAGACATGAAAAGGAATGAAAACTTATATGTACCTTGGATACATTGGCTTGTAGATGGTTATGATTTATTGTGAAACCAACTCATATGCTCTCAAATTTACAGGGATGATTGTCTTGGCTAAATAGGATGTGGCTAATGATTGTCTTTAGTCAATAGGGTATATGCAATCATGTGTTATAGCATGTGCTTTTGTCTTCTTTTCTTCACAAAATCTTAGCAATATCTTTCACAAAAACCAAATAGCAATCAAATAGAAAAGGGGGCAATTAGGGTTAGGGGAATAGTCTACCTAGCCTTAGAAACCCCCTATAACTTAGTGATACCTACATATTCTGAAGAAAGGACATCATGTCTTTGTCTTCTTTTCATCACAAAATCCTAGCAATGTCCTACACAAAAGCCAAATAGCAATCAAATAGAAAAGGAGTGAACTGAGGTTAGGAGAATAGTCTACCTAGCCTTATAAACCCCCTATAACTTAGTGTTACCTACATAGTTTTAAAAAAAGACCTCAAACCAAAGTAGTTCTCCCTCTATTGTGTGTGTGTGACTGTATCATGGGCATTGTGAATCTAAATGCTCTTTCTTCTAGGTCCTCCTTTGGGCTAAGCATGCAATTTAAATGTAACTGTATAAACTTTAGATATATAAAAATCCTATATTAGGATTGTTATGACATGACTATTTTATTTTAATTGATAGATAAGTGTTAGATGTACAATGCCTTTGACGGCTCTATATATAGTAGACTTGTAATTCGAATTTTAAAAACTTATCGGCAAGCCAAATTGACCCAATTGGGATAAAATGGCCATAAAAAGAGACTCAAATGAAATGTGCCCCAAAATAAGGACCAAAAAATATGTTAGGACAATACTAAAGTATTTAGATAATCACATAGGACATGTTTATCTGAATAGAGCAATTTTTATGAGAATAAGAAAACAACGAGGTAAAAGAAGGAAAAAGACAGTGGATTCCTGTGACTCACATAAAATTTTAAATATCATAATAACACTTGTAAAATCTAAAATGTAAACATCAACGTAAATACTGAAGGAAAAAATATAGGACTAATACAAGATGCACCAATAGAGTCTTATTCAGTATTATAAGCTTCTTATAAGTAAAGTCCCAAAAACACATAGTAGTTGTGTTTGAGACCAAAATTGGGTGTCTACATATTCAAAGTAATACAAAAATTAGATTTTATGACAAAATACAGGTTTAAAGATTCAAAACAATTGAAAAATTAGATTCTATGATAGAGTATAGTTTCAAAGACTCAAAGTGATTAAAAAATCATATGTTATGACAAAGTACATGTTTCAAAGATTCAAAGCAATTCAAAAAATAATTGTGTGACATATATTGGCACATTAATACAAATTTTGGGGGAATATGACATGCATATGCAGTCACATTACACAAAATTGAGTATATTTTCATACACACTTGAATGCATATGCATGGGCATATGTAAAACAATTACAAGATCCAAAAAAAATAGGTTTCACAAACAATTAAAATTAAGCATATAGATGGATGACATTCTATATCATTTGGAATAAATTCAAAGTGCATGATACTTATTCATTCACATATATGCAATTTTCAAAGTCAAAAGGCATGATATTGGTTCATGCACATATAAAATATAATATAATTTACAAATTAAAAGGCAAATAGTTGTTAATTCACTTAATATCTATCAACACTATAGTCATGATAGAGGCATGCATATTTTTCATTTTTTTTATATCATGCAAGTAGAACCTAGATCCATCTACAACGGTGTGGTTTATTTTATTATGGGTAATGTATGTTTGAGTCTAGTGATACTCAACTGCCCTGGCATTACTTCCAGTGAACCCATTGTGTAGTTCCATCTTTCTATTATGGGTGATGTATGTTCGAGTCTAGTGACACTAAATGATCTTTAAATTACTTCTAGTGAACCCATTGTGATTCCACCTTATTTTGGATTAGTATATTGGGTACTTCCTTCCCATTTGTGAGAGTTGGAGCATGCATCTTTCCAACTCAAAGGATTGATTAGTTACTCAAAATTGGGACTCGATCACTCTCAATTTGTCAATGGTTCAACATGATGAACCATCTCTCCAAGTGATTTGAGAAGAGGGCATGCTTATCCACTGAGTTATAGGGTAGTCTGATTTCATCTCCTTATATGTGGACTCTTTCCTTGATCTCTTTTAAATTTTTAAATTTTGAGTTTCAGATTTTTCAAATTTCAAAATATGAACAATGACTAGTTCATGAGCTAATTACAAGGTTTGTTAAAATGAGTACCCTACACAATTGGATTTTCCTATCAAAGACAAAGTGTGTTGTACACACTCAGGTTTATTTTTATCTTTTACTCTATTAATTTCATTACTAGATTATGGGGGGGATGTAGATACCTAAATCTAGTCACAAGTACTTGATAATGTTAATTCTTGACATATCTTAAATCACTTAACTCACGCCTAGATACATGACTCTTATTCACCATTCCTATAACCAATTATCTATATGCAGTATTGACCCCTCAGTTTATCATCACTACTACTCATAATTACCAATTAAATGCTCAAACTATATTATATAATCTCTTATATTTTTCCAACGTCAGGAGACTTGTCCATTATTTTTTGGGACAGGTCCGAAGTGGAGCGACCTTGTCCCCATTCCATTTTATAACTAGTTTCCAAATTAAAAATATTTTTATGGGTATTCCCACATGTTTTACAAGGTTGGCTAAAGGAAATTATTCTAAAGGATCATCGTATAAACAAATCAAAATTCACTCATTAAAGGACCTGATTTTTATCTAGCATCTATCTTTTACAACACTGCACACTAAGTAATTCTACCATATTCTTCCCAAATTCAAAATCAATCACTAGGATCAATCTCAAATCAAGTCAAGGGCTAACATTGTTAAGTATCAAAGCCATATTTCTAACTGTATGCATATGATCAAGGAGCATTGTTTCACAATCACTCTAAGTGGGAGAATTATATGTGGTTGAATTCCCGTCTCAAAGTATTTGGATATGTAAACAATGATAAATCATCAAAGTGGGCGATTAGGGTTAGCTCAAACCATTACACTGTCCCTCTCTTTTTGCAACTTACTAGCTCTCACAAGTACCCTTAGGGTTTCTAAGGTAGAGAGAAAGAAAATAGTGACTTATGTGCAACATCTATAGAATCTGAATATCTCAACCCTCTCTATAGGCACGGGGGTAGAAAGTGACAATTCATAGAGTCATCATAATTAACGTAAGATAAGTCTACAGTCAACAAACGTAATTAGCTTATCTAAATGCAGTCAACAATTATACTCTTCAACCTAAGCGTCACATTCTAGTTTTAATCTGTTTCTCACTATCAAACATCAGTTGTAGTTGACCAGAAATTAGAAAAGCTAAGTATCTTTAAATTGGTTATATTTATTATTTTTATCACTTCCCACTTTTCAATTTCAATTTTAGTCAATGTTGTTTTACATTCATATTTATGCTCAAATATCATATATTACAATCTGAGTAGATCTATCAAGTTTTTTACCTAATGAACAAACAAATTTATATGTTATATAAAATATAGGTAAAACACTTTTTAAAGTCAAACAAATATTTTTATAGTTATAAAAATAAAACATACATTTTCCAAGAATCCTTTGTATGTTTTATAGGTTCCATTGAAGGACTATTACTAATATCCATTAAAATATAAAAATAAAATTTTAAGTGTGTTGCAAAATACCAATTTAATTATGCCGATAGGTGTAACCTATAATGGTAACCAAGATAGTGGTGGATTGTAATGTTTATGAGATATCAAAGATTCAAGTTGATTCGATTCTTATAGAAAAATAATAATCTAAATTTTGATGTTTATTTGACCATTATATGGAAGCATTTTTTTCTTGCTTGGAGATGTTGATTAACAAAACGTAATATTTTGGGCATATGGTGGACTTTAGAGCCCCTTTTTATATTCTAGAAAGATATTTATAAACTCAGCATAGTGGTGTAGAGAAAAATGACAAAACACATAGAACTAGCAGATCGACCGAGAAAAATGAATAAAAGAAGAAGAGGTGTAGAGAAACAAAAGCAAAGATGATCGTTGGAACCATGGTTGAAGGGATCCATTTCCCACAAGTACTCGATTTATTTGTTTTCCATTTATACATACTTATTATGTCCTTGATATAGGTATAAAGTGCTTATATTCAATTCACTTAGGTGGTCTGCATATATTTTATCCATTATGCATGGATTCATGGCTATATATCTTGTTCGTGCATCTAACATAGTTAAAATAATTTTTTCTAACTTTTTTTCCGCTCATTCTGGTTTCCTACACGATGGCCATAAAAGTAGGCAACAATACATTTTAAGGTCTAACACATGTTTTTATAACTAGAAAAAAATAAAATATACATTTCCCAAGCTTCTTATTGATGTTCTTTGTTTTCATTGAAGGATTAATGATAATATTGATTAAAAGACATTAATTTAAAATTTTAAGCTAAGTATGGTTGATTTAGTTGGAATATACCAATTTAATTATGGTGATAGGAGCAACTTACAATGGTAATTAGGGTAGTGGTGGATTGTAGTGTCTATGAGATGTTAATAATTCATGACAACTTTAAATTTGACATTTATTTGATTGTTATAGGAAATTTCAACGTTATATTTGATGTTTAATTGACCATTTTATGGAAGTATTTTCTTCTTGGTTATAAAAGTCTTATTGAAAAATCATAATATTTTAGGCATACATTGAAGTTTGGAGCCCTTTTTAAAATCCCGAAAGATGTTTTTGAACCCAACATAGTGGTACAACTAGATTGAGACTATCACTCTTCAATGAGAAATTTATAAAATAGATAATAAATTTTCTGGAAAATCCAATATAAACAACTTGAAATTGATATAAATCGACATTTTTCAAATAGACGTATTTAAGAAATTGTTTAATACACTACAAAATAAATTGTTTTTTAATTTAACTAGTATGGATATCTTAATTACGTTTATATGAAAAACACCAAGGGATTCAATCTCAAGGCTCTTATCTTCGATTTTTCACATACCTAAATTATTAAGAACTTCATTACCTTCTTTATCAATTTCGTAGTAACTAGTGACAAATTGTGTCAAAACTAAAATGCAAAGAATAAAAAGAATGAATGTGATGTGAAGGATTGTCATTATCATTGCATACTTCAACTTTAGGCACTATAAAATTGGTAGGAAAGGGGGTAAATTAGGACCTCATGAACCAATGGGTTGTGTAATATGTCACAAGAGGAAGCCACACAAGTAGGTCTTTGAGATCCTTGAGATAGTTGTTTTATTTATATTTGGATATATTAGAGAGTTTGTGAAATCAATACATCCTTATATGTGTTAGCCTATGTATGAGCCAAAACATGAGTAACACATATATGATTAACATGTGTAGGAATAGTTGCTTTAGAGTTTTCACTAAGACCAAAATCAATATATAAAGCACTGGGAGCAGGATGATAATAATTAGGAATAAGTGTAATCATCCTCCTAAGTGTACAATGATAAATATCCCAATGACTAGTAATGTTTTGATAGTTGCAATAAGGTCTATTTATGATTTTATTTAATCGATCGTAGGAGGATGATAATGATTAGGAATAAGTGTAATCATCCTCCTATCCAATAACATCTTAATAATGTCATGAGGCCTATATTTGAATGAATCAAATTGAATGGGTTATTTCTAACTAGGGTGTTTTAGTTACTGTGGGAGTCGGTATGAAAAATAATTCTTTCCCTTTATTAGTACCTTAACTTGTGATTTCTATAAAATCTTTACTTTAGAAAGAGGTGGATTATGCTCCTCAACTTTTTTAGGTGAGTCTGGTGGTAACAACTCAATATCAAAATATGCCTCTTTATTTATTTGTACTACTCCCAATTTTTAATTTTAATGTAATAGTATCATAACAAAGAGTTTGAAATGACTTAGATGTTTGATATAAGAATTTTTATTGGAGGGGGAAAATGAGACCCCTACAAAAGATGTATTTTGTCTCTAAATATATTGGCTGATAAATTAATTATTGCATGCATATATTTAATCATAAGATATAATCACAAACTGGCTTTGACTTTCCCTGATGTAGGGATGGTAATATATCTTATGTAATTTTGGGTCTTTTATTTTGAATAAAGTGCATCAAAAATACCTCCTATAACTCAATATATATATGCAAAGACCCACTAGGAAGAGTATGATGAAACCAATTTGATGGATCATCCTCTAAACTCTTCAAGAAAACTATAACAGTATCCTACTACCATTACAACCATTTATATATTTTCTACAATCTTTGAGATGTAAATAAGGATCCCCACTTCCATTGAACTTATAAAATGTTGGTATATTAAAATCACATAACAATAGTGCATACAAGATATTACGCACTATAGGGTTGCCATATATATAACATTTAAATTAACCCAAGAGTGATATGACTTACTTTCCAATGTGAGTTTATGTATTTTATGTTGTAAAGCACCAACGACATGTATTAAATAAATAACCTCTTATGAAGGCATATTAAGAACTTTAAGGGGCTCATTTAATAATTGAATTATAATATTAATCTTAGCCATTGGTACACTATTTCAAATAAGAGAATAAGGTTTGGGAATATGCTCTTCTTAAAGAATGGTAGGCTTGGGATTTTCATTGGTATTTAATATGTCATTAGTTTGCAATGTCATATTACATTCTATTGAAATAGAAGAAATAACATTATTTTTTCTCATCACTAGGATCAACATGTTCACATATTTTATCTTTCAAATGGGAACTAGGAACATCGTCATGATATACAAGAACATTATTATTAAGCAAACTATCATTTTATTTATCATGTAACATACAATAATCATCAACATGAGGGGAGGGTAAAGAAGAAACTGGACTAGGATTAATAGAGCTTTTCACTATACACATAATAACCATTATCATTAGAATCCTCATTATAATCATTGTCATTTCCACTTTTAGAATCAACATTTGAAATAACAACATTTTCATTTTCATAAAGATAATGGGTAGGAAATGTATTTACACTTTCAACTTTATTCAAAGCATCATTAACATTTGAAATATCAACATTTTCATTTTCACAAAAGGAGGGAGTAAGAGATGCATTTACACTATCTACTTTATTAAAAGACTTGTTATATGTAAAAGGAACATTAGTGTAACTAGGATGAAACCCATGAGATGCACAAATATCATTTTCATTATGCAAGGAAGTCTTAATTTTCTTTTCTTTATATTGTGGAATGTGAAAAATACACAACAAAGGCTTTTAATAACCTAGGAGTATCATCAACGAATGCATCACTAATATGGGTTTTTTTTGGAATTATATTGTTAGTTTCTTTCACATGACTTATAAGAGAAATAATATATAAGGTAGGATAAGAACATTCATCTACATTACTATATTTAGCATATTGATCATCACTTGAATAGTATTTTTCTTGATCATCATTATACATGTAATCATGTTCTTCATTAACATTTAACACACAATCTTGGTAGTTAGTCCTTTCTTTATTATAATTATAAGGAATGCCTAAGAAAACAACAATGGATGAGGAGGAAGAGATTATTTTCTAGTCATTTTAAAATTTCCAAAGATTAAAATGAGAATAATAGGAGACAAGGAAACAAATCCTAGAAAAAAATTTAACATGAGAAGGAAATCAAAATTCTATTTGAAACCCTTAGAACAAGTTTTTAGAAGGAACCCCTAAGGAAAACTACAACTTACGATATTCAAAAAATAAAATAGGTTCATCGATATGTTTTATCAAAATTGGAGATTTAGCGAATAAAAATAAAATAATTTAGATAAACAAGTAAGTGAAATAGATTGTAACTTAAGAAGCATTTACACGCAAATCTATTTTGTAAACATGTAGAATAATTAGGGTTTTAAACAAAAGACATGAAAAGGAATGAAAACTTATATGTATCTTGGATACATTGGCTTGCAGATGGTTATGATTTATTGTGAAAACAATTGGTATGCTCTCAAATTTACATGGATGATTGTCTTGGCTAAATAAGATGTGGCTGACGGTTTTGAACTACTACGGCCTACAACCTTGGCCTAATGATGTGATTTTATCCACATTGAATGTAGAATAAATATACAAATTACAAAACTTTGTTTCACTACCTATGGATACTCTTTAGTCAGTAGGGTATACACAATCATGTGTTATAGCATGTGCTTTTGTCTTCTTTTCTTCACAAAATCTTAGCAATATCTTTCACAAAAACCAAATAGCAATCAAATAGAAAAGGGGGGAATTAGGGTTAGGGGAATAGTCTACCTAGCCTTAGAAACCCCCTATAACTTAGTGATACCTACATATTTTGAAGAAAGTACATCATGCCTTTGTCTTCTTTTCATCACAAAATCCTAGCAATGTCCTACACAAAAGCCAAATAGCAATCAAATAGAAAAGGAGTGAATTGAGGTTAGGAGAATAGTCTACCTAGCCTTATAAACCCCCTATAACTTAGTGCTACCTACATAGTTTTAAAAAAAGACCTCAGACCAATGCAGTTCTCCCTCTATTGTGTGTGTGTCACTGTATCATGGGCATTGTGAATCTAAATGCTCTTTCTTTTAGGTCCTCCTTTGGGTTAAGCATGCAATTTAAATGTAACTGTATAAACTTAATACCAACCTAAAAAGCTACAACCCCCCTAAGAAGTGGGGAAACACACTCCAACAACCACAAAGAAATAATTAGAAAGAAGGGGTATAAGCCAACCATTAAGAGTAGGAGTAAGGCACTAATAAACCACATATACCTACAAAAGCAAGACCCGTAAAAATGAGAGGGACAAACACCAGAGGCTTAACAATGAAGCAAAGATTGCTAAGGGAGATGACAAGTAAAAGTATGGTCTTAAAGTAGAGACAAGGAACCAAACAAAGAGGGGGGCAACCCTAGACCCAAAAAGTAATGATGACCATGAAAGAGGCAAAGAAACGGTCCGAGCAACATTCATGAACAAGGTGGAGATAAATTTGGAAGAAAAAGTGTAAAACACACAACTAAAGCCAGGAAGAAGGAGAGTAAAATGACAAAACACATACAAATAGCAGATCGAGCGAGAAAAATGAATAAAAGAAGAAGAGGTGTAGAGAAACAAAAGCAAAGATGATCGTTGGAACCATGGTTAGGGATCCATTTCCCACAAGTACTTTATTTATTTATTTTACATTTATACATACTTATTATGTCCTTGCTACAGGTATAAAGTGCTTATATTCAATTCACTTAGGTGGTCTGCATATATTTTATCCATTATGCATGGATTCATGGCTATATATCTTGTTCGTGCATCTAACATAGTTAAAATAATTTTTTCTAACTTTTTTTCCGCTCATTCTGGTTTCCTACACGATGGCCATAAAAGTAGGCAACAATACATTTTAAGGTCTAACACATGTTTTTATAACTAGAAAAAAATAAAATATACATTTCCCAAGCTTCTTATTGATGTTCTTTGTTTTCATTGAAGGATTAATGATAATATTGATTAAAAGACATGAATTTAAAATTTTAAGCTAAGTATGGTTGATTTAGTTGGAATATACCAATTTAATTATGGTGATAGGAGCAACTTACAATGGTAATTAGGGTAGTGGTGGATTGTAGTGTCTATGAGATGTTAATAATTCATGACAACTTTAAATTTGACATTTATTTGATTGTTATAGGAAATTTCAACGTTATATTTGATGTTTAATTGACCATTTTATGGAAGTATTTTCTTCTTGGTTAGAAAAGTCTTATTGGAAAATCATAATATTTTAGGCATACATTGGAGATTGGAGCCCTTTTTAAAATCCCAAAAGATGTTTTAAAACCCAACATAGTGGTACAACTAGATTGAGACTATCATTCTTCAATGAGAAATTTATAAAATAGATAATAAATTTTCTGTAAAATCCAATATAAACAACTTGAAATTGATATATATTGACATTTTTCAAACAGATGTATTTAAGAAATTGTTTAATACACTACAAAATAAATTGTTTTTTAATTTAACTAGTGTGGATATCTTAATTATGTTTATATGAAAAACACCAAGGGATTCAATCTCAAGGCTCTTATCTTCGATTTTTCACATACCTAAATTATTAAGAACTTCATTACCTTCTTTATCAATTTCGTAGTAACTAGTGACAAATTGTGTCAAAACTAAAACGCAGAGAATAAAAAGAATGAATGTGATGTGAAGGATTGTCATTATCATTGCATACTTCAACTTTAGGCACTATAAAATTGGTAGGAAAGGGGGTAAATTAGGACCTCATGAACCAATGGGTTGTGTAATATGTCACAAGAGGAAACCACACAAGTAGGTCTTTGAGATCCTTGAGATAGTTATTTTATTTATATTTGGATATATTAGAGAGTTTGTGAAATCAATGCATCCTTATATGGGTTAGCCTTGTATGAGCCAAAGCATAAGTAACACATGTATGATTAAAGAGTTTTCACTGAGACCAAGAACAATATATAAAGCACTGGGAGTAGGCTGAGACGATCTAATAACATTAGGAGAACACAAGAGGAAGTAAGTTAACTAGGAATAATCAGAGCAACATGAGGAGAAGTAGTATGTGGAGACATACAAACATTAACATGAGCATGAGCCTCGCCACATAATGTATAAGGAGAGACTCCATGTATTCACCTCCAATAGATGGATTATAAACATTCAAATGATCTTTAGCAACACATTCATTTCATGTGTGGATTCTTTAGCCAAATATATATTGTACTTATTTTAACTTGAGCAATAATTCTTTTAAGTTTTTAGGATTATTCTTAATCATTTTTATAGAGTAAGCAAGTCTTTTAACCCATCCTTGATCTACATAATCAAAGTTATGCATGTCATCAACAATATTATCCTCATAGTTTCTTCATCATATACATGTCCATCATTCACATCTACATAATATGTATTATTAAGCATAGAAGGAGTAAGAATAACGTCAATGTTAACCACTTTCCTTTTGAAACGAGTACCACTCAAAGGAAGTCAAATCAAATCACTGGTAGCACAACTTAATATATCCCTTTGCCTAGTAGGGTTTGTTGGTCTACCTTTCTTAATTGACACAAGATGTAAACATGGATAACATTGAAAGCATGTAAAGAGTTGGGGCCAATTCCAAAGCAACAAGGAACATACCAAAATCTTAAAATTATAATTGAAAGGTGGAAAATCATACCTTAAAAGATGAAGGAACAAGGAACCAAAATGTTGACTAGTTGATAAGTTAAATTCACCAAAATATAAAAATTAGATTTGAAAGGTGAATGAGAACAAGAACAAAGGCTCACACATAATTCAATGAACATATCCAAGCTTTGCAAAGTCGAATATGAAAGGTGAAATTAGACCCTAGGTGGGGAAGGACAAGGAAAACCTAAGGTTGACGTGTTTGAAGAACAAAGGGGTTTATCAAAATGTTTTAACAAATAGTGACACAAGGGGTATATGCCATTATGAAATGGTAAAAAATATTGTACAAGGGAAAATCTATGTAAATAGATAATTTTAGTAAACAAGAATTTCCTAATGTGTTAAAATTTAGAATTGAAAGCTTGAATGATTGTTAATTAAAAGACAACGAGAAAGAGACAGGGAAAGAGAGACAAATGATTGAAATGGACACACTTGGATTTTATAATTAACTTGTGAGACTAGAAATAAGCTTTTGAGACTTATTGAACTAAAAAACTTAAATCTAATTGCAATCAAGAAGATGTATAAAATCGTGGGACTCACAAATAGGTTTGCTTGAATTATATAACCGATTATGATAGTTTATTAATGAATGGGGTTTCTTGCTAGGATTGTGGAAATTTTAACTTTATGGTTTTGTAAATTTTTGGGATGCTTTGAAAAACACTAATGATTGTGCTCCTAGATTCACTTCACTGAATTATTGTTCATTGTCCTCTAAATCTCTTCTCCTTTGACTTAGCCCTAATTCGCTACAATGTCACAATAATAGAGAATATGTGCAAGGTTAGTGACCTGAGCTTCCATGTAAAGGCTTGCAACTACGTATCCTACATGCTAAGAATCATGGTTCAATGTAATTCTTGTGCTTCGTGATTGATCCCAACCCAAATGAGAGAAAGGGCTTCACGTCCTCTCTTAGATAATCAAATACAACTACATGCTTTGTTATGTCCTTATTTTATTTCAAGACGTGTTTGTACAAGACTTGAATTAAAGATAGGTGAAATTTGAATATATATGTAGTCTCCTTATTCAATGTGTAAAGGATATACTCAATGTGCAATTTAATGTGTAAATTCACAAGTGGAATTGAGTTATATGAGATGTGAAATGGCTTAGGGTATATTTGTATATACAGGTTTTGCAAAGAGAAATTCACACATAGGGTGACAATGAAAAGTAGTGAGAACCAATAATCAAGGCATGTAAAATCAACTTGGGATGAAAGGAGCCACAAAAATTAGGTGACCAAAATTACAAGACCCACGATTATGGTCAATTCACAAAAAGGATCAAAACAAAGATCAAGCTGCCTAGAGGATGACTAGATGGACCTTGATATAGACAACTGATATATTTAAGGCATTTATGAGAAAATATGGATGATATGAGGTTATGAAAGGTCTAATGTTGATGGAAAGTGTCTGAAAAGAACCAAATGTACACAAATAGGCCAAGTGCAATAAAACATGATAAAGACACAATGAAAAATGGTCTTGTACCAAAATGAGATGTCCAAAACAATGTCCATTGAATACAAATTTAAATAGAAAATTATAAAGTGTATCAACGTTGATAGAGTAAGTGAAATTTTTAATCTTTAAATACTGTATTTGGTTGATAGACCCGATAAAAAATTACCAACTCCATCTATTTTTACTTAATTAATATTGCCAATACTTGTAGGTAATCTGCCACTTTGTAGCACTCGTTTTCTAGTGTTTGTTTTGTCTTTTTCACATCTATACACAATGTTTTTTTTAATGGTAAATTGAGGATTATGTCAGGGACCTCACCCTTTTCGAGCAATTAAAGAGAACAAAAAGAATAAGAAAGGGAGGAAGAAGTGAAAGGAAAAGATGAAGTATTGCAAAGCCTATAAATAAGTCAGCTCAAAAAACATCATGAACAAGCTAATAACAAAACCGTTAACCAACCAACATTTATAAAAACAAAAAATAGAGTTTCATAACCCATAAACAAGGCAACTAAGAGAAAACCATAGAGAAGCCACAAGATTGTTTCAGAAAGAAGCCCTACTTGTAGGGAGCATTGAATTTGCCCTTGTAAGAATAGGGGAAAGGATTAGCCTCCACTTTGGATGGGAAGGGGATACACCGATGAAGAATAACACCAAGAAGGAAGAGGCTTTTTCAGTAGATCTCTTGAAGAATACAACAACAATGCGAACGAGAAAAAAACAAAGTCAAAACTAGAGAGCCATAAGCACATGCCAATATTTAACATCTTAACCTTGACAACCAATTTGGACTAAATTTCATCTGAAAGATTTGAAAACAAAGTCAATTATACAAACAACCTCAAGCCAACTCTCAGCTACTTCTAGAGAGCATAAATGAACTAAAAAACAATCCCAACAGAGGAAAGGAAGAAGAAAATATAATATTAGAGAATAAGAGGGCGAAGTAAAAACCTCAGAAAGAAAATAAAAAATTTAGATAGGAGATCATATAAGGGAAGCAAAGCTTTCAAACATGACACCACACCAATCTAGAATCAAGATCCCACAAAGAGAAAAGGTTTATGACCTCTATGCATCACACCTCTCCAAAAGAAGAACACAACCAACGAGAAAGAAGTAAACTACCCTTCAAAATACACACAACCCTAATAAGAAGATTTATTAGTTGTTTCAATACCAAAGGGGTGCCTACTTGAAGCAAAATATACTATAGATCTAGAACCCCTTGAGCCTAAATTATAAAAGAAGAACATTTCCAATACTACTTCTGTCTATAGCTTGAAACTCGCTACTCTAGGAGAGTAGAGATGCAAATTAAAAAAGACCCCAAAGATGACGAAGATGGAGTTTGTAAATTAAGAGGAGGAAATGAGAGCCACACCCTAAAAGAAAAGAAAAACAATTCGAGAGGGGTCCAAGAAGGAGGTCTACGTTAGTAAATGCGGACCAAAACTCAACCAACACCGAAGCTAGCTAGAAGAAAGGGTATTTGACCTCTATTGAAATACACCAAACACAACCTACTGCCCTCTAATAACTAAAGCTCAACAAAGAAAAAATAATACTTCCCTTTGCAACTTCACACACAAGAATAACCCAGATCATAGATTTAAGAGACATGTAGAACCAAAACCATGAAGAAAACAACTTGAAAAGCTACAACAACCCCATGAAGCAAATAAATGCACATCAACAACCATGAAGAAGTAACCAAAAAGAAGAGAAGCTAGGGTTGAAGCCAACAACCTAGAGTAAGAGCAAGACAACAAAAAATTCCAAAGTAGGGACCATAAGGGAATACCCATTAGCAACGAGGAACGACCCATGATCTTTAAAGAAGTCACATACCTACAAAACTAAGCCCTGTAAAAATGACAGGGACAAACGCCAAAGGTTCAAAAATGAAGCAAAAACTATTAGGGGAGACTTAGAAGAGAAGGAGAAAGGGAGACGATGGGCAAAATCAAGTCACCAAAGAAGAGGCGAGGACCTAAATGCACAGGGGAACAACGCTAGACCCAAAAATCCACCATAATAAAACAATTTTTTGAGAGAAATGATAATGATGCCCCTTGGAAGATGGAAATAAATGGCTCAAGAAGGAGCAAGCAATAATCATGAACAATGAAGAGACACACTTGGAGGAAGCCAAAAAACACAAAGAAAAAGTGTAGAAGACTCAACCAAGGCCGAGTAAAAGGAGAGTAAAATGACAAAACCCCTGCAAACAATGTATCAGGGGAGAACAAAAGAATAAAGAGAAAGGAGATGAAAAATAAAGAATCACAAAGATGACCATTAGAGCCATACTTGTGGAGATCCATTTATTGGAAGTACTTGATTTATTTGTTTTACATCTATACACAATTATTATGTCCTTACTACAAGTATTATGTGCTAATAATATTCAATTCACATAACTGTTATGCATATAACTGAGCATTATGTTTAGATTCATACCTATAAATCTTGTTCATGCATCAACCATAATTAGCATGGCTTTTCAACTTATATGTACATATTCATACCGATGATTCTTGTTCATAAGTCTACTATAATTAACATAGCTTTTCAACCTTTTTTTTCACTCATTTTGAATTAATAATTAATGGTAATTTTAAATTTAATATATATTTCAGTTTTACAAGAAATTTCAACATTATGTTTGATATTTATTTGACTATTATATTGAAATATTTTATTTTTCTTTTTTAATTAACACTATTTAACTAGGTGTCCATACCACCCTTTCTAGATTCCACCACATGCCTTGACCATTACTTGAGGGGTACATGGTGTTGAGGGATGCATCGGTAAATAGCGGAAGTTGAAAGCCATGTGACCGCCTTAAAGCGTCCTGCCAGCCCAACTTAGGAACGTGTGGCCAATTTCGTTTTCGCACGTTTGGCGCCTTACTCCCTCCTTTAAATAAATTTCCAAAACCCCCAACGCTGCCTTGCTGTTTCTTCTTTTGCTTTTGTTCGCGGGGGTTTCGTTCGTTTTTCCAAGGCGGCTCCTTCAGCCCTTTAAAGTCTCCCATCGATCATTCCGCACAATTCAATCCCAAGAAAAAGATTTAAACCAAAGAATCGCAGCATCTTCCTTCAATAAGGGCCAATGGAGCTTTGATTTTAACCTCAATAACAATAATTTTTGTGCTGTTTACGACAATTTTCCGTTTTAAAGGTATGTATTCTCCCTCCGCCCCACACTTCAGTAGTTCTTTATCGCGAATGCTACAGATTAATAACATCAAATCGATCAAATTGCTCGAAACGCCGTGAAAATTTTGCTTACAAACGTTTAACTTGGTTAAAATTCGTGAAATGCCGTGTAAAATTCTATTGTCGTTGAAAACATTTACGATGATCGCTAAATAAGGGTTCGCCGAAGATTTTCAAGGTATTTTCTCTATGATCCTTACTTTATCGGGAATACGTAAGAGAAAAAGCTTTTATCATGCTCTAAATAATTGATATTTAGTGGAAAATTATGTTTCGAACTGTCAAAATATTTGAACACAGTCGAAGGTCTGTTTACCGAACTTTTAAACGACGAAAATCCTTGAAAATACTATGGAGATTTTGATTGCCGTTCAAAATCTTCATAACGATGGTTATAGTATAATCGCTGAAGACGAAAATACTGTGGAGATTTTGATTGCCGTTCAAAATCTTCATAACGATGGTTATAGAATTATCTCGGAAGATTTTGAAGGTATTTTCTCTTCGTGCCCTATTTTATCCGGAATACAAAAGCAAAAGAAAATTAAAACACTTCAAATACTTATAATGTAGATGGATTTTTGTTTGCAAAGCTTTAGATTGGTCAAAATGCTTGATATACTGTGGAATTTTGTTCTCCAAACTTTTAAAATGGTTAAAATACTGTGTAAAATTTTGATTGCAGTTCAAAAGATCACAGGAATTGGTTAAGGGGAATTCATCGAACATTTATCAGGATTCGCAAAGGGAAAAAAGCTTTAAGATGTTTGAAACACAGCATAATTTGTCTGCAAATCTGTAAAACGGTGGAATTTGATTGCTGTTCCCCCTAACCGTTAAGATAGATAGATAGAGTTTTTAGTAATGTCTATGAGACGAAAAACAGTCTATGGGACCCCCAGAACAAAATGCATTGTCAAAGAAGTGAAAAACTGCTGAAAGAGAAGATATGGGCCGTTGGACCCTAGTTTGAGTCTTTGATTCTGTTCTGCCTCTGAACATTAATAGCACTGCTATTAATTCTGATCAGAAGTTCCCGACTTTTTTTCAACCTTCGCTTCTTCAAAGATGGTTGACATAGACACCCCCTGTAGGCTGTCTAGGTAGCTAGCTTGAATATTGTCGTATGCAGAATATTTTCAAGGTGTTTTCTTTTTGCTCCCCATTTTATTCTCAGTGCGAAAGGGGAAAAACTCATAAGTGCTCAATGGTGGAAAGTTCATTTGCCAAGCATTAAAATGGTCAAAATACTATGTAAAATTTTAATTGCAGTTCAAAAGATCACAGTAATTAGTTGAAGGGAATCCGTCAAACATTTATCAGGATTGCAAAGGAAAAAAAGCTTTAAGATGTTCTAAATAGTTGAAATACAGTGTAATTTTTGTTTACTAATAACTAAACTTTAAATCTGGAAAATTGCTTTAAACACACTGTAATTTGTTTGCCCAGCTTTAAAATGGTCAAAATGTTTGAAACACATCGTAATTTGTCTGCCAAACTTTAAAATGGTCAAAAGTCTTGAATTGCAGTAAAATATATTTGAAACACAGTGTAGTTCGTCAGCCAAACATAAAACTGTTAAAAAAATAATTTGAAATACAGCGAAAATGATTTTGCCGAACTTTAAATTGGTCAGAATACTTGAAATAGGGTGTAAAGTTTGATCCTCATTGGACGAGTTCAAGGGGATTGTTAAGAACAATCTTTTAAAGGGTTTCCAGGAATTTCCGCTTTTTTGAAATGCTTGAAATACAGTTAAATTGTTTAGATATCTCTCCTAAAACTAAACATTAATAATTGGAGAAAATGCTTCCCTGTTTATTCCTAAACCATAGAGTTTGTGAAATAAGAGCACTGTAAATAAATTGAAATAATAAAAATACTGTTCGGAATTTAAAATCTGTTCTAGAATTCAAAATCTTTGAAGGAAAATGTGTCTGGTTTTTGTCCAGAAACAGAGAGTTTGTGTCTTGGTGACCTAAAAAATATTAAACTTATGGTTATATTTTAATATTTATGTATTTTTGAGGTAATTTACACTTCATTAGCTCCATTTGGGAATGCAAAAGATGAGAACTACAAAGTTTTCGCTTGAAATACAGTTGAAAAACTGATTGCCATCCTAAAAATTAACCTCAATTATTAAGGAAAACCTGTGTTAATTTAATCCTTAGGTAGAGAGTTTGCTGTCCAAAACATTGACCTCGATCATTAAGGAAAACCTGTTTCAATTCAATTCTGAAGCAGAGAGTTTAAGTGTATATTTTGAAGGATTTTGGTCTGAAATATGGAAGTTGTGTTATGGAGGGGAAACTTTCAAAGCTTTTTAAACAGGTATTTGCAAGCTTCTTTTGAGAATGTGAAAGCAAAAAAACGTAAAATAAATGGAACTGGAGTCTAAAATCTGTTTGCTGTTTTAAAAAGAGTAATAGTTCAGGTCCTCAGGAAAATGCATCTCTGTTAATTCTTGAACAAGAGAGTTTGTGAAAGAAGAGAACTTCCAAATGATCAAAATATTGGAGATATTGTCTAAAATTTGATTGTCATCCTAAAATTCAACAGCAATCATGAAAGAAAACGTGTCTCAGTTTATTTCTGAACCAGAGACTTTAGGTGCTGTATAATTTAAAGGATTATAGTTTATTCTATTTTTTTAACACTGTATATATCCTTAAATTTGTTATATTTTTAGGTTATTTCAAACTTCATTAGTTCTATTGTTGGGAATGTGAAAATTCAATTTTTTTAAAAAAAATGATTAGATTGCTTGAAATACAACGTTAAATTTGTTTGCCAAATCTTATAATATTCAAAATGTTTGAAATACAGTTGAAAAATCAATCGCTGTTCAAAAAATTTCACAGTGATCATTAAGAGGAATCTGTTGAAGTTTTTCAAAATATTTTTCATTTTATTACCAGAGAATTACCTCCTTCCTTGGTAATGGGAAGGAAGATAAATGCAATAGTTAAGATACTTGAAATATACTTGAAATTTAGATTTCTGTTATAAAGATTAACAGAATTGCCAAGGAAAATGCTTCTCAGTTTGATTTCAAAGCAGAGTGTTTAATTATCATTAATTTATTTTTCACTTCATTAGCTCCTCTATTGGGTATGTGAAAGAAGCGAAGTGTAACTTTTTAAAATTTAGGAAATACAGTTTATGTTTTGATTGCCATTCTAAAAAGTACCTGCAATTGTCAAGGAAACTTGGCCTCAGTTTATTCCTTAACAAGAAAGCTTAAGTATTGGATAAATTAAAGATTTCAGTTTTTCAAACAGAAGCTGTTGCATAACTGAGGGTATTTTTTTAAAATGTTGAATTAATGCTTAGATTTGAGTTGCTTTTGGATGGATTTTGAGATATGTTTCTACATAAATTTCGGATAAAATATATATTTAAGGCAGTATGGAATTGTTGGATTTTAGTTTGCAGAATTTTAAAAAATTGGGTTTTAAGATATGGAAGATTTAAGCGTTTGAAGGAATTATTAATTTTAATCATACTAATTGTATAGTTGTAGTTTTAGTTAGTTAATGTTGAATAATTGACTTGTATTTTGTCCTTGTATGGGAAAGCATAGCTATGTTTTATGGTAGCAACTATCAAGTATTAAAAGTGTAAGTTTTAGCAGCAGTGATAGCTCTCTTTTGTTGGAATGAAGTCCTATGAATGGCGCCAACTGCATGTTTAACCAGTAAATGTATTGAACTTTAAGGCATTGTCCTAATTAGCAGACCACAGATTGCTTGCAGTTACTGTATTTTTCACAAAATTAATTTCTTATAATTTAAAATATTAGCCTTTGGTCGAAGCTGTAGGTATATACATAACCGGAGTTTCATGGGATATTTTTATTTTCCATAAAGCCTTGACAAACTTGTTAAAATATTTAACTTTTGCCTGTTGAAAGGCACTGTTTAACCAGAGCCTATGTCTACCGTAATACATATATATCGAAATAACTGAAACTTAGCATCTTTACAAATGCAAAAAGGAAATTAAAACAAGTCAGTTCATGCTCCAGTGAGTTTTATGCTAGAGGAGCTTGGTCTATAGAGACTCTGCTGACAAGATTTATACAGTGACGGCCTATGGGAGACACCTTCTCCGAGTGGGTGAATCTCAAAGCCTCCACATTCTCAACAGACTTCCTCACTTCCTTGACTCTAGTAGATTCACTTGTTTTCCCCATTGTGGTGGTGTGAGTGTCGTAGATTATGTTCTCACCGGTAGATCCCTCATTCCCCACATCTGTGGCTTTCTCGTTTCTCCCCATTTCCTTGTCGCTGACCATGTTGTTTTGATGTTCACCCTCCATACTGGTTCTCACCCTCCTCACCCTTCCCCTTCCCCTTCTACCGCACCCCCCAGTACTAGTCATACCTCTATCCACTTTGATGATGACTACACCATTGACTATGCTGCCTGTCTCTCCTTTCTTATGTCAGGGTTCTACTCCCTCCCTCTTCCCACCACCAACTCCATGTATGAGTTCTTATGTCAAAGCCTTTGGGATGCTGCCCTTGACTCTTGTCCCCACTCTATTCTTTACTCTAGATCCCCTACCACCATGAAACTTGCCCCATGAATTGGTGGTATGATGTTGAGTGCAAATCCCTTCATTTGAGACTTCATTTTTCTCTAACCCATGACCCTCCCTCCATATCCTCCCTTTGTAGGGAGTACCGTTGTCTTCTCCGATATAAGAAATGGGAGTTTTTTGCGTCTAGATGGCTTACACTTCTTTCTGATCTCCACCACTCACCTAAGGTTTTTTGACGTACTCTTCTCTTGAGGAAAACCACAGTTTCTGACATAGCCCCCAAAGCATGGGTCTCCAATGCTAGTTCCCTCTATGATGTTCTTGTCCATCTTGCTGCCACTGCCCCAGTCCTCCAACTCACTTTCTTCCGTCAAGAGAGTTATTTTGAAATTGTACACAGCAAAACATTTGATTGTGAAGGTCTCAAGGTTGAGTTCATCAAATATGGTGTGGATTCCCTTTCCTTCCCCCTTGCTATGCTCTTTAATAAGGTGGTGTATTTAGGTTTCCCTCGGTTATGGGTCCATCACATTATTCACCCTATTCATAAGTCCATAGTTCCCTCTATCGCTAGTAACTACAAGACCATTATGATAGGGCATACATTTGCCAAACTTTATGCCACAATATTACATGTGCGGTTTCAGAGTACTTGTAAAAGAATAATATCAGAGTTAGGGGGTAGGTTGGCTTCAGAAGGGACTATTAGACTATCAACCACATCTTCACACTTTGGGCTATTATTGAAGAAGCTTGCCACAGGTCTTCCAATGTCTTTTGTTGTTTTGTTAACTTCAAGAAAGCCTTTGACCTAGTTTTGAGACACCTACTTTTCAAGAAGTTGAGAGGTATTGGTATTCTAGACTCTTTGATCACCGTCGCTTGGAGGCTTTATGTGACAGTTTTTGGGCAATTTTGTACTTACACACAGGTTTTTTTTGACTTTGTGAAGAGTACCATTGGGGTCAAGCAAGGATGTCCTCTCTCACAGACATTGTTCAACATCTACATTGATGAATTGGAGGAGTTTCTTCAGCAACATAATCATATAAATGATGGTTTATTTTGCATGAGGTGTTTATAGCTATTCTTTTTTTTTTTGTTGACAATGCCCTCTCACACTCTGTTGATGGCTTACAACGACAACTTGATGCCCTTGCTCTTTTTTGTGAATTTTGACGACTTGTGGTCAACCTTAGTAAAACTAGGGTCATGATCTTCAATATCTCCAATCGCTCTTTATCTAGATTCTAGTTTTTCTACAAAGAACTTCAAGAGATCACATTGGCCTACACTTATTTGGGGGTCCAGTTTTCTAGGCCATGCTTTAACATGAAGTTGCCTCTCACTTGTGCCTTTGCAAGGGGTATGCTTCTCTTTTTGTCTTAGAATGTTAGTGTTTCCAGATCCACTCTTAGGACATCCCTTCCAAGTTGTCTCTTTTTGATGCAATCATCAAACCTACAATTTTATATGTTTCAATGGTGTGGAGACCTAGCTTGAGGGCCGTTGATCGGGCGTGTATTGAGAGGGTCCAAACTCTTATGTTACAATACATGATTTATTGCAAGCAGATAGTTCCTCAATGCATCTTCCAAGCTAAATTTGTCTCCCAACTGCGACGCATTGAGACTAACTTCAGGGTTAATTTATACATCTATAGACTCAAATCCTTGGGGGACTTGGCCATTGGTCATGAGAGATGTCCATACTTACCACTCCTTTCCTTAGAGATGATTGCTTCATTGGTCCCCACCAAACGCTAACACTGTTGGTACTTTCAGACTAGGTTACTCTTCCTTTCTATTGGCATCTCTATGGATTGGCTACCCTTTTTCATGTATTCCCTGGACGCTCATCAAGCTTGTTCCCACAAAGGATGTTATCACTTGAGCTGCCAAAGAGGCCATCTACAGACTATATCTAGGCCACTTGGATCTCCCCCCTTGAGTTGCTCAGAGCCAAATTTACTTTCTATGCTGAGCATTTATTACAAGTAGTGGATGGTACTATTTGTCACCCTCACTATCTCCAACACCAATGCCATTGATCCCACGGCTTGAGGTTTCCCTTTGGCCAGATGAGTGTGTTCTTACCAACTATGGTTTGAAACACATCACCACATTCCCTGCCCATATTAGATTTGTTGTTTTTGCTTTCTCTAGGAGGTGGAGACCGAGGAACACTTCATTTTCAGATGCCCCATTTACAATGAGATTTGGGAAAGATATCACTACCTCTACATGGACTTAGCCAACACTTTATCTAAGTAGATATAGATATCCAGAACAAAGATGCCTGGGTCTTTATCGTTGTGAGGACATCACTCTTTACCACAGATCCCTACATGAGGAGCCTAGATGCTCTACAGACCTCGTGTTGATCACCTCTTTTTTCCAGCCCATCTAGAGGATCGATAGCACTAAATGCCCTTTGGACACTTATACATCACACATGAGAGCTAATAGATCAATTAGGTGACGTTTCTCTCAACATATCATTACACTAAGATTGCTCAAATCCCCCAACCTACTCTCCCTCGACATTGTGGTTTTGCTTCTTGTCGGTGTGGCTTTGCCCCTTTCTGACAACATGGATCTATTACTTACTGGCCACTCCCAAACCATGTGAGCATACTCACATTATGGGTTTCATTTATATTACATGAAGTACTTTGGTCTTGGATGTTAGGGGAGATTGTAGAGGAATTGCTTTACTTCCCCCTACTATCTCCCAACTGGCCCCCTCCGACATTGGGTACTCGCTGACAAACAATCTCAGATCTTTTCACAGTGATTGATGATGGGTCAGATGACTCCTCCACTTCAAGCACAAATAAAGCTTTTCGATGAGGTCTTCCAATCTTCATCGGCACATGCTTTTGGGGGCTTTTGTTTGCCCCCCATTTCTATTTGTATTGGTTCCATTACCACCTTTGTTATTGCCACATTGCTTTACCTTGTCTTTTGTACTTTAGCCTCTTGGGTTCTCTTTCTTTGAACATTCTGTTGTTTAGGGTTGTGTCCTGGAGTCCCATTGACCTACTTTTGGTCATCCATGGACATTAATATGATTTCTTTCTTTCTTGGTATTCTTCATGGCTGAGGTTGAAGGATCCAATTTGGCATTGCCTCTTTGTTCAACATATCACTTCTAGCATTTTTCCACTTTGGTTTATATAATTGAACATTGTCTCTTATTAAGCAATTATTGTGCGTATTAATCATATATGCCATGAGATTTTGGACTTTAATCATGGCAGCTGATCTTGAAAGCACTTTTTCTATCTTTTGTGGTCATGGGATTCAGGTACAGCTCTTCATGACTATTTGTATTGCCCCTTTTATGGCAGAATTAGAACAAATAGGGTTTCCCAACAAACCCTAGCATAAACACATGCAATTCTGATTTTCTGATTCAAACCCTAGGCAAATGAAAATTTAGAACTGAATATACCAATTTAGGGCACAAATATCATATTTTATTTACCACAATACTTGCCAAAAATAATAAATATTATGGTCAGAAATAGGACATTCGAATCTAATTTTTTTGATCAATAAATATTTGGAAAAATATTATAAAATACCAGCTTGGTGAAGGTAGGAACAAATATCAAGTTAGGCCTCAAAACAGCCTCAAAAATCACCTTGAAACCCTCCAAGGGGATTCACTGCGCTAGGAGAGGGCTCCAAAACAGTTAGCCCTAAGAGAGGGCTCCAAAACAGTTCGCTGCCCTAGGAGAGGGCTCAAAACACGGTTTGACTGCCCGAAACTACTGTGCCACCTTTCAAGATGTTGCCCAACTGCTGCACCCTACTTGGAATGGTGAATAGACACCACCAATTGCTTGTTTTTGTCCAATATTACCTCTGAACTGAAGTCACCAGCTGAAGGTTTAAGGTTTTCGCCTTCAACTTTAGATTACCATAGAAGGGTTTCGTCTTCTAGGGTTGAAAGTCAAGCAAGCATGCTCAAACTCATAATTTTGATTGATAAAAATGATATGATGCTTTAAAAAGAATCTCATTTCCCTTTTTATATCAATTCCCTTTAAAAACTTCATGACCAAAAAGTCCTCTTTTTAAGTTAAAAATAGAAAGGAGTTGCCAACATTCACTTTTGGCAACGAAGGCATATTATTATTTTTATTTGAAGTGTTAAAAAATGTTTTTTATTTTAATAATAATATTATTTTATTTTTAGAAAAGGGGACAATATGGTCCTTCCCTCTCGAAAATTGCTTATCCTCAAACAATGCTGTTTTCCACTACTTGGATCCCAAATCCACTTTTGGGATTTGTAATCCTAAACACTTGCTTTGTGGCTATAGCTTTGTGCTCCAATGATTTCCTTAATGTTACTGTGGGCTGTCCCCTTCTCTTAATGTTATTGTGGGATGGAAATAGTCCATAACAGCCACAAACCCCTTTACATCTCATCCCCGTAAGCATTAGGATGGCTGGGTTGATTGTCCCTAATAATGACGTTTTGTACCAACACTATCATGCAAGAAAACTCTCCCAAAATACACAAACCCACAGTTGTTCATGACTGAAAATAAAAACACATGATGCATAAATCATTGCATACTTGGTGACTCTTCAAAAATCTGAATTCTGAATGTTTGTCCTGCCTAAGTTCAAATCTGAATTTGGAATTTCCTCACAAGTGTGTGCAATGTTGCATGTTGTATTCTCCACCATCCTTGGACCTGCACATGGAACGCACGCTTTAAGAAAAATAAGTGTGTTTAACAACACTCTTTCAGTCACTTCACCATGCTTTATAGACATGTTATCAAACCCCCTTTTATAATTTGCATTTTCTTACACTATCCGCTTCTAAAATGGATTCCCAAGGGTTCATTTGTGTTGTCCCAAGCAAGGCTGTAGCATGGCATTTTCTTCCTCAAAATCAATCTTGTAGCAGCTGGAAACTCACTTGTATCAGTGGCAAACACCCCCATAATGACAAGGGGTGGGAAATATATATTCTATGTGACAAGATCTACCTTTATGGCGATAACATTTGGGTGGAACCTTTTGGAAAGGTGAATAACAACAGTCCAAAAATTTATGACTCTTGGGTGTTTGTTACCCATAACTATTTTTGTGATCTCCCAAGTTGAACCTCTTGACAAACAGCACGGAATGAAATGTATGTGGGCTGTACAATGGTTGTAACAGTCATAAATTTACTCGAAATCCCTCTCCAAACGGTGATGTGTTGGTGAAAATTTGTACTTGAGGACCCCATATGGTGAACCGTACCACACGCAACATCAAGCAAAGAGTTCTTCTTCATATCATGGCTGTTACATTGTGTTTTCCCGTTTGCAATTTGATTTGCATGGGCTGGAAATGTTCTTGTAACAGATGTACATGCCCCAGTATTGACCAAAGGTTGGCAATTCTTCCACCAAGTAACTGGAAGCTCTTTTATGATTGTCATGGCAGCCAGTAAAAGAAAAGTACAGCAGCTATCATATCGAAAATCTTTCACAATTTTTCTTAACATGTTAGAAGCAACTGCATCCTTGGCTTGATCCATTATGATAGGCAATTCCCAATCTTTATGAAGGGTAGAAACATAACAAAAAATAGTGCTTTTGAAAAAGATATTAACACCTATATTTTTTTCTCTTTTTATAATAGAATCACAATTTTGGATTGCCTTTACCCCATTATGTGGCTCACTATGTAGATCCAAGGGAGACTTCAATTCCTTGTAATCTATCCCCTTGTAAGCTTCTTGCATTGCCTCCTCATCCATGCCTTGAGCACTAATGACTTGGACCAAGTGTGTGGCATAAAACTCCCATGTAGAAATTTTGGCATGTCTGTCAATTATGGGTTGAGTATTGTCATGATATGACTGGTGTTTTGAAACTTCAGTTCTGAAACTTATTAAATGACGAGCTGCCCTTTGAGATCTCCTTATGGTGCTCATAACTTCCTCAATAGGAATGATGTATCCCACACCATTCTCCAACTTGTGATGGCATTCTTCACCCAAAAACAAACTTAGAAATGCAAACTTAAACACCATGCACAGCTGACCCAAAGTAAAATACTCAAGAGAGTTACTTTGCTGTAATGGCTTCTTTGGCTGCCCAAAAATTGTTGTTTGAGGCTGCCTGAAAGGTGTTCTAGGCTGCTCACTTGCTGCCGTCCTTCGCTGTCTACTTATTACCACTTCTTTCAATTTTTTCTATTTCATCTTAGATCCAATCATTGGAACGACTCTATTCTTATGCAAAATGAGATCATTTTCAAGCACCAACTTGTCAATCTTCACCATTTCATCTAAGATGTGGACAGCAACTGGAGCCTCAATCTTCTGCAAGGACAAGGGAGCTGTACTATGGTTGTTTGTGACTAATGGCAGCAATATAGGATTGGAAATCCTGGGACTCAACGAAACAAAATTGGTGCAATGGCTGCAACACTGAAAATACTTTGCAAAAATTATTAATTTTAGTGAAATAGGATTTGGAAATGACCATACAATGATTGGGAATACTTCATTAGCAGTAACAAACTAAAAATCTTGCAATGGGAGCATTTGTATGGCTGCAAATGTTGTCATGTGACAGTGGAAAATGGTGATGATTTTGGCCTTCAAGTTGAAGGTTTGGAGCACGGCTGTCCCCATCATGTACTCCTTTTCCTTGGGTGGTAGAAGATCATCACTCCTTGCTCTTATTTTCTTCCAAAACAGCCTTAAGAGTGTTGGAACTTTTGTCCATGATGTTCTCAACAAGTGGCCTCTTTCATGCATCAAAAACTGCATCATACTTGTCAATCTACAGCTGTGCAAGGAGAGTACTATTATTCCAAAATGTGAATTTAGAAAGAACAACATACCATGGCTGTAGCATTGTATCCTTTGATTCAATCTTGGGGTTTTGGTGGCTGGAAACCATCTTGTACCGGCAGCCAAAAACTCACCAATGTTCGGGGATGGAGTGTGCATCTTTCCGGTGACAACTTTCTTCTATAGCTGCAAAAGGTATAGGGACAAGGCTGGAAATGTGAAAAATAGTAGTCCAAAAATTCGTGACAGTATTCCTTTAAGAACTGTGGGTTATAGTTCTTATTGCCCACCTTCATAGCTACCGTGCTATGTTGGTCTATAACACTTTGAATAACAAGGCAATATATATTTTGCGTACCCTTAGTGGCTGAGTTTACGAACTTACTATTTGTCTTCGAGGAAAGACCTTTCCCAAGAGTATGCTTTATCAATTAGGAGCTGAAAATTCTTATGACATGACTGCTGTTCTGAAAATAAACTTTTAGGATTTACCTCATCATGTGCTACCCATGGGACTAGCCTCCTATGAGAAGTTTGCTTCATTCTTTTTCCATTCTCTGAATGATGGCAAGGTTGGAATAGTTCTTTGCTGTCCTGAAAATGCATCTCAAATGGTAATGGCTCGATCTTTGGAATGGTAGAAAAATGGATAAGGGTTTCTTGGAAAAGATCCTCTTTCCATTTGGTACCCTTCATCTTCCTTATTGTTAGAATGATTCTCATGATGATCAAAATATTGTAAGGACACAGTATGATGGTTATACAATAAATCCTTGCTACGAAAATAATTAAATTGCTTACCCTTCTCTTTACATTCCTTTAGGTATTGTCTTGCTTGAATGGCTATCAAGCTTGCTTCTTTCGCTGTTCACACCTCTTTTGGTTCCTTATCACATCTTTGTGGGCTTGCTTGCAAGGTAGTTGGTTTCCTTTCAACCTTATGATCTACTCTTGTTAATGATGGTGGATCATTAAATTCTGCCTTACATATGTAATTTATGCCCTTCTTTGCTGAACTCTTAGGGCAAATGAACTAATGGTGTTTCCTTTTTCAAGATTTTTTTCCTTGGCTTTCTCATTTCTTTGCTTCTTTGTAGGGTTTTGGAATCCAGACTTTAACTTTTCCGTTTTCTTTTTTTCTACCCAAACATTTTGTAATTTCGAATCCATATTTTTTCCTTTGGAGGGCTCTTCGTTTTCAATTTGCATTGTGGATTCCTCTATTTGCAGCTTGATCTTTTGTGGTGATGAAGTATTCATCACTTTTGCTGGTCCTTTTTCTCCTTCTAAGGGATTCTCCAGAGGTCTATGGCTTAACCCTACAAACTTCATCCATGTCTTGGGACCCATTGCCCTTAGTTCTCTCAGAGATTTTTGCATAGCTTGCAACATCTTTTCCATGGCTTCCAGTGTTGTCTTCATCCTTTTGTTACTGCCCTACATGAAGAAGAGTCTGCACACAACTGGCCAAAAAATGGCTTTGATACCACTATAATGTCTTTTTTAGGGCAGAATTAAAACAAATAGGGTTTCCCAACAAACCTTGTCATAAACATATGCAATTTTGATTTTCTGATTCAAACCCTAGGCAAATAAAAAATTAGAATTTTGAATATACCAATTTAAGGCACAAATACAATATTTTATTCACCACAATACTTGCCAAAAATAATAAATATTACAGTTGGAAATAGGACCTTTGAGTCTAAAATTTTTAATCAATAAATGTTTGGGAAAATATTACAAAATGCCAGCTTGGCGAAGGTATGAACAAATATCAAGTTAGGTCTCAAAACAGCCTCAAAAAACACTTTGAAATCCTCCAAGGGGGTTCGCTGCCCTAGGAGAGGGCTCCAAAAGAGTTCGCTGCGCTAGGAGAGGGCTCAAAACAAGGGCTGGCTGCCCCAAACTGCTGCGCCACCTTTCAAGATGTCGCTCAACTGCTGCGCCACCTTTCAAGATGTTGCTTAACTGCTGCGCCCTACCTGGAATGGTGAATAGACGCCCCCAATTGCTCGTTTCTGTCCAATATGACCTCTGAACTGAAGTCATCTGTTGAAGGTTGAAGGTTTTTGTCTTCAACTTCAGATTACTATAGAGAAGGGTTTTGTCTTCTTAGGTTGAAAGTCAAGCAAGCATGCTCAAACTCATAATTTTGATTGATAAAAATGATATGATGCTCTAAAAAGAACCTCATTTCCCTTTTTATATCAATTCCCTCTAAAAAGCTCATGACCAAAAAGTCTCCTTAAGTTAAGGTAGAAAGGAGTTGCCAACATATAAAAGAACACCATTTCCCTTCTTGAATCAATTCCCTCTAAAAAGCTCATGACCAAAAAGTCCCATTCTTAAGTTAAAAATAGAAAGGAGTTGCCAACATATAAAAGAACCTCATTTCCCTTTTTATATCAATTCCCTCTAAAAAGCTCATGACCAAAAAGTTCCTTTCTTAAGTTAAAAATAGAAAGGAGTTACCAACATATTCACTTTTGGCAATTAAAGCATATTATTATTTTTATTTAAATTATTTAAAAATACTTTTTATTTTAATAATAATATTATTTTATTTTTAGGAAAGGGGACATTACACTAGTATCTTCCTTTCTAGAAGGTCCTTTTTCCATGGATCTTGTTTTCCTGTTTCTTCTATCAGTGTAACTTGCCTTTCTTTGTAATATCTTTATGTTTTGTATCTTTTTTTCCAAACTCTCCTGCAAATTCTGCTTCTAGATTGTCAGCAAAGGACTTGAATTTATTACTATTTTTGTTTGCATATCCTGCCATAGATGAGAGTTGTGAACTGGAGGACTTGAAATATTGCCTGCAAAATAGGAAGGGAGAGCCCTGGATGACGTTTTTTTGAGAAAATGAAACACCAACATCCTTTGATCCCATTGCCAAATGGTAGTGAGATAATGCTTTGAATGGGGTGAATTTTCTGTTGACATGTCACATTGATGATCATTATAAATTTGTTCTCCATCCAGTAGGCCAATCAGATCATTATAAATTTGTGCGATAAATCTCAGTGATAATGGTGTTAACGTCTCATTTTATGGGCCGTGTGGGGCAATTACCATTGTTGAAATTTTATAATCCTTCAGCTATAGCAATATCAGTTGCTAATTAAACTTCTTTGGAAAAGCAAACCTATCCTCATATTTGAGTCTTTGATGCCATTGTTAGCGAAAATGTGAGCTGAGTACATTTAAGAAGGTAAATTGATGAAACTTTTGGCAAGCCATTGAATTTCATCTATTAAGCCATTTAATTACAATTAAGACATATATGCATTCCTGGTATTGACACTTGGTAATTGAAGCTGAATGTCCTCTGCTTGAATGTGTTGAAGATCAATGTCTGTGGCCATTTTAAGTCCTGATATCAGAGATTCACTGTCTGATACATTATTAGATGTCTTGCCCAAATATATTTTTCCTTTCATCCCTTAAGATGCCCTCACTCCGGCTGATCCAGAATTTCCATTTGCAGTTCCATTGGAGCTCAGCTTTTTAGAACCTGCTTGGGTGTAGTTTAATGTGACACTTGTTTAGGTGTCTAATTTGTTCTTACCCCTTTGGGTGCTTATAGTTACTATTATGTAAGACTAGTTTCAGTTGATTTATTTCAAAGCTTGGTAAGTCTATGATTTGTAACACGTTGTGTATAGGTCTGTTGAATCCAAATGTATACTTTATTAGTTTCTTTGCAGCGAATCCCATTGATCGAATTTTTGCTAAACATTGGACAATGCAGTTCTCTGTTTTGTAGTTGGTTTGTATGGATCTAACAGTTAGCCAGCATAGGATTGCATGTTGCTCATTGGTAACTGTTTTCTTGTTCAATAGTGTCCCCACATAATCCTCCCATTTGTCTTTAATGCATTCTATCTTCAGTTCCCTTGATGATGCTCAACACAAATTCATTCTGATCATATTTGTACGGTGTGTTTACAGTGTTCTTTATGTACTACATTAGGAAAACAAGCAGGCAAATGAACTGAATGAGATTCTCCCATTCGCTTTTGGTGTTTTCTGTCTCCCAGTTCAGTTGTGAGATATGTGAGTTTTTATCTTGATAATGCACGATACAAATTTAATCTGCTCATGGCTATATCATGTGTTTACAATTTCTGTGTGTACTCCATTATGTGGCAAAGCATTAGATAAATTCAACCCCATTTGTTTGTTTGTGCATTGGCCGGTTCTTATTGTTTGTGTATTTTACATTTGTTAGCCCATTTTATGCAAATGCAATTAAAATATTGACATGCTTTATACCAATTGGTTGGCCAGTTCTTTAGAAACATTATACATTAATTTGCTAGTTTTGTATACATTCCAGGATTTTTACGAGTAATTTCTATTACAGAATAAGTACTTTTGTAAGTAAAATAAATATTCGATGATACCTGGCTTTGGAGTGAATACTTTGTGCATTTTTCTGACACTGCCATATCCATCCCATTTAGATGCTGTTGGATGTGTCTTATCGATTTTTCCATCCCATGTTGCCTCTGTTTTTATGTCTCCCTATTTTGTTTTTTAGATTTATGAGTTTGTTTAAAATGTGATGATGGATCCATTTTTAACTTCTGGCCTCAGTTTGGTGACATTGTTGGGGTTCTTAGGTTGTTTTTACTGATTTTTTTGGCCTGTTATTTACCTCCTATTACTGATGATGTTTGTTTCCCATTGAGTTTATTCTTTACATGCCATCACAGTTTTTGACCTTTTATTATCAGGGTTCTCTGTCTTCTCTGGCGTAAAGTTAAACCATTGGCTAACTTCAAGAACTGTTATACCTAAAGTACAAATGTTACACATTAGTAATCGAACCTTTTTCTTATGATTTCTATAAAAGCTTGTAATATCCAAATATTCTTGTAAGATGATATTAATGCCTGCAGACTTGATTTTTTCTGCATTGCAGGTCTGAGACTTCCAAGGGCTTTAACTGACAGTGTCACAAAACTTGTGAAGTTTAAAGAATTCTCGTATTCCTTTGTCTTGTCCTTGGGTTAAAGCTTGCTGTATCTGAAGTTTTGTTGACATTTGGATCCTAAGATTAATAACATAAGGAACTTTAATCAATCTGTTAATCATTCAAAAGAGTGAAAGGTTCTTTGCAAGTCTTTAATGCTGAAAGTTTTGGTGCCTAGCTTGATATAGAACAAGTTCTGGAGAAATTATTTAAAGGAACTGTCAGCAGTTGACTGCCTGGCTTAACAGGTAGTGGAGGAAAGGAGTTAGATATTGAAATGAAGCGTGATTTTTGTGAGATTTCTGATGACGAGTGGGGTGATACAACAGTAAAACTGTCCAGAGTAATCAAGAGACCTACACATGAAAATAATTTCAGCAATGGGAAGTGTCAGAAAAAGGATAACAAAGCCCTTCCTCCATTTGAATCTTTTGCATTTAAACAGAAAAACAAGGCTGCAACTGTTGAAACTCAAATATCTGATCATCTATTAGAGGACGATGATTTTCAGTTGGCAAAAGGTAGATCCAATGGTAGCAGAGGGAGGCGATTTGTAGTTGCTGATGAAAGTGATGACGAATACGATCCAGCAACTGGAAAAGATAGTAATATTCTATGCCCTCCTATCGATGAAAATGGATCTGTTGGAATTGAAGAACGGTGCGTAGAGATTCTTGATGAGGAGGAGCTTGTAGATGAAAAGACAGAAGCTGCAGAAGAAGATGTTGTAGGAAATGCACTGCAAAAGTGTGATCAGATTGCAGTCACATTGCGTGAGGAGCTTTCTGGCAGTGGATCAACAACTAGCAGTATCTGCTATGATAGATATGCAGAAGTGGATGCTACTGCGGCAAAAATTGTAACACAGGTTTGTATACCTCCTTCTGGCAATCTGGAAAGCTTGAATTTTGTCAGTATATCTTGAGGAAGTGTAAATGTTATGTTGGGTTGGACATTGATTAGTGGAAGGGCTTGAACCAATTTCCTTACTAGATAAATTTTCATTTGTAAATGGATGTGCCTAACAAACTGCAAGGATCCTCACTATTGATTACTGTGGACAACAGCTCAATTTCCATTTCTAGAAATGTGGCATGCTCTTCTGTTTGATATTATCAGTTTTGATTACATATAAGTTCTCTTTTGTGAGGTAGTCTGAAACAATTATTGTTTTCTATCCATTGATAAGCACTCAGTTGTTTATTTGCACTATTGCTCAGGGGGACGTTGATGCTGCCTGCAACTTCAAAGACTCTTTACTTAAACCAATTTTGAAGCCTTACCAGCTTGTTGGGGTTAATTTTTTACTGTTGCTGCACAGAAAGAAGATTGGAGGAGGTATTGATAGGAAATGTACATTTCTATGTAGAACTGATCAAATCCAATGGCTTGGAGAATTTGATTATGAATTTGGAAAATCTACTAGTCAATACATTTCAAGAGTTAGGAGTCTTGAATGTTTCCTGTAATGATATGTTATTCCGTGTCTTTCAGATATCTCTATGTTGGACTGGGTTATTGTGTTGCAGCACAGCATCTATGATGATATTTTTATCCAAATCTTTAACCTGAAGAATAAAAAATTCTCAAAGAGCTGTTTGTTTCGACATACTCCACTCTACTGAAAATGTCATTTCTGGTCAATTACCTTTCTGCAGCAAAATAAGCAATCACAGGTTTCTGGCCTCAAGCATAACCTGGGCAGAATATGCAGCATGTCCATAAGAGTAAAAACTTCTTTATCATAGGACCTCAAATATTCCGGACATGTACATCTATCATTTGACTTCATTCTCTCAAAGCTCAAAATAATCCTTCAACGTTTGGTTCCAACATTATAGCGAATGCAGTAGTTCAAAGTTCATTTTTGAGATGGTAAGCATCCTCAAACGAACTGAACGGTTTTAAGGCTAGTGGACCTGTATGGTGTTATATGGTGGGTGTTGTGTTCCTGACAGAAAAGCTACTTATTTTACCACTAACGGAAATTACAAAAACCTATCAAATTTCTGGTACTTATCATAAGGACCTCGTTCTTCAACTTCTCTCTGTTTGCCATAATGTTTGAAGGAATAAGATTACATGCACTTCAGCATCCATGGGTAGCAAGGTTTCTGCTGTTTTGACATTTCGTCCAATCTGTTTCTTTAAGCTGGATAAACAGAAGGTGTTATTTATGTTAGCCCCTGTAGGAAGTTCATGTAAAACATGGGCTACTAGTGCTAATACCTTGTATGGCACATAATATCCGTGCTTGAGTTTATTTTTCAATTTTCCTCTGATATCTTAACTTGTGTGGGGTCAAACTGAGGTTGGCAGTCCTGTATAAAATCAGACTGCGTGAACTATATGGCCCATTTCCTACAATTCTTGAATTTCATTTTCTATTTCAACCTTAAAAACCTTAGGTCACCTGTAGGGAGGAACATTAACAGGTCTTCAACTCGGTTCCAACCCAATAATTTGCCTTTTTATGGTGATAGATGATGATATTGTTGGTTGTATTGGGCCAACCCAACTTGAAGAGCCCACTACATTGTATAACTAATAGCCAGTTGAGTGCCTATATCACTAGTAGGGCATTCTATGAGTGCCCACTACACCCTTCCCTCCCGTTAGCAGGATAAGGGGTTTAGACCCCTAGGCCTAGTTTTCTTTAAGGACCGACACCCTCTCCTGTCATGGTCTTCTACTTCCGTCTTCATCAGCTCCATGCTTTATTAAGTGGTCCTTCCCTCACTGGGATATTTGTACTCGTACTTAGTTCTTATGGTTTGGGGTTTAACTGATATAGGTTTACCCCTCTTTTTATGTTTACATATCTTTAATGCTCAGTGTTTAGTTACTTTTTGTAACCTAGGGTATTTTACCCTAGTACTTAACTATTGAAATTGAATTTACTTTTACTGTTACCTGTTGAACGGCTACACTGGTTTGTACACGAATGCATGGATTATACCAAGTACTTGGTGAATTATGAACCGCTTCAAATCTTTGTCTTTGGGAGGGATAATTACGGATTTCACTAACTTGGAGTTTATGAAGGTATGGGTACTTCCAAGAGCCGTATGGGTTACTTCTGTCCTTCCTTTTATCTTACTTTTTACTTGTAAGGTTTGATATGGAGGGATCCTCAACAATGCAGCAAAGGGAACAAAAGGAATTTTGCATTCTCACAATCTTTTGGACTTGCAACTTAAACTTCGGTGTCTTCTGTGTGGTTAACTTCAGTGGTTATCTTTACCTGGTGCTACAGTACCACTTCAATTTTATGAATCTTTATAGGTTCTATGATGATTTCTCGTTACGTTCAAAGCATAAGTCCTTTGACCGTAAATCAACAATGTTGCATCTGCAGTTCTTGTTCTGCGTTGTTGGAATGGTGTAGGAGGAGAGTTGACTTTCGTTCTCAACTCCATATTTGCCTTCGAGACCAGATAACTCTGGGCGGGTTCAGTTGTGGGAGAGTGGCTTTGAGCAATATATGAATAAACTTCTGCTTGTTTGGCTTCCTCAAGGCTCCCAGCCTTCAATGCCTTTACATACCCTAATAGAATTCGTTTATCCAGCAATATACATTGCCACAGACAACCTTGTTGAAATATTTTCCACAAGAAGATTAATCTATTGAAATAATTTTGAATGGTAGGCCGCTGCCTCTTGCTGCTTCATGTTAATTAGAGCAAAGATGCAGTCTTCATGAGTGTAAGGTTCAAACTTGTGATAGAATGCTGCTACACACTGGTCCACAGTGGTGATTTCTGTCATGTCTTTGGCCTCTTCCCATTTATATCCCATCATTAGCCACCAATCAAATGCAGATCAATCAAATTGAGTCTTCAATTTTCTTGGGGTTTAGTTGGAAGAAACCAGAAATCCTGCCTATCCAAGCTCAGAGCATCAATTTTAGGAATGGGAATGTTTTCCAGCAGCCTTCGATTAATAAGGTTACATTGTTCTTCTTGGTTATGCCTTCAATTGTAGTTATCAGGAAAGGGATTTTTCTTTCTTGCAAATAAAATGATGGTCATCCTTCCTTCTGTGATTTCAGGGTGTTCTTCGATGCTTACCTTCCCTGTTATTGTTAATATTTCCTCACTTCCTTCTTTCAAGGTCTATCATTGATGAATAAAGGGCCTGGGTCATCTCGATCAACTTTTCCTCATTGCTTACAAGAGACTGGTCACACCTTCCTCCACTCTGTGCAATTTGGGGCCTCCCAATTTTTGTCCATATACAAAACAGAATGTTTATCGGTTAGTAGTGTGTAGTCATGAGGCCAGGGAAGTACTTTGGTACCACAGTTGTTTTCCAGACAGGAGTGCAACGTATTATATTGCTGACTAATTTAAAGCACAAAAGACTGTCAAAACTTTGGCATGGAAAGGGTTTTTAAAAAAATATATAATAGCAGTATGCTTAACAATAAACTGAATACTGTGTATGTGAGCTTTTGGATAGACCTGCATAGTACCAGCTGTATTTTTCATTTGCACTAACTTATGACAATGAAATAGTACAAATTCATGTTAGCTAAAGGAAGAACCTTTGTAACTAAACATAAATTGTAATTGAACCACCTTCCTTTAGTTTACATGTGCCATGGCCATAATGATATAAATTTGAACAATGACATAGTACAAATTCATGTTAGCTAAAGGAAGAACCTTTGTAACTAAACATAAATTGTAATCGAACCAGCTTCCTTTAGTTTACATGTGGCATGGCCATAATGATATAAATTTGAGTTCAATAGATGAAAAAGATGAAACAATCTGTGAAAACTATGCATGAGCATACTTTCAGATTTACCAGTGGTATCTTTCATCTTGTTTTCTAGGAAGGGACAAATGTTCTCCTCTATCCAGGATCCTATTTTCAGAGTTAGTATTTACCAAACAGGGTCTCCGAGAGATAGAAAGTATCGCCTGAAAATTCGTTCAAATGAGCTCAATGAGTTTTAAAGTTGAAGATAGAGTGGTAGTTTTAGAGGCAATCTGGTGATTCTTGCAAGAGCTCTGAAAATAGCTGAATTATAGTAGAGAGAAGGACAATAAGCAGAATCTAGTATGGGATGTAGGAGTTTGCATATTCTTCGAGCTCAATGATTTTGTGCTACCTCATAGTTTTGTGTGCTTATGACCTACCATCAACTTCTAGAAACCACATTTAATGATCATACAGCAATTCGACTTCTATGAACTGTCAGTCTGGTAAATAAAATAACATACATTTTAGTAAGAGATAAACATTTATTAGGGATGGAGCTCTTTTTGTTTGAACATCAGATATTTAAAATTGAAGAAGCATCTCATACTTAGAACAAAGGTTTATGCTATCTCAGTCTATAGTTTTGCAGTGTTCATCGTCTTTAAAAAAAAAAAATACAAATCTTGCTAATTATAGTTTCCTATCATCAGTCGTGACTTGGAAAATCTCAGCAAGCTGAAAAGTCAAGAAATGTGGCTTGGGCCTTGGCAAAAACTTGGGATATTGGTGAGTCTGTAGGCTGACTTGGCCATTATTATAAGATGTATTTATGAAGTCCAGGAAGATCCTCAATAAAGATAATTATGCCAAGAGGCGTTCTACATTGGCAATCGGAGGGGAGGTGGTGGTGGGCTGTAATGTCTGTAAGTGTATTCATTTTTAATTCCAACCTCAAATTTGATGTCCATTTGACCGTCACTTTCCCTTTTTCTTGGAGAAGTGAATCGAACGATCATAATATCTTGGGCATACAGTAGAGTTTGGAGCCCCCCTTTTTTTCTGGAAAGATTTTTCCGAGCTTGACACATTGGTGTAGTTAGATTGATGCAATGTGTCACCAGCGAGTGGGAAATTTGTGAAGAAGGGAATAAAGTTAATAATAATTGTGGTATGTGAAAAATTCAAGATAAGGGGCTTGAGATTGATGTCTCTCGGCATTTTTCAGATAGATCTATTTAAGATACTGTAATAGTTCTTACTTCCTTTTGGTGTCCTCTTGTGCGCACAGCACAATATTCAAAGTTCTGAAAAATTTATGTATTTCTTATGCACATCAGAATATCTAAGTTTGGCAAAGTCTTGTTAATAAGTTCTTATTGAGTTTAGATGAGTCTTCTGAGTTTTTTACTAGTCTGTCTTTTGTATAGTTTTCCGAGTCTTTACTCTTTAACTTATTTTTGACCTGAGTTGAGTTTGACTTGTGATTTTGAGTAAACATGTCATGCGACTGTGGCAGTTGACATTGTCTATTAGTTTGTATCAGATGGAACAGGTTTTGGGTCACTGGAAACCCCTTATATCTGTCCCTGACGAATGATGCTAAACATTGGCTCTCTTCCTCGACTGGCTTACAAAATATGACACTATGGCATGCCAACCTAGACAATTTGCTAAATTCTTAATTAAAACTAGGATAAATAAGAGCTATCATATGCCTTAACCAAGCTCTTTCATGGAGTCACTGTAGTAAATTAATCATTAACTTGGGCATCAATATTTAAACATATTGTGCATAACTTTGTTTTTGTGAAGAGCGGGATCTCTTATAACACCTCAAGGCTTGGTGAAATGGGGCTCAGCTTACTATGAGGCTCCTGGATGCACCATATAAACTATTATGATTTACTTGTTAGAATTGAGCATAAGAACTTGAGGATTTTAACACAACCTTTATAATACCGTCGCCAAGGTGAAATTTTGGCAAACCTCAATTACAGGACTTATGGCAGTTTCAGTAAAATGCCGTTGCAATTCTGGTTTACAATTGGAAATGAATAAATTTCAGGACCAAGGGGAAAGAGGTGTCTTATATGAGTTCAACAGCCTGTCCAAGATCCAAGTGAACCTCATAAATGCTGACAAGCTATAAACATAAGTTATATAAGGAAGAAAATTATCCGAGTCAGAATGCTGAGGATTGACATGCTAGCCATCATATCCTCGAAGTTACCACTTGAATGCCCAGTATGGCCTTTTTAACTGTAGTAAAAGTGCCTTATTAAACAATTGGGCAACTCCTAGAGTGGCAATGACACTTTGCATGGTCTGGGACTGAAAATTGACACAACAGTTGAACATAATGCAAGCTAGGCAAGAGATGCAACAAACAACATCATAGAAATTTTTTCAACTCCATCAAAACTAGCAGGAGAAAGAGGTCTAGCTTCAATTATCAAATTTGTCTATTTTACTCTTCCAAAATAGCCACTAGAAGAGGTATGAGGCAAAGATAGAACCAGCCATACAGAACGTTGTGATGTCGTATGAGACAAAAGAATCTCACAGAATACAGAAATCTGGATATGAAGAACCAACATGGTTGTTGGAGAAATTAGCAATAACAATGAGTGGAATCACGTGGACTGGAGAGTCACTTCTGAAACTAGTTTGTTGGAATGACTCAACCATGTCTTTGTGAAAAGGCCCAAGTTCTGATCCAGAATTCTAGCATTTTCCATTTGTGTTCAAATATTTTTCAGGAGGAAAGAAACCACAATGCTCACTTTAGGAAAGAAATATAACATTTGAAAAGAATCCCAATATAGTAAGAGCAATGACAGATGAATTGAACTTTTTAGTCATGGGAAGAAAGCAGAAAATGCACTTCATGCTAATATTTCCGTGCCTGCAGATTCAGAAGGTGTACATTGCAACATGGCTTTTACTTCTGAATTTGAGGGTTGATTTTCAAGTCTGTCTTTTTTGGCATGGACTCCATGATATGAATTAAGGAAAACAATTGCAACAAGATAAGAGAGACATGAGATTTCCCTAGCTGTGCATGTTGTATGCTCATTTGTAGAATTATATATAAAGATTACAAAGAATATATAAAGAAGCTTCTAGAGGAAGGATGCTTTTAAGAGAAGAGAGGTACACTATTTAAGAATATACAACCGTGTGACTGTAAAAGATTTAATTAAGTATGCCAGCTCATTTGAGTATATTTTTAAAAATATACTTGGCACATGTGACTGTCTCATTGTTCTCTAGGAGACTAGATATGATTCTCAAAGCAAAAGAAAAGTGGTTGAATTTCTCACCCAGATTACAAGATATAAAAATGTTTGTGTTTTTCTGTCTCAATGGCAATTGGAAAAAAACAGTACAGAAGTTACGGAAGTCCAAATTCTCAAGGTTGTAGATCTCCCAATGCTGCTTGGAATCTATAACGTGACCCCTTGTCAGAAAGCTCCCAAAGAATACTTTCTGATTGTGAAAGATTTCTTATGATTAGATGCTTTTGCTAGTAAAAATTCTGCACTACAAAATGAGGCTTTTTTTTCAAAGATTTTGATAAGAGAAATCTGCACTAGAAAATGAGGCGTTTTTCTGGGAAAAAAATAGCAAAATGAATGAAACACTGACTCAGATTTGAGAATCTGTTACTTGGTAAGTGGTGGTAGTGCCGGTTTGATGAAGTACACCAGATTTGAAGTAACTCCTCAAATCTGATTGTTGCCAAAGATAGTATATCTAGTGGAGGGTAAGAGGTAGAAACCCTCAAGGAGGCTAGATCTAGTGCCTTGTTTGGGAGAGGCCTAAGGGTGTTAGATCTAGTAAGGGTAAAAGATGGAAACCCTTGAGAGGACTAGATCTAAAGGCTATGGTCAATAGACTCTAATACCAAATGATATGAACCAGGAAGACAATTGCAACAACAAGAAGAGAGACATAGTCGATAGACTCTAATACCAAATGATATGAACTAGGAAGACAATTGCAACAACAAGAAGAGAGACATATGAGATTGCTGTAAAGTTGATAGGCTCTGATACCAAATGATATGAACTAGGAAGATAATTGCAACAACAAGAAGAGAAACACATGAGATTGGCACAACTGTATGTGCTGTACATTCATTTGTGTTATGCATATGCAAAGATTATAAATCATATACAAAGAAGCTTCTAGAGGAATGAAGCTTCTAGAAGAAGGAAGTTTCTAAAAGAAGAGAGATGTAGATTATACAACAAGTGCATAGCCGTGTGACTGTGTAAAACATCTTATAAAGTACACTAACCCATGTGATTTATAATAAAGTATACTTAGCCCATGTGACGATGCCTCATCACTCTAGCAGCCTATTTAAGGCCAATCGGCTCCCCTTTTACCTGAAAAACATATATTTTGTATTCTTTTTGTGCTGTTGAGACAGGTTGTAGGAGGGAGGGCAAATCATTGCTTAAACCATCTTTTCAATCATTAAAATTGTGCTTTTTGTGTTAATTCTCGAGGCCTTGTTGTAGGAGAAGCTTATTACCGTAGCAGTGCAGTTTTCTTTAAAATTTTAGTGGAGGTGAGTGTTTTTCAAGGGTTTTTTGGAATAATTTGTCTTTCACAGTAGTACTGATCTTGGAAAAGTTGTCTAATCCAATCATTCTAGCATATTTGAGGTATATTATGCAAGGACACCAGATCATTATCCATGGAATTAGGGCCATCTACATAAACTGGATATATATGTTTTTATTATAGTTTATTGATATTATGTATTTGACACTTTACTACTTAAATTGAGATGAATTTTGTCCGTTTTCATGTGAAGTTAAATATTTCTGGAATGAGAATTGCCTAATTATTTTATGGAAGTTCCAATATTTTGTGCATTTGTCTATTGACTGATTAATTTGACATGTATTAGATGATTTTGATTTCAATGGAGTTATTTATGCTTTTAATAAAAGATCTCCAATTTGTTAATGAAAAATTCATATCGTATGCATTTTTATTTGGTTCTCTCTGAGTCTTGGTGTCATATCTTGCTAATTCTTGCGTGACTGTTGTTGCCAAGTCTGAGTTAGACTCCGAGTTGTGCGACTAAGGTACACTAATTTTCAATGATGACCGCCACTCAAACCTGAAGTAATCTCATGTTTTGAAATCTGTGTATCTTATACGGTCAAGAAGCTGGTGGAGGAAAATGCGGTGCTGGGATTTGAAGTATTTCCATTATTATGTTTTGTTACTGGCATGGATAAAGTCTAATTTAAGTTATGAATATGCAGTACACTCTCTCTGGGAGAGAAGAGATTGGCAGATCATGTGTGATTATCTTAATTATCATTTGGCTGTCTTAAAACAAGTCCATAGTTGAATTTCACTGTGAAGAATAAATCCACAACATGTATGAAAGTGGCAAGCCAGGGAGGATGAAGATGAGTGGGAGATGTCTTCTTGAAATGGTTCCTGCATCTCCACCAATGATGTCATGTACATATAACAGAGGCAGATGGAAAGAGAGCATAGAGAAAGGCATTTGTTTTGTGGTTTTCCCAAAATCTGTTTTGTTGATTATCTAACCAACATTTATTGCTTATCCTAGGTGAAAAGTTGTCCTTGTAATTTTAAGAATACCATCCTTCCTTTCGACACGGTAGACAATTATAAGGTTTGGGTGGTTAGACACGACCGTGTTGATACATATAAATCTAATGAAAAGTCACCTTTGGATCTTTATGTGTATTCATGATACAGGTGGATTGTTTGAATTTTATATTTGTTTGCCTCTGGTGTTCTCAAGATGTTTTTCCATATCATTATCTACTGTCCACCAAATCTAGCTGGAAAGTTCTTTACCCATTTTATATATAATTTTTTCCTTTTGCAGCTATATTGGCTGACGAGATGGGCCTTGGCAAAACAGTACAGGTATAATATTCTGTAGCACTTGTTGCTTCTCCATATTTTCTTCAGTTAATGATCCTTCAGTCTAACTCTTCACTTTTCCAGGCTATAACATTCTTGACAATGCTCAAACATTTGGACAACGATCCAGGTCCCCATTTGATTGTTTCTCCAGCTTCTCTTTTAGAGAATTGGGAAAGAGAACTTAAAAAATGGTGCCCTTCATTTTCTGTCATTCAATTTCACGGGACTGGACGAGCAGCCTTATCAAAAAGACTAAATCATCTCGCAAAGGCCGGTGGGCCGCCACCTTTCAATGTGCTGTTGGTGTGCTACTCTATTTTTGAAAGGCACAGGTGGGTTGGCACAGTTTAAATTATTAACTGCATATTTTTGCAAGCATAGCTTATTGTGTACCTATTCTCCCACTAAAATTGTTCAACTAAAAATTCTGATTTGCCTCTGGTTTTTGCTTTCCATCAAACAGTGCGCAACAGAAAGATGATCGCAAAGCATTGAAGAGGTGGAGATGGAGTTGTGTGCTAATGGATGAAGCACATGTTCTTAAAGACAGAAGCAGTTACAGAAGGAAAAACTTAATGGCCGTTGCTCAGAATGCAAAACAGAGACTAATGCTTACAGGAACGCCTCTCCAAAATGATCTTGAGGTAAACTTGTCTATATGGTTTGTTTTACCTTCTCTTATTTGCTTAATAATCCTTTTTTCCCCACTTGATGCATGTATTCGAGTGGAGGATCTTGTTATGGATACCTTCATGATGCTGTCAAGGATAGGGTGTTCAATGAAGGCCAGCCTTGTCCTTGAAGCTTTGCATTATATGTAGACAAGATATTAGACTGGAAACTAAATCACACACTTCTATTGATATTCTTGAGGAGATACAAACATTACACACACTCACTCACTCACTCACTCTCCCTATGACTACAGCATAAGGGAAGAATGCTACACGTCTTCTTTCTGGACTGAATACTAATCTCTGTTCCTTTAAGCTTCCTCTTCAAGCTTCTACGCTGACCTGGAAGATCTCCTGCAACTTCAGTCTGCGTGCTCTAAAGCTTCCCATCCCCTTTTGTACCTCTGGAGTGACTCTTTGGATCCTTGTGAATCTTGAAAATGCCCAAAATGGGCACTTGAATGCTTCTAGGCTGTCATTGGGTGTGTGCAACTGTCGTGGGCAAAACTGACGCTCCCTGCAGAATGGTGGTTTTGAAACTGCTAGTTAACGTAGGTTTTGTCATGAGACAGGACATTGTCGTATGGTCTGAAATCGCTCCTTCCTTCCAGGAGCTTGTTAAAGTGTGATGGAGTCCAAGTAGGAGGCCTTTGGTTGTCGGAAGCCAACAAACACAAAACATATCTTTTTGGGTGATGCAAGATTGCTCAACTACTTGGATGCTCCTGCATTAGACACTTGGGTTAGTAGTTTGTGAGCATAATGCTCACAAATTTTGGTTAGGGTAGAACCACTTTTTTGACTTCGTGGGTAAAGTCACAACACGCCCTTCTACGTCATGATGTAGCACCATATTTTTCAGCCGCTTTGTTGGATTGCAAACCGTCCTCCACCAAACACGCTCCACACTATCTCATCCCAGCCCCCACTAACATTGTGCTGACCTCCCCTGCCAAATCTCCACTACTCCTTCCCCTTTTCCATTGTTTCCGTTTTCAAGATGACTTCAAAGAGTTCATCCATCTCGCTTTGGAATGCTGCCCTTTCCAAACTCTCTTCATCTTCTTCATCACCCACTGCAACCCCATCTTCCTCTACACTGGCTTTGGCTGTTAACACCATCAGCTGCTCATTTTCTTCTTCCCCAACTCTTATGTGGGCTGCTTCCACATCTGCAACAAATTGTGTTCCTTCTGTTACTCCCCATAGAAGCACATCCACCACCTTGGTCTAATTCCTTGCCTCCATGCCACAATTGTGACATTCTTTACTTTCCCTCATTCAAACGCGCTCTGGATCAACCTGCAACTTCTGAACTTTTCTCTATACAACTTCATCAATCCCCTTTGCTATGCTATCACCGTTCTTCACATGTTCTCTTCATACCTCCACTTCTCACTGTTCACTCTCTACCCCTTATTCTTCAGTTGCTCACAAGGCATCTCTTCTCCCACAGGGTACCCTTCTACCAACACCTTTTCCTCATGTGCCTCTAAAGATAGTAGAAGCACATCCTCTACCTACTTCTCAGCTGCTGTACTTTCCCCACCACCTTCATGAACCACCATCTCAGCTGCTCTATCCGCTCTAGCCACAATTTCCTCATCATCCTCTAATGGAAGATTTCCTCCTCCGCCCAAATTTTCCTTCAAATTTGCATTTCGTACATTTGCTGGCACCTTCTTCACCTACACCTTCATCCCTTCCAAAAGACACTCTTCTGCTGCTGCTTCTTTCAATCAAGCTTCTTTAATGAGCTCCAAGGTTCTTTTATTCCAAGAAACCTTCCTCTTCATTTTTGCAACACATGGTGTGATCCATGCTTTCCTCCTCCTTTGTTTCTCCTCCCTTGCATCAATGATGTCATCTTAGACATGGATTACACAACCTCTAACTCCTTCAACTCCTCAATCTTTGATATGAGTGGTATGGAACCACCCTTCCTCCTCCTCCTTGTCTCAGCTTTCACTTGGGCCTGCATTTTCCCAACACAATCTTCAATTCAACTGCTTGGGCTGCACACCTCTCATCCATCTTCCTCATAATTTTCTCACAGATCCCTCTAATCGACTGTTGCAACCTTTTAATTGCCATCCTGCACATGTCATACACCTCTCTATACCTCTCTCTCAACTCACTATTCTCTACCGACGTACACAATATGGAAAACACCTCTATGCACCCTCTACTCACTATTCACTCAATGGAGGATGCACCCTTAGTTCTCTACCCACCTACACAAGATGAAGATCACCTCTATGCACCATCTACCCACTGATCACTCAATGGAGGATATACTGTCAGTTCTCTGCCCACTTACACAAGATGGAGAAAACTCACTTCTCACTACACTCATGCCCTCTACCCATTCTTTTGCTAATGGAGGACAAACACTCTCTCACTCATCCCAAAATTGTTACCTTGCTATGATACCAATTGATGCAGTCAAGAATAGGGGGTCCAATGAAGGAGAACCTTGTCCTTGTAGCCTTCCATTATATGCACACACAAAATATGAGATTGGAAACCAAAACACACTTTGATATTTTTTAGGAGATACAAAAGTTACACACACTCACTCACTTTCTCTATGACTACATCACAAGGGAAGAATGCTACACAACCTTTCCTGGATTGAACATTACGCTCTATTCCTCTAAGCTACCTCGTCAAGCTCTTACACTAACATGGAAGATCTCCTCCAACTTTGGTCTGCCTGATCTAAGGCCTTCCCTTCCCTTTTGTGCCTCGCAGAATCACTCTTTGGATTGTCATGAATCTTGAAAACGCTCCAAATGGGCATTTAAATATATTTGGGCTGTTACTGGGGTGTGTGCAATTGTTGTGGGTGAAACCACTACTCCCTGTAGAGCACCAGTTTTGAAACTGCCGGTTAACATAGACCTGCATTAAGTGGTGGTTTTGTTACGAGACAGAGAACACACTGTTTCATAACCTGAAACCGCTGCTCCTTACTTTTAGGAGCCTATTGAAGCGTGATGAAGTCCAAGTAGAGGTTGTCTTCAACTTTTGGAAGCCCACAAACAAAAAGATATCTTTTTGAGTGATGCAAGATTGTTTGGCTACCTGGATTCTCCTGCATTACTTCAAGCACCAGTTTCATTGTATTATTTCATTTGCATGCTTTGCTTTGGTATCTTTGCTTTTGTTTTATTCAAATTTTCTTACAAAAGAAACCTTTAATGCGATGGTAGGCATTTAGGACACATGATAGAATATTTGAATATCTGTTTTTGGCCTCTGATTCTTTAAGAACCCGAGTTTAGCATTTCCATTAATAACGATTCCTGTTATTTGGCTTGCAATGAATGCATTTATATTATACTAAATGATATCCCCAACTTCCCTAGTAGAGTCATGTTGTCCTTCAATTACCATGTGTCCTTTTAGAAAATTGTAAATTGAGTTGATTCAATTTTCAGTCTGACCTGCACCTGTATTTTATAAAGTGTTAGACTGGAAAAGTATAGTCGAAAATATTCAGAAATATATTGGAAACTAATGACTTGCAACCTTTCTCTATATAACTAATGGTTATGCGCTGCATAGTATACTGAGTTTCTTGTGAATAAAAGTGGCAAGTGTAGTACCGCCAACAAAATGGTTCATTAATGAGCCATATCTGGAACTGAAATATCTCCTTGGAATATGTGTTCATGCATGACAACACGTGTCACTTAATGATGGACCTTTAAAACAATGGTTTAGTAATACGATATAATGAAATGTGACTATAGCAAATGCTGGGAAAGCTTTGTATGAATGTGAAACAAAATGTCAATTTTTATTTATTGATTGAATCTTATTTTCTGCATAATTATGCGAGGTTATCTTTTTCCCAGGAGTTGTGGTCCCTTTTGGAGTTTATGATGCCAAATATTTTTGAGACTGGTGATGTGGACTTGAAGAAGGTCTTGGGTGCTTCAGCAGAAGATGCTGACTTGATTACACGTATCAAATCAATATTGGGGCCATTTATTTTGAGGCGCTTAAAATCAGATGTTATGCGGCAGTTGGTACAAAAGACTCAAAAGGTTGAAAATATAGCTTTATATAAATATTGTTAATATAAATAATCCTTTATCTTTCTGGTTTCTTGCAGTTACTGCCTGCATACGCATCATGAATTATTAAAGTCAAAAAATTTCTTATGTTTTTAATCTGTTTCATTCAGGTAGAGTTTTTGAAGATGATTCCAGAGCAAGCTAGTGCATATAAAGAGGCTATTGAAGAATATCGTGCAGCTTCTCTAGCACGTCTGGCAAAAAACACAGGGTCCGCCATAGAAAATGTTGTGGATTTTCTTCCTCGGCGTCAGATCTCTAATTACTTTATGCAGTTTCGTAAGGTACTGCCTAAGTGTTTGCATTGTGGCTAGCATTTCTTGCCTAGTGATTGTTAAAATGGCAGCTCTTAAAGAACATAATTTATTTTTAACTTTTGGCAGATTGCAAATCATCCATTGCTAGTTAGGCGTCTCTACACAGATTCTGATGTAGACAGTTTGGCTAGAAAGTTGCACCCAAAAGGCGCTTTTGGTTTTGAATGCACTCTGGACAGAGTTAGAGAAGAGCTACTCGGATATAATGATTTTTCATTGCACCAGGTATACCATGTAATGTTTTTGGAATGCGGCTATGTGCATTAGGTACTTTGTAGTTTGTATACTTTACAAGGGCATTGATGAGTTTCTTAATTAATTAGTTTTTGCATTCCCTATCATAAGGTTACTGTTGTTTATAATACTGCATGATGTTAGGAATAGTGGAAAAACTACGTCCAAACCTTTTTTTATGCAAAATTTGATATAAACATAAATTCAAGCCTGATATTTTTGGATATATAAATTTTACCTCCTAATAATGATAAAAATGCACCTCCCTTGAAATGGCTTTTTAACTCCTACATAAATATAAAGGATGAAATACACCTATGTACACATGATTCTTCACCTTCTTCATAGCTATCACCCAAGTGCAAAATAATTAATTTGTAGGACGTACACTATAGTTGCATCCACAATTATATTTTGTATTTTTATTGTACAATGTATACCATGATATGCCCTGTGACCATCATTCCTAACATTTTACAGTTGTGCATTTATATGTAGCATTAGCATTAAACATTTTAATGTTAATGATATAATCCTTGTCCACATTATCTGGTCATATCAATGTTATTTGAGAAATGCATGATTAGAACGCTCACATGTTTGAGTCAATTTAGGGTCATTCATATGATTTGGGATTGGTTTATGCTTACTCTTCCTAGGTTTCTTACTGGATTGCTTTAACAATTTTACGTCTGCAGACCATCTTTCAAATTGGGCATGAAATGAATGCATTGATTGAATGAGAGGCTATTGAAAATGCCAGATATGGTCATGTAATTTCAATGCTCAAAATCAATTATTTCATGTTTATAGATGCTCTGAAATATGGGTCATTTATGGATGGAATTTTCATCTCTTTGTTATAGATAAGGTATCCGATGCCTTGTACAAAAGTAATTCATTGGGAAGCAAAACAGAGAGGGAGAGTGAAGACTAGTGGAGCTAGTCAATTTGGATACACAAGGAATCTGCCCATTCTCAAAGTGAACAATTGTAATTATTTTCCGGTTGCTATCAATTGGTTTGATTAGAGATTTTGATTTCCCATCTGCCCTTTAAATATTAGAAGAAAAAAAGAAAGAAAAAAAATATATTAATGTCCATGGATGACCAAAAGTAGGTCAATGGGACTGGAGCATACAGCCGTTAACAATTGAAAGTTCAAGCAAAGAGAAGGTTGCCATAAATGCTATTAAAAAAAATATTTCGGCTGTGTTTTATAAAGCCTTGCATCAAGGATGCTGCAACTTTCAAGTCTAGAGATCATTAAGTGTAAATGGCCAGGGATTCATTTTGATTTTTATCTTAGATGTACAGGCTTTGCCTTTTAACTCTTTCCATGTTTTGTATTGAGATTCAATTTCTTTCTTTGATTATTTGTGCAGAGAGTGTTTTGTAATTATTTGTATGGTTGGATTTTTTTGCTCTTTTATTTCGTTCTTAGTACAGACTCCAGAGCCATAGGGGTTGTTGATCCTGTATTTCATGAGCCACAGATGGAGCCCTGGTCATTATATTCTTGGTATTTATGTGTTTTTGAAAAAAACTCTTAAGTTTCTGGCTCAAATGGTTTGTTCTCTAAAGAATTTTACAGTCTTTATGGCTCTGCGTTGGAGAACTTCATCTTGATCTGAGATTTCATTTAGCTCCAGCTAAAACTCAATGTTTCCCTTTCATCTCCTTAAATTATTTTTGTCTTTTCTTTTTGGTTTGAATTTCTTAGTTTCGTTTAGGGATCTTCTAATCCAAGCCTACCTTCTTATTTTTTTGTCTTTGACTCCCTGAAGGTCTTCTTTTTACTGTTTTGAGTTACCAGTCTTGAATTTGTAAGCTATCTTTTAACAAGTAGATATTGACTGGCATACTCATGACATCCCTTGCATTGGTACACACACTCTCATAATCCAGCACTGATTACAAGAGGTGCTCTCAAATTTCAGATCACTTTCCTAACAAGTAGATATTGACTGGCATACTCATGACATCCCCTGCATTGGTACACACACACTCATAATCCAGCACTGATTACAAGAGGTGCTTTCAAATTTCAGAACAATATACCAAATCTGAAAGTCGATAAAGTTTTCAATTCATGGACTCATGAAGTTTTTTATCGACCAATTTTGATCAATCCTTTACTCAGGTTCTTGCTCTGCATCTCTTGCTATTGCTTTTGATCAATCATTTCACATGTCCAAAATGTGATGTGTGCAAATGAGAGGTTTCCAAAATGAAATAAGAGAAATCTTCAATGTCAGCTTTGACTGGTTTACGTTATAAATACATCATCATTACGATCTTGGACGCAAGTTGGCCTAATTTGGCTTTGGGTGCAATTTGATGTGTGTATATGCACTTTATATACTAATATAGTCAGTACCATTAATATTATTTATATTAGTAATGCTCATATCACTAGATTAAGAAAGCGTTTATGGATTAGGGAAATGATCAAGTAAATCTGAAATCAATAAATTTGGGCTTAAACTTATGGTTTGGAGCTAAAAGGATATAGCCAGGCCTCTGATAATTTCTTTGATATAAAGTAAATATTTGATATAAGTCAAAAGATCCAAAATAATTAGTTGGGGTCAAAATTGACTGATTTAAGACTAACTATGTTATTCGGGAAAATTCCATTTAATTTGGCTTCTTGATGGTCAATTGAGAGCTAAATTTTATACTTAAGCATGTGCCTTCACATACATGCTCAATTTCATGTTCATACACTCATGCTTGTAAGATCATATGCCCATAGACAAATATATAGTTTCTTAATTCCTTATCAGGTTACAATATTCAAGTCTTAATTGGTCAAAATAAGTGCTCTTAGTTTCTCTCTTCCTAGTAACCACACATGCTAAGTAATTGCAAAATTGTTTATTGGTTCATTGTATGTTATTGGTTTTGTATTGTTACATGCAAGGCATATATTGTGATCCTATCACAACCATGGATGTGGGCCCAAGGTTGGACCCAATGCTTACAAATAAAAGGCTAAGGAAGGTTAAGTAGTCGGTGAAAGGAACATAAATTATTGGTCATGAATTGTCTGCCAAGGTAGGATATGAAGGAAAGGATCATTCTAAAGAAATATTCATCTCCATTTCATTCTTTGATTTTTCCAAAATAAATTATCTTAGAGGTTGAAGAATCTCTTTTGATGGTAGCAACCACCTAATCTTATTGGGAGGCAGAATGTTCTTGTGACTGTTCTTGAGGCTGTACTTCATCAATTACTAAGAGTGGTGCCTTACTCATCATAAGTATTCTTGCATGTTTCTTTGTGCACCTCTTATATTTTTTGGTCTCATAGCTGTTTCTGGTTTCTTACATAATAGTATTAGGAACCAAACGTGAAACAAAAACAATTTTATGCAGATCAATCCAGAAGAATTACATTCATTAAATAGTTTCTTTTGAATTTGACTCTCACCTTCTTGTCTATTACTAGAACATCAAATTTATGCTCAATGTCATATGCTAATTAATGATCCCTGCAACTTTTGAGTGATTCACACTAATGATCAAAATGAAGAATTTATATCATCTGTTAGGAGATGAAGTTAATATTTAGATCTTCAACATTGTGGTGTGGTATATGGCAATCCTATGTCCCTTCTTGCCCGCCCATTCCCCCCCCGGTCCCCGCTTGGGCGTTTGGAGGTGGAGCCCCCAAACTGAATTTTACTGTCCATACAACCATACGCTGCAGTACAACACCATATGATGTGGTACAATGCTTCTAGATTGTACAATGCGATACAACTCTTCTAGATGTTGTATGATGCGTTTTCTGGATCCTTTGCCCTCTATAAAATAATTATGACCCATTGAGTTTGGACATATCATTGTAATTCTGATTTTGCAGTTAATAAAGTATGACAGAGATTTTGCCCCATGGTTTTTCCTTGGTATATTTCCAGGGTTTTACACGTAAATTTGGTGAGTATTGACTCTTCTTTTCTTTCTTTGTCTCATTGCTGTATTATTTTGTGCACTGTTATTTTCTTTCATCATCAATGTTGGATTGAAAATGATTTTTATTTTTGCAAAAGCTTTGAAAATTATGTTTTGATTTTTAAGATTCCCACTCTCACCTGCTTAATCCTTCCATCCTAAATGTCTCCCCAAACCGAATTTTATCGTTCATACAACCGTACGATGCAATACGATACCGTGCGACACAGTACAATGCTTCTAGATTGTACAATGCGGTACGACTCTTCTAGAAGTTGTATGACGTGGTTTTTAGATCCTTCTTTGCCCTCTATAAAATAACCATGACCCATTGAGGTTAGACATCATTTTAATTCTGATTTTGCTATTAATAAAGTACGATAGAGAGATCTTTTGCCTCATGGTTTTTCCCTGGTATATTTCCAAGGTTTTCCATGTAAATATGGTGTGTATTTATTGTTTTTTTCTTGTCTTGTTTCTTTGCTGTATTATTTTGTGCACTGTTATTTTCTTTCATCATCAATGTTGGATTGAAAATGATTTTAATTGTGCAAAAGCTTTGCAAATTATATGTTGATGTTTAAGATTCCCACTCTCACATTCTTAATCCTTGCATCCTAACTGTTGCTCTTACCTATAGCCCTTCTAGTCCATGATCTTCTAAGAAAAAGATCATCTCTTTTATGACAATCACAAGTTTGAGGATATAGCATTTCTTCTAATATGGAGTTTGCTTACTTATTCTCTAAGCAAGTCTGAAAGACTAAAAATAAGGAATAACTACTCTTTTTAAAATTAGCACGCAAGCCTATTCCCTTCTTTCCTACATAAATATCTTAACTAATTGTATGCTAAATGCTGCATGACTCATCATATAAAAAAAATGAATATTTAATATTTAAATATGAATATCCTCTTGCATCCATTTTTGAGCAAAATATTCAATAATATTATTGATTACTTTTCTGTCTAAATTTTGTATTGTTAATTCAAGCAAAAAGGTTGTCGTTATTGGGTGCAAGTCTTGGTGGTGGTGACTGATTCTAGTTTCAATCTTACTACCTCTTCACCCTCGTGAGCATCCCTTGATGCAATGAGTGCCAAGGGGATCATTCAAGCTTCTTGAAAGATGGGTTATTGCGAATCAATACTCACGGGAATGACTAGAGTATGAAATGTTTCATGCAGTTAATCACATAAAAGGATATTTGATAATCTGAAAGATGGATGAAATCACTTCAAAATTTCAACTTCTAGTCTTTGGATGGATCAATAAAATTTTCTATCAGTCTTGAATTTAAAATTCTCTGGAATTCCTTGAATCTAAACTATTCTTAAATCCTTTTGAAAAACTTGTGAAACCATCTTAGAGCAAATAGGTCAAGAAAATGGCTCAAAATGAACTTAGAAAGTTAAGTTATTGTTTTCCTGTTTGTGTGAATTAAATTAAGTAGGACACGAATTAAACTATATTTTGATATGAAAACTTTGTTTTAGTGAGGATTATATTTTAATTCTGTGGATTATATTTTACTTCTGCAAGTGTTGTTTGAAAGGCTTGCCAAACTAATCCTATGCTTATCCTAGTTTGTGGGGAAACTGTGATCTTGTACAGTTCTGTAGTCACAGTTTTTCTTTGCATCCACAAAACTCTCTTCTTTTTTGTTGCTATGATCTGACATTGGAGATTTCATTGTTTTGTTATACTGTTTGTCTGATTGTTGTGTATTAAGAAACGGCCTTATTTTGTGGTGTTTGTAAGCTAATGATTTGCAACACTAACTTGTGGTCCTGTGTCTAGGGGTGTGGAGTACGCCACCATGTGGAATAAGATTTAAGCATTTAATTAGGACAAAATAAATGTGTCCAGTTACTCCATGATGGTGGCTTGAGCGCTAATAATAGTTTCATTCTTTATTTTCTTATAAAGAGGGGTCTCCCCTCTATGTTTCACATCAATACAAATTCTGTCTTTATTTTTTGTGGAAATTGTTTTTTATATAAAAATGAATTGTAGATGCATTTCATCAATTTGGGTTTGCAGATACCCCCAACCCTTTAATATCACTGTACTTTTTGTTGTATATTTTGATAGTTGCAACATATTGGCATAGAATTGTCTATTTGCATGGCACGCATGCTACAGGCAGTATTAGTGATTTATTTCCAATCAGACATAAATGGTCAAAAAGCAAGATTGGCTGTATTAGTATGCGTGTTGCTGCAAAGGCTATAATAAAAAGTGGTATTAGAGTGTAGTTTGATGATACCAGATGGTTCAGTGAGATTGTAAAACCCAAGGAGTGCCATCAGAATGAATATTTGATCAGGTAGGAGTTAAGAGGAAAATCACAATTTCCTGCAAGCAGCTTTAAGGATTGCTTGTAGCTAAAATTCAAAGCTAAAACTTCCACAGAATAATCTTTTTTTTCAGATTGTGAAAATGGGATTCAAGATTTTGAGTCAGATTGAAGAAATTTTGGAAGGAGAAATGTCAACAGCAAACAATTCTTATAAGTTCATAGATCCCTAAGTAAAATTTAATGATTTAGACTCCAGAGTTAGGTCCAAATTATATATGGTTATACAACCTCAAATTATGTGTTCTGAAGAGCAGTAGATCCACAACCAAAGGCAGAAGCATCATATTTCTCCTCAGCATCTTGGAGGACAACAGCAAATACATGGGCAACGAGAGTAAGGAGAAACACGTTAGATGAGATGTCAGCAACTTTGAAGATGCCTCAACTAAATAACTAGATTTGAACTGAATGACCTCTACGAGGTCCATTTTATGCACCTCTTCTGGAAGGAAATGATGCTTGAAGAACATATAAAAATATTTTAAATTCTGGATACCAAAACTAGACCTACAAAAGATTACATATTAACCCTCTGGTTAGAAATTAATGCTAATAATGTAAAACTAGACCTTTTTGAAAGTGCTATTATAATAGGTATGAGGTTAGAAGTAAGATTGAGTTAACTACGAAACTTTTACTTTAAATAGAAAAGCGTATTCATCTTATAGGAAAACTGAGGAAGAAAGAGTAGAATTTCACAACCTGCAAACCCTGATCGGTTCTTAGATCAGGAAACTTTGTGTTCAAATCCAAATTCTATTGTAAATGCTGCTCTCTGCCATGATCCAATGGATATGTCTGTAGTCCGTACAAACTTTATATGGTTGAAAATTTGCATCTTTTTGGACTGAAGCCTACATTTGATACAAAATATGTACCACCCAATGGTAGTTTTGAGATAGACATAAGGTCATATTCATCTAACCATATTTTTGTGGGAATAATTTATATCCAACTACCATGACAAACTTTGGCTGCCTTGACACGCTTATTCTTTTTGCTTCCATCAAACACTTGAAGTTGAATAATTTGAAGTACTTAAAGAAGATGGGCTTATAAACAAGATAACTCATTATGTTACATAACAAATAAGTTTGTGTCTAGTTACATGTCATGTCCCTTTCTTAAGTATGAATGGTTGAAGACCTTTAGCCGAATTCTTAGATGTTTTCCGTCGGATAAGGGAAGGTAAAATCAAATGGAAAACTTTTTTTTTAAAAAAAAGTTATAAAAAGATACTTTTTGATATATCTTTTCTAATTTTGACTTAAAAAGGGAGTTTTGGAGCATGGGTTAACCCTTAATGAAGAAAAGGAATGATCTTTTTTAAACTACTCTAACTCTCCCCCCAAGTGGAGTGCCCTTTTTTGGGAAGGGTTTGTTGAAAAAGAAGGGTATAAAAAGAGGAATGAGGATCATTTGAGAGGTTACCTTGTTTTTGGATAAATGAATTTGGGATTTAAGCACGAAAACGCTTGACTCTTTACCTTGAAGACGAAAATCTTCATTGGTAAGTGAAATTAGGGACAAAACCCCTTAATTTTAGAAGCAGGGCAGCTTCACATAGAAGTTGTATTGAGCTTCAATATTCAGAATTTTCAGTATTCTCAGTTTGGAAAGGTGGCGACTTGTTCTAGAGTTGGCGATTTGCTATGGAAGGTTGGCGTCTTGGTTTGGAAGCCCAACTAGGGTAGTAATCAGCAATTTCAGGTTTGAAGACCCTTGTTTGCAAGGGCTGCGTGGATTTGGAGGTTTTGAAGACCCCACTAGGGCTGCGAAGAGTTGACATCCGGAAGATAATATTTTCCAGCTAGTGTGACCTCCTTTGGGGCTTTTCTTGAGGGTTTGTGAGGCTATTACAGCTTGAAAAATATTCTGGAATATTATATAAATATTTTGATATTTATCGGTTAATTTTAATATAATTTTCCAGCGCTTTCATCTAGAAAGATCTCAAAAAAATCAGGTATTTATATGGCTGTGGTTTTTGCATATTTGGCGTTTATTTGATAGCGTTTTCAAGGGTATTGGAGCCCTAATTATTCAATTTCGGCACTTAGAGATTAACAATTGGGTTTGTATATTTAATTCAGCATATTGCAAGTTTTGGAGGCTAGGGTTTGGGGTTGAATTTCAAAAAATACACTTGCTTGGTTAGGGTTTGTTGTAACTTTAAGATTTATTGCATTTGTCCAATTTGAGGACATTATAGTGGTATTAGAGCCAAAATCTTGGCTAGCTGTGGTGTTTGAGGTGTCTATAGGTTAAACAGTGACAAAGGGATAAGGTAAAATGACTTTCAGGTTCCTTGATGGAGCTAGGTTTGAGAAATACTCTCAAGCCCAAGAGCAGATGACAGAAATGATGGCTGAATTCATTCAAATAATGAAAAACGTCAGTGGAAACAAGCCACATAAGAGGGAGGAGCAGCCTTCTTTTTAGGATAATATGGCGGCAAATTATGAGGATTATATGACTTATCCACTTCCATTCAGAAAGGAAATCAGCCTTAATGATTTTGTGGCATGGAAGAAAGGCAAGGGCCGTTCTAGGGCTAGTGACAAACCAAAGAGCAGCCAATTAGATCTCCAAAATGGTTTGATAAAGGAAGAAGAGAAAAATTTCCAAGTTGTAAGGGTAAAGAATAAAAAAAAAGGATGGAGGGTCAAACCCTCACAAGGATTCCAAGGAAGGAATCAGAAAACAAGAGAATTCAAATTCGGAAGAGGTTAGTGAACAGCTCATGGTGGCATCCACCATGCAAGAAGATAGTGGGAGAGATGTGTCAGCTCAAGAGGAAGTGTTATAGGTTGATTACCCTAAGAGTCTAGTGGTAGATCTTCATATTCTGCCATCTACAACAAAAGTGGACCCTAAGGTTGGGAGGAGCCCAACTATTTCACAAGCCAGCATTGAAGAGGTGATTAGGACCCAAAGGAAATGTGATGTTTGGCTCAGGAGAGCAAGAGAGGCAAAATTGACAGCTATACAAGCAAGACAACACCTAAAAGAACTCAAACAGAAGGGTAAGTTGATTAATTGCAGCCCAAGTTATGAAAGACCAAGTCATATTTCAGATTTGTTGTTTTGGACCATGCCATTTCAGATTTCTAGTGATCATGGACAGTGTACAAAAAGGGGTCATAGGGTCAAGAGCATCACTCATAGCAAGGGGCAAATAGAGCCCTTCACTGAAGGTTGTCTTACCCTATAAGAGAGTGGGACCCAAGTGATTATTTGATATGCCTATTGTTGAAGCTGGGAGTGATGAAAGCAATGTTCCATCAGGTTCTTAACATATTTGATGATGAGACTTCAACATGCTCAGCCTATGTAGAGCAACTTAAGTGGTTTGCTGGTTGTCAAAAGCAAAACACCATTTCTGTGGTGGAAATGCTTACACAAAGCCAGCCCAATATCTGATTTAAACTCTCTTTGGATAGCGGCAAGGGCGCAGTTTAAAATAATTAACATGATGAACATTAGTGGGAACTGCAGGGCACATAAATTGTGCTCCAAAGTTGTGCAACAGGTGAAGGAGGGGGACAAAATGTTGCCTATAAAGGGGGCTATTGGGAGACACATTTTCAAAGCAAAATGAAAGCGAATGTTAAACATTGGAGGGGACATGGGCAATGTGAAGTATGCAGATCTGAGTGTGAGGGACACTTTGAAGGGGATGACTGTTTGATGGGTTCCATACATAGGGCGAACAAAGTGAAAGAAGAAGCATCTGTTGTGGGTAAATCCATTTCTCAGCTGGAAATTTCTATTCATATGCTCGCCGGAGATTACTTATATGACTTAAAAATATAGAGCTGCAATGATGGGTTTTGACAAAGATAATGGTGAGCAATTAAATTATCTTCTTCGAAAGGGTTTATTACATCACCATCATACTATATCCTTACGATATTTTGATCATCATGGGAGTCATTGTAACAATGAGGACAAGATGAAACGTACCAAATGGAAAAATGATCTCTTCCACGAAGACCCTATCCATATTACAAGCGTTCCAAAGATGGAGCCAATACTGTATGAAATGGATTTTCAGGGCAGCTATGGGAAGGTACTTGGCAAAATAAATAATGTGGAGGCAAATCTATCAAAGGTTCGTACCCTAACCAAAAGGAATGAGGAGCAGGTTGCATGGAGAGCTGAAGATCTTGTAAAAAACACAAATTTGGAGTTTGTATAGCCACGTTAATATGTGGAAATTCAGCGCACCTCACATTTGATAAGTGCCATAAATTCTGTGTTGGGACAGCCACTTCAATATGTGGGAACTGAGCTCACTACAAGTACGATAAGTACCACAAATTTTGCAAATTTTGTGTTGGGACAGCATTACCTAGATATATATGTTCAGCTTCTCTTAAAAATGCATGCCTTGATAAAAACATTTATGAATTCCAAGGTAGAAGATATTGAAGAGGTCACAAACCTTCCTCATCATGCAAGGAAGGAGGGGCGAGTTGAGGGCAGCTCAAGGGATGGGAGTGTTTCAAATTTGTTGTGTACTCACATGCCATCTAGTATGAACGGTTACAAGGGGCGGCATATGCAAAAAAATGAACCATTGGCAAGTTTGGTGTTTTTTAATACACATGGCAAGGCTGCCTTCATTATGGGCAGCCACATGAAGGTGAAGATACAAGGAAGATCACTTGGAGTGACAAAAGAGGTAGGGATTCCCTCATCCTGGGCTTTGATGGTATTCACATGGGAGTTTGGAAGGTGAGCACACAATGGAGATACAAGGAAAGTAAGGTTTCAATAATGTTCAAAGTTGCACCGTTCAGAAAATTTTGTAACCCATGCCATAGGCTTGAAGGGAAATCCATGAGGTTCCCTAGAAGTTATAATGGGTGCCTCGACACCACAATGAAGAAGCTCTACTCAGGAATTTTGTTGAACATTGGCTGGAGATGGAGTTTCAAGCAAAGTGACGGGGGAAGGTTTCACCAAAGAAGGAGGGTGGCATTCCTTTAAAAACTGTGTATGGCTGAAAGTGGCAAGAAATGCTAGGAAGGGCAGCAGCCGTACCTATTTTTGCCATGTTGCCCACAACAGTACCAGCCACTGGCCACTTTGGCATGAGCATGGTAATTATAATGTTCACTTGAAAGGCATGTTGCAAGGAGGAACTCCAAAGGGATGAGTTCTTGTTAAAATATCTCATAACTACGGGTTATAAGATGGTTGTCATGCACATTTCCAGCCAACTAAACACAGGGTACCTAGCTATATATGCCATTTCATTTGCATGCTTGAATAGTTCTTTGTTTATTGGAAATGGGTAGTTGATTTCAATCGTTTTAGGAGTATTTCCAGCCTATGATTTCTGTACGATTCTGAGTTTGGAAACAAGATTTGAGAATGATGGCAGCTATCCTATGCTTGGAGCTACTATGTACAGCATAGGCAGCCCCTTTATGCCTTCTAGAGCAAACATAAATGTGTTTCCAGCCACCAAAGGGGAGGAGAGTTTGATTAAGGGTGCAAGCAAGGAAGGGGAATTGAACCTCACATCTACATGACATGAAAAAAAGAGTAAAAAGGAGAGGTAAAGAGCCTTGATTTTGATTAACATGTTTGTTTCTTGTGCAAATTTGGCAATGGGGACAGCTATACCCCAGATTTCCAACAATCACCTTACTGTAGCAAACATCTTCAGCCCTCATAGTGCTGCAATTTCAGGAAATTGTCCTTTTTCAATCACCTTCTCTGGGCCTATGCGGTTGCAGGTCCTTAATTTGGAATATACTGCTGTTATGACACTTCCGACACTTGAACAACAATCATCCTTCAGGTACAATGGTAAATGGTTTTAATATAAAGTCTTTTCTTCAAGGTAAGTGGCTAGAAACAAGGAACAATTGAAACAAAGTAACATGCCAGCTACTTTGGCGTTACAATTTCTTGAGGACAAACAATTTCGAGGAGGGAGGACTGTCATGTCCCCTTCTCAAGTATGAATGGTTGAAGACTTTTAGCTGAATTTTTGGATGTTTCTTGTTGGTTAAGGAAGGTAAAATCAAAGGGAAAATTTTGGTTTGTTTTTAAAGTTATAAAAAGATACTTTTTGATATATCTTTTTAATTATGACTTAAAAAAATATTTTTGGAGCATGGGTTAACTTGACCCTTAATAAAGAAAATGAATGATCTTTTTAAAACTACTCTAACTCCCCCCCCCCCAAGTGGAGCGTCCTTTTTTGGGAAGGGTTTGTTGAAAAAGAAGGGTATAAAAAGAGAGATGAGGATCATTTGAGAGGTTACTTTGTTTTTGGATAAATAAATTTAGGATTTAAGTACGAAAACACTGGACTCTTTACCTTGAAGACGAAAACCTTCATAGGTTAAGTAAAATTAGGGACGAAAACCCTTAATTTCAGAACTAGGACAGCTTCACGCAGAAGTTGTACTGAGCTTCAATATTCAGAACTTTTGGTATTCTCCCTTTGGAAAGTTGGCGACTTGCTATTGGAGGTTGGCGACTTGGTTTGGAAGCACATCTAGGGCAGTAATCAGCAATTTCAGGTTTGAAGACCCTGTTTGCAAGGGCTTCATGGATTTGGAGGACTTGAAGACCCCACTAGGGCTGCGAGGAGTTGACATTGGGAAGATAATATTTTTTCAGCTAGGGCAACCCCCTTTGGGGCTTTTCCTGAGGGTTTGTGATGCTATCATAGCCTGAAAACATTCTGGAATATTTTGATATTTATTGGCTAATTTTAATATAATTTTCCAGCCCTTCCATCTTGAAAGATCTCAAGAAAATCAAGTATTTATATGGCTGTGTTTTCTGCATATTTGGCACTTATTTGACAGTTGTTTCAAGGGTGTTGGATCCCTAATTGTTCAATTACAGCACTCAAAAATTAACAGCTAGGGTTTGCATATTTAATATTGCAAGTTTTGGAGGCTAGGGTTGGGGGTTGAATTTAAAAAAATACACTTATTTGGTTAGGGTTTGCTGTAACTTTCAGATTTATTGCATTTGTCCATTTTGGGGGACATTACAGTACACAACATACTGTCATCCTTTAGAAGGCCTTTCCTGCAAAGCGAAAAAAAAAGTGAGATCAACAATAGCAGAGGTAATGCTAGGCAAAAATTAAAATGTGCATAATACCTTTTGAATTTGCTAGACATGTGGTACAAGGCCTCACTAGTTAATTAGGATCTCATAAGATAAAAATAAGGGTCTACCTTATAAAGGTAATTTGGATCCCAAGCTAGGTTTCCATTCTGTCTTTTTGTATAGCAATGGGTTTTTTCCTATCTTATTATAAATCTTATATATTCTTTTACCACTACTAGTTCTTCCCCGGAGAACTTCTTATTCTTGAAGAAGCTATTTCCTCCATATCCAGGAATTGCAGGTGCATTTGTGCAAGTGCTTTCAACTCTTCATTATTTTCCCTCAAAATCACTTTTAAATTTTTCTTGTAGTTGTTGTTATTCCAACCATTTGGTATAGAATGGCTATTTACACGGCAGGCACACTATAACATTCTATTGTTGTTCATTCTTCCATGGTTATGAACTTGCTGTTGTATCAGTTGAAATGTGAGGTGACGGTGGTTTGATTTATTACTGCACATACAAATTTTGCGTGTTTTGTTTCTATGGTACTGTATTCTGTGTCTATGTGAGGTTATAATTTACATTATTTGTTTTTATGTTCTAATCACCATTTTTTTTTGTTCGAAAATTTTATTCAAATTTCAGTTGTCTATTTCCTACGGAGGTGTTGGATCTCGAGGAACACTTGATGATAGACATGCTTTATGTTCTGCAAAATGTCAGGTATTTTCCTATTTCCATGTTGAAAGATTAAGAAAAATATTAGCCGCACTCAAAATAAGTAACCAGCAAATTTGAATTTGCCAACTAGTCTGCATAACAGTATCTTTCTTTCTACCAGGCACTCTCAAAACTCCTCCCTGCATTACGCTGTGAGGGTCATCGTGCTTTGATTTTCAGTCAGTGGACTTCAATGCTTGATATTCTTGAGTGGGTACTGGACACAATCGGCATGACCTATAGACGATTAGATGGCAGGTAATACTCAAAAGCAAAGCCTATACTGAAAATGCTGCATTACATTTTTTACTTTTTTATATAAATCAATTGGTATGGAATTTTTAAAAGCCTCGTTCTGATATAATACATCTTTGAAAAACATTTGAAAGACTGAAAATAATTTCTTGTCAGCACCCAAGTCTCGGAGCGGCAGACCATTGTTGACACTTTCAACAACGATCCTACAATTTTTGCATGTTTACTTTCAACCAGAGCAGGAGGCCAAGGGCTAAACCTTATTGGGGCAGACACGGTGATTATTCACGACATGGACTTCAATCCCCAGATGGATCGCCAGGCTGAAGATCGGTGCCATCGTATTGGACAGACCAAGCCTGTGACTGTCTACAGGTAAAGCTGATTTGACATGATTGAATAACATGTCTTTGAAGGGAAATAATAGGTTAGGATTGGGCCGAATGGCTGATCTATGACGAACCATGTTGACTAAAGTTTATAGAAGTTTCCAATACTTGTTTTCTTAGATGCTAAATAACATTATTGCAATGCGTAGTTTCTAAACCATGAAGATCTGACTTGGTATGCAAACTCTTAATGTGATGTATTTTGCAAATATTAGCATCAAATTGATATTAATCATCTGTTTTTACAGGCTTGTGACTAAGGAATCAGTTGATGAGAACATCTATGAAATAGCAAAGCGTAAGCTAGTTTTGGATGCAGCAGTTCTTGAATCTGGGGTGGAAATTGCAAATGAGAGTGATAGTGATGCACGGACCATGGGAGAGATATTAGCTGCTATCCTTGCATCTGCTTCAAGTTGAACAGCTGGTAGGAACAATGTTTATCTTTCACTAGATATGGCATATCTTGACATGATGTAACAGAGTGAAAAGGTCGGTTAAATATGGACTTCCATAAATGAATATGGAAGTTAGCAAACTGGGGTCCCAGACCCCATCAATATGTAATTCAGCCCAAACTTGGAGTATGCACAAATGGGAATTTTATAACTGACAGGATAACAGCTGCGATTCTTAGAACTCTGCCACATTAGATAATGGATTTCAGAAACTGGAACCCATTTCTGAAAACATTCAAAATGCTTGTAAAAGCATTTTTAGAATGCAAGTTCTGGATACATGATGCCACTACATATGTGGCATGTATTTCATGGAAATTATATAATTTTCTGGCGAATATTATTGCAAAGAAGTGCAAATTGTTTTCAAATAAAATGTACCTTAAAACGACAGAAATTATTTTCTCATAGGTGGCAATATATTTAGGAGACCTTGCTTTGGTCTTGGGGGTATGGTACAGATGTACTGTTCTGCAACCTCCAGGGGCATGGTAGCTATCTCTGTTATTAAGGTGCAATTTTGCAGTAGAAATTCTATTATCAATATTATTGTGTCTATGAAATTCCTCACTGCAACTATTTGTACCATATTATTTTTTCACACTTAAGACATCTGTAGATTCCCAGTAGTTTTTATGGCAGATAGATTAGTATACATTTGAAAGTGAACTTCTCTGGAAATCTTTTTTTTCCTGTTAATCTGTACAGGTGCAATTTCCGAGTTGTGTTGCATTTGGAGTTTGATACGAAGTCAATTTAATCAAGGCAATCAATGAAAGCAATCACAATTCTCTTATCCCGTAGAATTGTTTCTTTTTTAGATTTCAGTTTCTTAATCTATGTGATCATAGAATCATGATTGAAATAGAATGTCTTGGTTAAAGCGATGATTAAAATAGAAAATGTGAAACTCCTTGATACTCGCCATTAGTCAGCCAGAATAGATCAATAAAATAGAAGTTCAGCAATCAACGTCAAGAATTGCCATGTAATCGTCTTTCTACATATTGAAATCCTGTAAAAATGCAGATTTCAATTACATAATCTATGTGATTATGGAATCATGATCGAAATAGATTGTCTTGGTTCAAGCAATGATTAAAATAGAAAAGGTGAAAATCTTGATACTTGCCATTAGTCAGCCAGAATAGATCAATACGATAGAAGTTTGGGACATCAAGAGTTGCCATGCAATCCTCTTTCTACATTTTGAAATCCTGTTAAAATACAGAGTTTCAAATATATTTTTTTCATGGACTTTGTAGCCAAATTTTGTTTAAAAAAGTGAAGTTACAAACCAAAATTTAAAAACTGATGAGATTTTGAACTCCTGTGATGCACCAGAATAGCATGCCATAATGGTGGCAATAAAGTGGGAAAGCCAAAATTGGTGAAATCAAACCAGGGTGATTGTAACTATAGGGCAATAATAGAAGATATGCCCTAAAGGCCAAACATAGAAGAATGATCATGAGGGCAAGGTGCAAGACGATCGCCATTTGTAAGAACCTTGTTTCATGCCTCCTTGCACGAGAATCCCTTTACAGGGAAAAGCATTGCTGATGTGGAGGGAACACTCTGATGGTTGGTGTAATGGACAAATTAATACTTGTATTGAGAATTCCTCTAGACGGAAGATTCTGACAAAAACTGGCAAGCAGGAAATCGTGCGAACTTGATGAACATGAAATATTCAGGAGAAAGTGTGACAGGAAGACACTGGCCAATATAAGGAGTTGGGCACAAGCCGAAAACGATACTCGTAGGAATGAGTTTTTTACATTGCCAGACTTGAACATGAAAACCTAAAAACTGGGTTCAGAAGAGACACATCAGGACTCAAAAATGGGCCATTTGTCGGAAGCATCATGAGGTCTGAGAGAATCAAGTGGGAAAGAGGAAGAAGAGAAGGTATCTTTTGCATTACACACTTGAGGTAAAATTGGGAGGAAACCATATAAATATAGGGTTTGAAAGGAGCTGAAATTTAGAAACAAGTATTGTTTCATGCGGTAGAGCAATAAGCAACCTATTCGGAGGATGAAACAATTTTGTGGAACAGTTATTCTCCGAACACTTGAGTTTACAAGGTATTATTACAAAGTCTTCATGGTAAATCAGGAAAAACAAAGGCATCAATGGTAACACGGAGCTGTGGGTTCGTTAATCATGTATGACATAATATATAGAGTTGAGCTACTATGGAAAGTGTTTGGAAGTCCTTAGTTTGAACGTAGATGTAAAGTCCTTAAGACATTTGACAACATGTTTTAAAAGTTCTAATCAAAGATTTCTTGGCATGAACAATTTGCACTGCTTGTTGCTATCTAATTTTAACATCACAGCAGTTCGCGAAGAAACGGTCTCTAATAAGGGATTGTTTTTTTAATAATCATTAAATCTCTTTAAATTCGGTTTGGAATGAATGTATAATTGTGCAGGTATTAAATCAATTGCTCTAGATTTTTAGAATATGCACGAAGGGTACGCAATCCCCTATTTATATCTATATTGCACTTCATTATATGCAGTCATCCTATACCATAAGCCAGTTGACAATATCTATGGATGCTAGTAGAATTAGCTTTAATACAAGAAAGTATTACACATAACATGCTAAACTGCTTAGACTCCAATGGGTAAAAACATGGTAGGTGATCTCTAGACTTTATCATAACTAGTTTTAGGGACAACAAGGTACCAAAGATAACAGAAGTCTCTTAGACATAAAACAACAAAACCAATAGTAAACCCCTTGGGAAAGGATGCCCAAATACTTACGTCATAGCCATTTAATCCCTTCCTCCAAATTTATCCATACTTGCCAAATAATAATAGTTCTTATAAATTTATACATACTTGCCAGATGAGAATACTTACTCCAATTACATAATAACTGCCAAATTTGTTGAGGAGTTTGAGGATTGTTGAACAAGCTGTCTCCTCTATTTTATAAATGGAGGTTTTGAATGGGAAAACTTATACTTGTGTCCCAGAGCTGATATATCCATTGGTTTGTTCGAAACACAGGCATACCCCGTTTATATGGATACAAGAATGTTTATATTATTCAAATATATTATTAGAGAGTGGAGGTTACCTAGAAAATATGGTATTGCTAAAGGAAAAAAATGTTTGCTTAGATATTTGGTTCGTATTTGGGACGACTTGTTTCAAGGTTTTAGATATGACCTGAGCTAAACAACACTTGGAAATTTGTGGCTATGGTAAAACTAGAACATTTTTTTTTATTGCCTATGTTAATTTTGGATTAATCAAGTCATCATCAAGAGAAACTTGTAGAAAGTCAGACAGAAGTTGAATGATAGAATGCATTATGTATCTGAAATAAAAATGTATCGACATTGAATGTGCCATAAATTGTGTCTATGTACACAAACTAGGATGGACTATTGTGGTAAAGATCTCTAAAAGTTGAGAAGAGGAAATGACCTATAAAAAGCATATTGAAGGAAGAAAAAAGGAGAAATCTTTGAAAACCATCCAAAATCTAGCATTTGATTGTTGTGCAAGTCATCTACTTGCGAAATTGACTTGTAATTATTTGAAAGCCACCAGTGTATATCCCAAAAGCTACTTCCAGCTGTTAGGAAATTGACATATATTTAGAAGTCACATGAATCATGTCTAACGGACGACATGAACCAATGAGTTCGACACCGTCACCTTGAAGATGGGCTGTGTGAACCATGTGTAATTACCAATGAGCTTGACACTGTCACCTTGAAGATGGACCGCATGAACCGTATCTAATTATCATTGAACTTCACAGAGTCACCCTGAATACATTAACAATGAACTAGCTGCCCCTACATGAGTGTGATCACCATCATGAAGAACATGTTATCATAATCATGGAGTTTGGAAACATACAAGTAGCTCAAAAAAAAAATTCATTTTTTCTCATATAGTTTCAAGGTCCTCTTTTCATTTATGGCACTAAAAGATAAATAGGATTTCTCACACTTTCCAGGGCAGAAGATTTGTGTGTACTTTACAACAATGTTGGTCTGCATTTATAAGGACCTATTTCCTAGACGTGTGCTTGTCAAGGCCATGTTTTTATTTTTGGGGAGCTTCATGATGTTAAGAATATGAAGTCGTTGAGAGCTGTTGTGTTACTCCCATACAAAAACAATCTTAGTGCAGGTTTCCTACAAGATTTGGAAGTGTTTGCAAGTCTGTTGTAATGGTTTTCAAAGATTTGGATTCTGTAGATGTTCAAAGACTTTGATGCCGTACATGCTTGTTTTAAATCCTAAGTCATGGAATTTATGGTGGTATAGCATGATTATTATGAATTTTGCTTGTGTATGTATATGCAGGAGTTCTTTGATGAGCTAAACAAGTGGTATAGGGGGTCATTGTCTTCCCAAGGAGATGAGCCCACCAAGTGTATTATTTAGGGGTCTTATAGATGCCCCAGATAATGACTGATACATTCATTTGAATCTTTATAGGTTCTTCGTACAAGGCTTATGGTTATTCTTGATTAAGATGGTGGATTATTTCGTATGCTAGCTGAATTTATGGCGGTGTTTATGCATAGCATTAAATTCGAGGTGACCACAATATGGGTTTAAATGGACATGCGGGCTATATATTACTGGGTGAAAGAGATCAGTAATCTTGTAAAGTGCTTTGTTTGAGTATTATTTTGGTTGATATATGCTTGTCGAGTGGAGACAGCAGCTTATGCATGACATCAACTATAGTGACATTATGTAGGTCCAAGCAGCACCAAAGACTCAATTGCCACCTGCATTATTGATCGACAATTGTAGTGATTTACTAATTGGGTGAAACAGGGATCTAAAGTGCAGAAAGCATGATATTTTACAGTGTTTGTGTGTGTATTTGTGGCATTGAACTGGAAAAATATTTATGATTATGATCCATATTTATGCTAGGAAGCTGAAAAACAGATTACAAATGTTTGTCTACTTATTGAGATGGGGCATTGCCAGGTAGAGCCTCGTTTGTGTGAAACAGTTCACAACATGGGTTTAACGAATATGTTGTTGTCATGGTGGTTATTAATGCTAAAAGAAAGATGGGAATAGGATGTTACTGACCATATCCCATGTTCATAATTTCGAGAATAACACTTTGAGAAAAATACAAAACATGGGTCTGATAATTATTGGACTGTCTTACCCTGTGGAGTTTGTCATTGAGAGGGCCCATGAACATTAATCAAACAAAAGCATCAATCCCGGAACAGAAGGGCTGTCTGGTATCATGTGGGAAGCATGGGGACCATGCCAGATCATATTATACCAAAATTATTCTCTCTCCACGTTGGGTACTGTCAGTAGATCCACCCTTCTCTTTCTCCCTAGTACCTGCATAATATGCTGGGATTCTGCTGCACAAATGGGTATTATAAAGTACCACAAAATGCCAAAGGCTTGGACATGGAATCTTACTCAGAGCCTAAAAATCTCAACATAAAAGGACAACATGTGAATGTGCTGATGTGTTGATTGTCACTTACACTACCTACTGCCCTCATATATGCCATGGATTGTAACTAGTGGGAAAGCTAGGTGTCTCATTCTATATGTATATATGGTTTGGTAAACTGTGAGGAGGGGCAACAATAGCTTTGGTTCTTGGAGATTGACATTTGATTTTTTGGTTTTTTATGTGTTTGATACTTTTGGAAAACAATCCATGGACAATAACGACAAGGATTTGAGAATGGGAATAATTTGGCATTAGAAATAGTAGTTTGGATTCAGGGGGCCTATGGAATGTCAGGAAGTAGTTTAGAAGGCCAAAAAATAAAGAGAATGAAATGAGGTTTGCATTAATGTCGAGAATTGAGTTGGAAAAACAATTCATGGGGCTGCAACATAATGTTAGAATGTGAGGATTTCAGGGTTGTAGAAGTGATTCTAAGAGGTATAGATTGGGTGAATTTGATTTAAGGTAGTAAGACATTTTTAGAAGTTTGTGGTAGTTTTTTTTTTTTTTTTTTTGAAGTTTTGAATTAAAAAAGTGCGAGAGATTTTTTATAAATTGCTTGTTTGGTTTTGGAAGGCAAAGTGCATTGTCAATCACTCTCAAGAAGTTGAGATCTTTTTACAATTATGAGCTTAAATAAAGGCAGTTTTCCACATCTATGGTTGTACATTATCAATGTATTATGAGACATCAATTTTAGGTGCGACCTCCTTTTCAAAGGGTACAAAAGGATTGTTTTCCATTTACTTCATACATATATTGTTTAAATTTTTTATTTTTAAGTTTTGATCTGAAACTTTAACTTGCAGTAATAATAATTTATTTGAACATGAAGTTTTGACCTCAACCAAAATCTATAATAATTGTCTTATTTAGTGTCTAAATTTTTTACTTCTAAGTTGTATATATATATATATATATATAAATTGAAAACATATAATATATTTCATAGATTAAAAAAAATAATACATACCCAATTAAAACATAAGTGGTATGAAAGCACAAATATCAAATCAAAAGAAGACCATTTTTTGAAGGATTGTATAACTCGTTTAGCCCCACTTTGCTCTTTTACCTTTTAATTTGAGCTACTCTTTTGGCATGTGGGGATAAAACATTGTATCAAATTGAATACTAAGGTATCTTATTGCTAGCATACTAAATTTTTGGATCAATGATGACATCCACGTGTTTTTCCGAGGATACCTTGCACCAAGACTCCAATGCATTATTGGATGGAGAGCTATGGGCAAAATTAGCCTCATCTATTGTTTGGACCGCAACCTCTTGACTTGCACAAGCAACGACTTTAAAAGGGGGATTTTCATTGTCTCTTTTTTACGATAGGATCTTCATTGCCATTATTGGTGCCCTTCAAAGGTTTTAATGCAACCATTTCCTTAAACCTTCACTATTTGATTTGGTACCTAAGACTACATTGAGACTCAACCTAACTTAAACATTCTCCGTCACTTCCGTAAAGGCTTACTCACATCCATTTGCACACGGATCTTAGCATGACTAATATATTTCTTGTTGTAAGTCTTGGAAGAAATACAAATAATTTCTTCGAAAAAATTATTGATTCATGTAAAAATTACTTTTATATAAATTTATCCTCGACATCCGACAATTTAATATGAATGAGCTATCATTTTTTAATTATATATATGTATATATATGAATGACATTGTGTTTGAAAGTAGGTTTGACTATCTTAGCTTTTCCTTAATCTTATTGGACATAAAAAGACACTTTGTTTAGTTTGCAAAAATTGTTGTGTCAATACTTTGATTACCGAAAGTTTATATCATATCAAAGTACAAATTGAGTTTGGAACAATTGGGACATGAAGTGATATAAAATAATTGTTCATTTGATTCATGGGGTGAATGACACTCAATATTCCTCCTTGTCCTTACAACCTAACTTCTATGGTATTTTAGTATGTGGGTTCCAAAGGTGGTTCAAATAATTATATGGATTATAGCCTCTTTGCATGCTATAAAGTATTATTATCTTTATATATTTTTAATGTTTTTCTTTTTTATACTTTTAAAAGATACATTATTTTTTTAAGTCGGGATGTCCAATCTGCTATTTTAAAGTCTATTGCTCAATGTGAATTGTGGGGTATGCATATCCTTTGCTAAATGTTAAAATATTATAATGATAGATAATTTGATTTGAAAGGACCAACACAAAATGTAAGGAATTGATTTGAAAGGACAATAGAAAAATAACATGCACATTTCTTTTTAAGTACTGCCTTCAAGGATGACTATAGTTGAGTTGTCATAATTAACTTTTTTGTGATCAGACGTGTATCAATACATGTAGCCTTATCATTAAGGTGGATTATTTTGAATTTATGCTCTTCCTTTTTTACTTTAAGAAGTATGGTTATTTTTTCAACGTTCAACTCTTCATAATCATGTACATATTTTCATTTCTATTCTTGAGGTCGGTGATCTTATTGATTTGTATGGGTGATATGCACATCTCTTATCTTGTAAAATACAACCTTCCTTTATGTGTATGTGAAAGGAGGAATTGACGAGCTCCTCTAATTTGCTAAAGTATAACAATTTGTACAATTATATCACTTTTTTATATATGACTTGAGCTTAGAGTGTGGCATCCATAATATAGTGGTCCTTGCTATCTCTTTTCTTTGTTTCTTTTAAACAATCATTTCTAAGTAGGTCCATGTATCCCTCATTCTTGTGATTGAAGTATTCAATCACAAAATACCCTAGAAATGACTTGAGCTTTTTCCTATCTGGTACTAAGGTTGGGTATTACATCACTATAAAAAGGAAAGGGACTATTATTTTATTTTTATTCTTCACTAGTAATTAAGGAGGTGGTGTTTTATGTTGTTGGGGAGAAGGTTCCCTTAAGCTACTGGTTGTTTGCAATATATTCCCTTCTTAGAAAATATATGTTTCCCCATTTGTCTTTCATTTTTCTATTGGTCTTGTTACAGTTATAGCCCTAAACCCTTTTGACTCTTTGGATCTTCCTTTTCGCTTGTAAATTTATTATTAGTCCCTTTGAATGTTTGACTTTTCTTTCTTTCTCGCAACTCCAATACTAATTGTCTATTTCTATTTCAATTTATCCTGCGCCCTAGCTGCTTCAAATCATTGCCTTAAATGTCCTACTTTTCTTAGATGCTATAAATCTTTTTCAATTTTGTGTGCCTAAATTTGTGGTTTGTGGGAAGTGACAAATGGGTACCTCTCCTTCCTATATATAGACTTTGTTGCATTAAATTCACTCAGCTACCCTTTTCCCACTTACTTACCCATTGGCCTATATTTTTGTGTTGACTTGGTGAAGGCACTCTCCTACGCTACTTTCATTATCGAGAAACCTAAAACATTTTAAACATTTAATGCATTCTTGCACTATGCACACACATTTTCCTTATGCACAATACCTTGCCATGCATTTCTCTCGTATCCAAATGCTTGGTCATCTTTCCTTGAACACATGCCCAACTCCCTTTTGTTTTATACACCTTTGCACAACTTCTATACAAACTTGTTTGTTTGCACAAAACATCTTTCCTTCAGTAGATGCGTGGTTCCTCCCTATACTAATTATTTGCGAAGTCCTCTTGTTCATTTCTTCTTTGTGTTTGCCTGTAATACCAATTTGTCTTTCTTTCAAGGGCTCATCTTTCCTACATTCATGTGTGCACTGTCCTTGTGTGCATCTTCCAACCTAGGATAAGTTTATTATTTGGACCTAAATAATTTGGTAGAACTCAAGATGATATTTTATGTTCATAATTTATTTTATTATTAGCACTTTCATGGGCACAAATAAGTCCTATGCAAGGCTAAAACCTTTGTATTATAAAAGAACAAAGAAATAGACAAATGCATTAAAAAATGACTAAAAATGTAAATATATTTTGTGTTACAATTTTCTCTTGCCTATTGAACTTATTTGTGGCAATCCCTTGATGAATAAATCAAGTTAGGACTTAATCATACTTCGATTGAAATTCCCTAGTAGCATTTAATTGTTTAATGTGCATAACTTACATGCACTAGTATAAAGAATGACATGAATAATTTACAGCCCCATCCATCAAATGTAGAGATTCCATGGGTGCTTACAATAATGGGAATCACATAGTAATAACTTTTCTCCAATGCATAATACATTTCCCTTGATGTGTTTTTCATGCCATACTTTCTGCTAACTCTTCTAAATCCATTGGTTTCACCTAGCCAATACTTTTTTTTTTCCATCTAGTTTCATTAGCTCAAATAAATTACCTCTAGCGATTCCCTATTATTGAGAAATGTTTTGCATGCAATGAGCAATGATGGTACCATGAAATCTATAGGTAAATGACCTCTTTTTGAAACACCAATTGGAAAGGTGCTTACCTATTCAACTCTTTTTTTTATGACTTTCTGTATGCCCATAAAAAAATAAAGACTTAGTCATCCCAATCCTTGAGTCCCACATCATAAATATTTATGAGCATCGTACCAAAAATGTTGTTAAACGCATCCACCGTGCTATTGGCTTGTGGGTGATAGGGTGTAGTTTTGCTGTGTGCAATCATAAATTCACTAAGCAACCCTTGCATCATATCTACTAAAAAATGGTTTCCCATATTAATTGTAAATCTCCATACCTGCTAATAATGTTCTCCCACATAAAAATTGTAGTTGTGTTTGTACAATCCTTAGTTGGCGCTACTTGTTATCATATAGTTAAATAGTATGTAGTAGTAATAATGTAATATGTGCTCCTCCTTCACACAACTGGACTTATTGGCCCAACAAAATTAACCATCCACTTCTCAAATGGTTCTTACGTAACAAATGATATCAAAGGAATTTCATCCCTCCTATTTAGTTTCTTGATTTTTTGGAAGACATCATATTTTTGTGCAAAATGCTTTGCATCCTTGTATAAATTTGGTCACCATAATCTTGGAAATAATGATTTCCACACAATGATTTGCATAGCATAATGGCATCTAAAAATGCCCTTATGGAATTCACACAACACTTCTACACATTTGTGTTCCAACAAACATCGTTGGGACATCATCACGTCCTAATTTTTACAGTTCTTATCCAACCAATTGGTATGGTGAAACTTTTAATGTGAGCATTTTTTTCTTACAGTTAATCACTTGTGCACTACTAAAGGTAAGAAAGATTGTCGTATCTATTATCTCCTTCGAAACATTTTGTACCAGGAATAACTATGGATCATGCACATCATCCTCAATTGGTTTCACAATATCACTTGTATGTATGCAGGACAAGTGCTCTAGACCACATTTCTATTTTTTTTTGCTTCACGAACACTATGAAGTGAAATCTTGAAATAAGACAATCCACCTATAAACCCTTCCATGCAACATTAACTTGTTTACTAAGTACTTGGCAACCTCATGCTTTGTTTAGAAGACAACCAAAGTTTCCAAAATGTATTGGTGGATATTTTTGAGGGCATATACCTTAGATAGTGTTTCCCCTCATTGGTGGTGTGATTACATTCTAGTTGAGACACAAATTTAAACAAACACACCATCTTTCAACCATAAACTGATGGATAGATTGAAGTGGTAAATATGATGACACTGCACCTTATTAGAGTGTACAATTTAAAAAATCAAAACACTTGGGATGAAAGCCTGCATTTTATTCAACACATCTACAACAGAGTTTTGCACAGTTCTACGCACATAGCCCTGTTGTTCCCAAAATCCGTCACTTATTTTTGTGGACAAACATGTCGACCATTTAAGTCCTGCAGGCCAAAATGGTCTCTTTCTTTCTCAAAAAATGTTCTGAGCAATCAAGTTATTCAATTGTACAAGCCTTTTCAGCTAAGGAAATCACAGGTTCAAAAGGTGGGCTTTTGCAAAGAAAAACACTTAAGGCATTTCCTAAAAAATTGTAAGGATGGTTCAATGCTGAGGTTCAAATCAAAAAGGTTCAACGGCGGGGTCAATGAGTTGGAATGAAGCTTTGAACCGTTGAACTATTGAACCATTGAACTCTGAAAAGTTCAACGATTCAAAGGTTCAACGAGTTCAAAGCTTCAATGCGTTCAAAATTCAAAGTTCAAAGTTTGAGCGAATAGTTCAAACAATTGGTTCAAAAAAACATTGAACTCCTAAAGAAGACTAAGTGAACATGGCTCTTTACAAAACATTGAATTGCCGAATTGCCGAACCATTGAACTTTGAACCCGTGAACTCCAAAAGGTTCAAAGGTTCAAGGTTCAAAATAGTTCAGACGACCAATGACGTCCCCACGGATGTCAAATTCAGGGTGATGAAATAACCGTTGATTTTCAAATAGTGTAGACTTGAGAACAAACTCAACGACTAGCCAAGGAAGGAGCCAAAGAAACCAGCAGAAGGCAAGAAGATACCCCCGAGAGCTCAGCTCAGCAGGAAGAGACAAAATATAGCAAGAAAAGAGGGAATCAAATAGAGAATCCAAAAATATCTGTAGAAGAGTTATTCCAGTAGGTGGAGCAGTCCACCAGGTGGACCTCAGAGAGCACAAATATTCAATGGCGTGGCCTATTTTTATTCATTGAGTAAAGGCGAATGGATAACTGTGTAAACATCATAAAGAAGACCAGACAACCCATGCTTCAGAGGAGGCATTTGAGATTATTTAGAATGCCAAAGTCAGGGCTGGTAACCTGCTCCAGCATGGCCTCTGCACAAAACTTCTTCTTTCCAATCCATTCAATGCAGCATGGGCCATTTTGTGAAAACAAGCACCAAAGTCTTTCTTTGGATGCTATATATTGTAATCTCTCATTTTAAATAAAGAAGATATCTCGGTTATTAGAAGCAAAACTCTGCCCAAATTGAAAGACATTCCTGAGACTTTGAGCTCAGACTGTTAATCATATATTATCAAGTGAATGAGAAAGCAAGTGACCTTTCAGACTTTGTGTTGAAATAGCTTGTGTTATCTACAAAATCATTCTTATGTCTTTTTCCTAAATACAGTCTTGTCTATTTAATCAAATAAGCAGAATAAGTAGAAATAATCTAAAAGATGTCCTGAAGTCGACCGTGGGAGACTTTGTGCTGCCATAATTGTCTTTAGTCTGTGTGTTTTATGTTCTAGGATATTGGAGAGATTTTGAGCTCCCCTCATCCTTCGTAATCTTTTACTCTGTTGTAGTTTTCGGTAGAGACTTTGTGCTGTACTTCATACTACTATGTTACTTTGTCCTAAATCAGTAGGAGAAACAACGAAAGACTTTGTGCTTTCGTGAGTTTCTTGTGGATCTAGTTACTACCCATAGAAAAATTCCTACTGTTTATTGAACATCGTTTCTGAAAGAAGAGAAATGCCTTTAGTAATTACACCATAATTCTCCTTTATTTTGTGAACATCATCTCTGAAAAAAGAGAGATGGATGGTATGATTTCACCCCTGAATCTATTTTCAGTTTATATTAGTATATTATAGTTTATAGGGAACCTCCCCTTGCTGAAAGGAGAGATTTATCTCATTATGCTATGGTAACCACACCCATTTTTTCGTATAAATATCATTGTGATGTGGTTGATATACCCATTTTGATGTTAGTTAGTTGAGGACAAAATATTCACCCAACAACTTTTTGGCGACTCCGCTGGCGAAGAATGCATAATTTGAAGCCTCAAGCTTCAAATTGAAGCATTTTCAGTTCTTTTCCACTCTACACTCTGGCAGATCCATGGTATACACGAAGCTAGAGAGCTCAAGGTATTGTTGATCCTATGTTTGAGTTTGTGCAGTGAAATAATTTTGACCTTTCTCCTCCACAATCTCGCCTTCAACGAACTAAGAGTTTTCCTCCTACAGACGTCAGGTCCCAAATACCCGGTGAAGCTTCTCTTTCCTCTGCTAACAAAGCTTTGTCTATACATACTCCACAAAGGTTTGTTATCCCTCATTTCAATCATCATATCATGGTAGCCCAAGGCCCTTGGGGTAACACATTTGGCCCCCTAAATCTAACCTCACCTTTACATGAACTACCCTGTAGTTCAAGAAAGAATTTTCCCAAGTTCTGTCGTGATGGGAGAGTTCATCCTGATGAGCATATTACAACTTTTTGCATAGCTTGTGGTGTGATAGGCATTGAATTTGAAGATATAGTGGTCAGACTATTTGTGAAAATATTGCAAGGTGCTGCTGTAGATTGGTTTTATCATCTGCAAGCACAAACAAGAACTGATTGGAACACTCTCAAGGCCAAGTTTGAGGCTAGGTTCAAACTCGCAGAAGATGCACATGCCCTGTTAGCCCAGCTTACACAAATGAAGGATCCTTATGAACCTATGCGAGACTTCATTGCTAAATTTGATAAGCTGAGGAATAAGATTCCTATAATTATTCAGTTGACGCCATAAAATATTAAGTGCTTCTTCATCAATTCTCAACTTCTTGAAGTGAGTTTCCTGTTGAGACGGGCTGGCCACATAGATCTTGTTGCAGCTCAGATTTTGGCCACTAAGGTTGAAGATGATCTTATGTTGGCATAAAAGATAAGAAGAGATCATAACAGAAATAAATCTTCTTCATCTTTTGAAAATTTCTCTGCAGGCACCACTGATCCTATGGTGCAAAAGCTAGCAAATGAATTGCTAGCTCTAAAAAATCAAATGGCATAAGGGATGTCTGCCCCTCCTTCTTATTGGGATATACCAAGGAGGACATTTCCCAACCAGTCATATCAAGGCAATACTGCCAGGAATCAAGGGCAACCAAATTGTCTCCCTCCCCCACATGGGAAGCTTGCCATTGAAGCAGTACTAGCTAACTCATCGATTGGTTATCATGAAGCTGAACATGATTTATCTTTCCAACCTGAGTTGGACCAAGAAGATGATGCTAATATTTTTGTAGAAGGAGAAGAAGAATTAGTTGGTGACTCCAACATTGATTTCCTGAATTACCAGGATGAAGCTAGAAGTAAGAGAGAAATTTTTGATGGATCATACGTTGTTTTTACTAGGTCCCTAAACCAGTCAACTTAACAAGCTGATAAGGAAAAAATAGGAGAATAATCTCGACCAGTAATTTCAATTGTTAAATGGGGGACTTCACTACTTTTCTAATCAAAGGACCCGGTGATCAATAAAAAAGTACCTCAAACAACCCTGCACCTTCTGCTTCAATTTCTCAGACCATTACCACACCCAATAAAACCCATAATGATGGACTTCCTTCCTCTATTTCTAGTTCATTTCAGTTATTTGACATAATTGATCATACTATGAAGACCAAGATCTAAATGTCTGAGTTTGATTACTTACAAGCTAACCCTGAGCAGTTGGATAGGCTAGTTGAATGCATCAAGAACAAAACTATCCCTGTAGGACAAGATATTTCAAAGGTAACTCATGATCCACCGAAGAACACATCTGCTTGAAACAATCTTTTCATTACTCCTCTTGTTTCCCCTGGGAAGACAGAACCTTTCTATGTTTCCCTGTTGATAAATGGTCATAAGCTTAACAACTGCATAATAGACTCTAGCGCCTTTGACAATGTTATGCCTGCCAAAGTAGCAGATTTTCTCAGTCTCACTTTGACTAAAACTTTTAGGAGATGTTTCTCCATAGAAAATAAACAAGTGCCTCTTTTGGGTCAAATCAAAGATGCCCAATTTGCATTCGCGGCCTTCCGAAAAAAATGATTAAAATGACAATCTTAGTGGCCGACGTTCCAGCTTCCTATGGCATTCTGCTTGGATAAATTTCTTGCAAGGATGTTAGTGGAGAATTAAACATGGACCTGTCTGAGGAGAGGATACCTGTCAAAGGCATCATGCAAAGGCTACTTCTTGAGAAGGAGTCAAAATACATTGTCACCTAAACATCAGCCCTTGAAGCTCAAATTCTATTTGAATCCTTAGGAATGGGTAACTATTTTCAAGTCCACAAAAGATGTTTCTATTTCATCAGATGAAATTTATATAAGTGACAATCTAAAAAATTTAGACAAGATGTCAGAAGAATTGGTAGAGCACAGTTCAGGTAAAAATGAATCTTCCCTATCTAATGAAGAGAAGTCTGAAAGGAGATCAGATTTTAATGATGTCTGGATTCTAGAATTTGATGGCAACAATTCTTCTACCGGTTCTGGAGCTAGAATTATTTTGATATCTCCGCAAGGATATATTTTTCCCTATTCGTATAAGTTGCAGTTTAGCAATCCCAACAACACCGTTGAGTATGAATCTTTATTGCTCAGATTGAAAGTTGCTCAAGCTAAAGATGTTAAGCTTCTTCACATCTGAGGAGATGCTGAACTAGTGGTTTGTCAGGTGAAGAACTTGTATCAAACTAAGAATGAAAGATTGCAACATTATCACAATCTAGTGTGGGACTGCCTTGAAAGTTTTGAGGCTTTTAGTATTTTTGTGGTGCCTAGAGAATTCAATGATCAAGCAAATTCTTTGGCTGTCTCTGTAACTCTCATGGTTCCTCACCAAGATTTTAAAGGGAATAATTACACTATTGAGTTGGTCTTTCGACTAAGTGTCCCTGATAATGTCAACCATTGACAAGTGTTTAATGGTGACAACCAAATCATTGCTTTTTTGGAACATATGGATAGCTTTGAGGAGCTTTATTTTGAAGGTAGTGAATCTCCACCATGGGAATCAGCTCCCAAAATAAATTTAAAAACTGGTGAAGAGTTCCTTCAGCTCAAAGGGAATAAAATTTCCAAAGGGTTAGTTTCTCTTGAGAAGCTATTCGATAAGCATGATATGTTTATCAAGAAGCAACAAATGGATTCAAGTTCCTCCAAAGATTTTGATCAGATAAATTTGAGTACAGAAAATAATCCCAAAATGGTCAACATTGGGAATTGTTGCACTTCTGATGAAAAACTCAAATTCATTACTCTGCTTTGCTATTACATTGATGTTTTAGCGTACTCTTATGATGATCTGAAATCTTTCAAGCCTGAATAAATTTAGCATGAAATTTCTCTCAAGGTTGGGTCATTACCTCACAAGCAAAAACAAAGGTAGTACAACCCCAAGATATTAGATACTATTCTTTCTGAGATACAAAAAATGTTAAATGTGAGGATAATTTTTCCAATCCATCATTCCACTTGGATTGCGAACATAGTCCCTGTGAGAAAAAAGAATGGAGAAATTCGCCTCTGTGTTGATTTCAAAAATCTAAATCAATCCTCTTTAAAAGACAACTACCCCCTGCCCATCATGGAGCAGCTACTGCAGACAGTAACTGGCTCAGAGATGTTATCAATGTTAGATAGTTTTTGGGGTATAATCAAGTGAAAGTTGGTGAAACAAACCAACATAAGACCACTTTCACTACACCTTGGGGCACTTTTGCATATTACAGAATGCCTTTTGGTTTGATCAATGCTGGCGCCACCTTCTAGAGAGCGATGGATCTTACCTTCAAAAATGAAATGGAAAAGTTTATTGTGGTATATCTTGATGATTTGACCATCTTTTCCAAATATTATCCTGATCATGTGCATCATTTACAATAAGTGATAGAATGATGTCGACAAAATGACATTAATCTCAATCCTAAGAAATCAACTTTTAGGGTTACAGAAGGGAAACTTCTCAATCACACTGTATCTCGAGAAGGCATAAAGATCAACCCAGAAAGAGTCAAATCCATCCAAGAGCTTACTCTTCTTGCTAGTAAGATTGCAGTCTATTCTTTCTTTGAAAAGGTGAATTTTCTATGAAGGTTCATTCTTGAATTCACAAAGAAGACTCGCCACATTGTCAACATGATGAAGGGTAAAGCTACTTTCCGCTGGACTGAAGAAGGTAAGTCAGCATTTCAAAATATCAAGAAAGATATTTCCCATGCCCTAATCTTGGTTTGTCTAGATTATACCAAAGAGTTCGTAATATATAGCTATGCTTCTGAACACACGCTTTTAGCTATTTTAGTTCAGTAGAACAAAGAAGGTGTGGAGTCTCTCATATCTTTCATGAACTATCCTCTCAAAGCTTATGACCTAAAATATTCAAACATGGAGAAGCATGTTTATGCTGTGGTTAAGGTGGTAAAACACTTCCATTTTTACATCTTGAACTCACACACTGTTGCTCTGGTACCTGATACAACAGTAAAGTCTATTCTAACTCAACATGAGTTTGGAACTAAAAGGGGCAATTGGATTGCTAAAATCCAAGAGTTTGATCTTGTTATCAAACCTTCGAAGCTTATGCAAGGAAGAGGTCTCTTCCAATTAGTTACTGATAATATACTAGAGGAAGCAGGGCATGAAGAAACAGAGGTTGAAGACATAACTACAGTTCTCTTTGTCACCACTACGAATGAGTGGTATTCCAATATTGGTCATTTCCTTACCTATGGTGAGTGTCCTGTCCACCTGTCTTGTAAAGAAAAGAGGACTATTAAGTTGAAAGCTTCTAACTTTGTCTTGTGGGACAATGGTTTGTACAAGAGGAGCCTTGATGGGGTATTTATTCGTTAACATGGATAAAGTACAATAAAGCAAACTTTTGGAGTCTTTCCACAATTTGGCTTGTAGAAGACATTTTTCTGCACCTGTGACTACCCATAAAATTCTATGAGCCAGGTACTATTGGCCTACTCTGTTTCAAGATTCATACACTTGGGTGCGTAGATACGAGCTGTGTCAATAGTTCGATGGAAAACCCAAGTTAGGTGCATTACCTCTCAAGCCTGTGGTGATCGAAGAGCCTTTTCAGCAATGGGGTATTGATTTCATTGGTGCTATAAACCCATCTTCAAGTGTTGAACATGACTATGTTCTCATAGCCACAAACTATTTTACCAAGTGGGTGGAAGCCATTCCAGTCAAGCATGCTACTTTAGAAGTGGTATGTAATTTCCTCAAGGAAAATATTATTTTCCAGTTTGGAGTCCCAACCAAGATTGCAACATACAATGCAGCCTATTTCTCTTCTCATGAGGTTACCCAGTTCTGCTACTATTATGGGATTATTCTCTCCCACTCTTCTGACTATTATCTGCAAGGAAATGGTCAAGCAGAATCAAGCAACAAGAACATGGTGACCATTATCAGGACTCTGGTAGTTAACAATCAGAGGACTTGGCATAAAGCATTGTTTGATGATTTATGGGCAGACATGATTACACCTAAGAGGGTAATAGGTATGTCTTCATTCCAACTTCTGTATGGTCTAAATGCAAAAATACCCATTACCTTGGAATTACCAGCATTGAAGTTGGCAAAGGTAGTAGAAGATTCAACTTTTGAAAGTTCTATTGACAAAAGAATCATATGTCTAACTAAGTTAGAAGAGCAACGAACTAGAGTAGTGGATCAGATTGCTAAACATCAAAATCAGGTGAAGAAACTTTTTGACCAAAAAATAAGGATTCACGAGTTTTAGATTGGAGATCAAGTCTTGTTATGAGACAAGAGGAGAGAACCAAAGGGAATAAATAGAAAATTTGATTCCTTGTGGAGAGGTCCATTTTCCATCGATAAATTTAGTGGCGATAATAGTTTCTTATTGAGATATCAAGATGATACACTGTTCTCACTGCCTTACAGTGGATAACATCTGAAGCACTTCAATCCTTGAAGTATTAGATAAGTCCAATTATACATTTGTATAGTCTTTATTTGTTTTGTGTTATTTGTTTGGTTTTTTTTGGCATCTTCTCTTTTTGGGTGGCTTGACTCCGTGGCCCAATGGCATGGATGAAGGCACTTAGAGTCTGGATTCTACTCCCTTCGATTGTTTCAGAGTACAACCGATGGAAGTTCCCCAATTGGAGCCAGCTGTTGTTCCCAAAATATGTCACTTATTTTTTTAGATAAACATGTCGACCATTTTAGTCTTGTAGGCCAAAATGGTCTCTTTATTTCTCAAAAAAAGTTTTGAGTAGTCAAGTTATTCAATCGCACAAGCCTTTTTAGCTAAGAAAATTGCAGGTTCAAAAGGTGGGCTTTCGCAAAGAAAAACACTTAAGGCATTTCCTAAAAAAATGTAAGAATGGTTCAACACTGAGGTTCAAATAAAAAAGGTTCAACTGCGGGGTCAATGAGTTAGAATGAAGCTTTAAACCGTTTAACTGTTGAACCATTGAAATCTAAAAAATTCAATGGTTTAAAGGTTCAACAAGTTCAAATCTTCAATGCGTTCAAAGGGTTCAAAATTCAAAGTTCAAAGTTTGAGAAAATGGTTCAAAAAATTGGTTCAATAATACATTGAAATCCTAAAGAAGACTAAGTGAATGCGGCTCTTTACAAAACATTGAACTGTCGAACTGCCAAGCCATTGAACTATTAAACTGGTAAACTCTGAAAGGTTCAAAGGTTCAAAATGGTTTAGGTGACCAATGATGTCCCCGTAGATGTTAAATTCAAGGTAATGAAATAATCATTGATTTTCAAATAGTGTAGACCTGAGAATAAACTCAGTGACTAGCCAAGGAAGGAGCCGAAGAAACCAACAGAATGCGAGAAGATAGCATCGAGAGCTCAGATCAGCAGGAAGAGACAAAATATAGCAAGGAAAGAGGGAATCAAACAAATAATCCAAAAATGTCTGTAAAAGAGTTATTCCAGTCGGTGGAGCAGTCCACCAAGTGGACCTCAGAGAGCATAAGCATTCAATGGCACGGCTTGTTTTTCTTCATTGAGTAAAGATGAATGGACAGCCGTATAAACATCATAAAGAAGACCAGGCAACCCATGCTTCAAAGGAGACATTTGAGATGATTTAGAATGCCAAAGTCAGGACTGGTAACCTGCTCCAGCATGGCCCCTGCATAGAACTTCCTCTTTCCAATGCATTCAATGTAGCATGGGACATTTTGTGAAAACAAGCACCAAAGTCTTTCTTTAGATGCTATATATTATAATCTCTCATTTTAAATAAAGGATATCTCTCGATTATTAGAAGCAAAGCTCTACCCAAATTGAAAGGCATTCCTGAGACTTTTAGCTTAGACTATTAATCATATTTTATCAAGTGAATGAGAAAGCAAGTGACCTTTCAGACTTTGTGTTGAAATATCTTGTGTTATCTAGGAAATAATTCTTATGTCTTTTTCCTAAATACAATCTTGTCCATTTAATTAAATAAGTAGAACAATTGGAAATAATTTGAAAGATGTCCTGAAGTTGACTGTGGGAGACTTTGTGCTGCCATAATTGTCTTTAGTCTATGTGTTTTATGCTTAAAGATATTGGAGAGATTTTGACCTCCCCTTATCCTTCGTAATCTTTTACTCTGTTGTAGTTTTCAGTGGAGACTTTGTGATGCACTTCATACTACTGTGTTACTTTGTCCTAAATCAGTAGGAGAAATAATGAAGACTTTGTATTTTCATGGCTTTCTTGTGGATCTAGTTACTACCCATGGAAGAATTCTTTCTGTTTACTGAACATCATTTCTGAAAGAAGAGAAATGCCTTTAGTAATTACACTGAATTTCTCTTTTATTTTGTGAACATCATCTATAAAAAAAGAGAGATGGATGGTATGATTTCATTCCTAAATCTATTTTTATTTTATATTAGTATATTATAGTTTATACGAAACCTCCCCTTGCTGAGGAGATATTTATCTCATTGTGTTGTGGTAACCACACCCATTTTTTCATATAAATCTCATTGTGCTATGGTTTATATACCCATTTTGCCATCAATTAGTTGAGGACAAAATATTCACCCAACAAGCCCTTTTCAGGTTTGTTTGGGATTCCGATCTTTGACACCATTGATGTAGCTTATCCTATTCCATCATCAATATTAACAACTCCTTCAACAAAAATTAAAGTTGAAAAATCTATTCAATTCATTGAGCACATTCAATAACAAGTGAAAATCATTTTGCAATAGGTTAATGTAAAATACAAGCAACACCATGATAAACATTAGACATCGCACATTTTCGAGGTGGTGATCAAGTCTTGCTATAATTATAGAAGGAAAGATTGATAGGACCTTACTCCAAGCTTCATCCACTTCATTATATGCCCTATATCATCAACAAGAAAGTAGGAGAGAATGCTTTCAAGCTCAATCTTCCATCTTACCTTGGGTTGCATCTAGTCTTCAATATAGAACTCTTGCACCTTTACTTTCCACCTTTGTTGGATATTTTAGATACTATAGAGACTCATTAGTAGATACAGATTAATTTATATTTTAGCATCCCAACATAATCATGTTAAGTCATTGATGTTTAGGTCAACTAGACGCATTGATGAAGATCCTTGTCTTTAAGATCGTCAAAGTAGGTCAAGTGTCTTCTCAAATAAAATGGTTTATAGAAGTGCAAGTTGCTAATTTGTTTCCACATGTTTTACTACAACTACATGCAATGGGTACCATTACTATTCAATGAGGGGTAACTGATTCAAGAGGATTTGGGTCATTAATCTTATTGCAATTTACCACTATGGCATATATAGCCTTACATTAACTTTAATAGCATCAACAATAGGTTCATCACTTACATTCTATTTTGTAAGATTGAATTCTACTTTTGCATTACCTCACAACTCCTATAGTAATAGTATTTTAGACATCATCTCATTAGTAACTACAACTAGTGACATCACTACACTCATCTGTTATGAAGTGGTTGTTACCAACTATTGTAATGGTTCAACCAATGCTTCGACTTTCTCCATTGTATAATAATTTACACTTCCATTATTTTTAGGTTAGGAGATATAGACAAGAATGGAGTTAGGAAGTACATAGACACCAAACATCTTATCTCTCAAATATTGTACATAACTTAACATAATAAAACTTTCTTATTACAATTCTACATTAGTTGTCAATAATTTATTTGATTTCCTTGTTCTCTAACATATTGCAATTTCATATCACCTGTCATTCATAACTCTCTTAAATTTGTTTAAGTAGGTTGTCCACCAGGTCTCCACGTAGGCCCCAAATCACCTATACTTCTACGATTATCATGGGATATGATTGTATTAGAGGGGAATCTCTTGGTTATATTAGTTTTCATATTAGTGTGGGACTAAAATAAATAAAAACTATTTTATGTGGTGCCTACTACTAGATCATATAATACTTTGTTTGGTTGATCATGGATACATCAAATGAAAGTAATTCACTCTATGTGAATTAATGTTTAAATTTTGGATGTCAAGGTTAAGTGTGCAAACATAAAAGAGATCCTAGTTTATCATAGGAACAAACAAAGGATGAATAGGTATAAACAAAAGTACCACAAGAGTCATTAAAGTTTTTACTTGAAGAAAGGGCACATAAAATTCAAAGGCATAAGTCAATTCCAATCCAAGTCTGAGAATCACATACTATGTGAAAAATGAGATAAAATAATATGAAGACGATGATTTTCCATCCTTAAATTCATGGGTATCAAAATGCCATATGAATACACCCACTGGTATTAGTTATTCAACTGTTATATATTACAATGATTATCATGGACCTTGTAGCATTATTTTTTAGCATAGCTAAAAAAATATCTTATGCTGGAGCTTGAGAACTCTATATCTATATTATGTATTAGATTACTTTGAGTTATGATAGCATTATATGTGGTTTAATATTACACATTTATTGATTACTTATATGCATCCCATAATTGATGGGTGGTATATAATTAACATATTATGACTACGATAGAGTACACATTAATTGTTCATGATTATTTGCCTACTAATATAGGTTATACTATAGATTTGATTAAAAATACACATACTATTGCTTCGATTGTTGAGATAGATACATGATTTATATACAAAAAATACATACACATGATTATGGTTCATAATATGCTAGGGGAACCTGCCACACTTCTCTAGGGGCTTTCTGGGGGAATCTCTTGGAATTACTTCTGGTTATATATTTCATGATTTCCTCTATTATATTGAGCTTACATGTGATCTTATATATTTTGGTTTATCTTAACTATATCATGTCTATTTATTTTCTTAGTGCCTTCATCTATGCTCATATGAATATCATGTTTGTTGTGTTTTTGCCTTTGATGTTCCTTTGTGCTTAGTTAAATATGTAATTTTATTATTTTTTACTATTATGATTATAATATGGTTGATTTTTTCTTTGTGTACTTACCATTTGGCGTGCCTTCAATTATTTATTTATGTTTGATGTATGTTGTTTTCTTGTCTCTATATACTTCATGCGTTCTATGCTTATGATATTCTATGCTACTCTAGTAAACTCCATTGTTTCCTAATATAATATATTTGACTTCATTACTTTCCATGTTTTCTATGTGTGTATTCTTTGATTTACTTTATATGCATCCTTGTTATACGCTTAACATGTATTCCTTATTTGATTTATCCTAACCTTTGTGTGGTGTACTTCCTCTATGATTGATGTGATGTTGCTTGTTTATTTATATATACTCTATGCATGACATTATTTTTTATGTGTGTGATATGGTGTTTCTATTCTTACTCTCTATATTATGTGCTTAACTTATGTTTAATGTGCCTTCTCAATTTACTCTATTTACCACATGTTTTTATATGATTGGTTCCATGATGTATATCACACACACTCGTATTATTTTTCATGACTCATATCATGCAGATGTTTGTCATGGCTTGTTGATGTTTCCATGATTCCTATCATGGATTAATTAGAAGTAAGGCTCCACATGGGCAAGTGAAAAAATTTGGGGGGCAAAAAGGGGCTTACTCGTGGACATCTTTTTATTAAAAATTGAGAAATCTAAACTTCTGTAGATTATTTGAGATGGCTACACTCAAACTTTGAAGATGGTATACAAATATGAATTGTATCATTTTGAGTCTAGTTTCCAAAATATCAAATTTTTTAAATGGTTAATTATAAGTAGATCAAACATATAAAATTTGAAGAAGAAATCCTATTTGTTTTAGGAAAACAAAGTAGATAGTCAACTATGTGGCCCCTCATTTTTGGGCATCATTTAAGATTGCTTGAAACCCTTTGGTGAAAATTTAGATAAGATCATCTAGTTTGTGACCTATAATTTTTTTAAAATTTCAATTAATATATTTGTTTTTATTAATTTTACAAGTCAATAGAACCTAAAAACTGATAAAAAAATGGATGACAGCCAGCTGTGTGGCCCCCATAACTACTTAAAAAAAATACAATTAGTTTTTTTTGATTGCATGTAAATTGGCCCTAGTTTGTGACCATATATATTTTTTGCATTTAGATCAATGAAAAAATAAATACATAAACATATATAGGCATGTATATTTGCAACATGTAGTGGCCTTAAAAAACCATAATTAGAAATCAACATAGACGAAAACCTTAAAATAGTAAAAAAATTAAAAAAATCATATATTTGGAAAGATGAACACATGCTTGTTGTTTTATTAATAATGATATGAAATGTCTCATTGAAATTCATAGTGTTTTTGGCAATAAAAGTTGAATTTTCTTATTTTTTGTCAAAAATATCAGATTCAGCTGTGTCTATAGGTCTAAGTCTTTGGCTCAGAAATCTAAGCCATTTTCAAGCCAAAAGACATGGTTTTTAAATTCAAACATACCATAGCAGGTACACGTAATAATGCATACAATTTATAACACATACATGTTACATTGACATAGTACAAAAAAAGAAAATGAGTCTATTTATACATATTTATATTTATCTATTTATTTATTCACATTTATAAGTTTTATATTTTTATTTTAAAGTGGAGTGTGTCAATATATACACTACCATAAAAATGATATAATAGATATAGTGATGCAATTTTGGTGAGTTTGCACTGTGATTATAACTTTAATTATATAAAGTATGATTTAGGGTTCAACTAGGCCCAATTTCATTACAAAATTAATGAAATACTCAATTGTTTCAATGGTGGAGGCAATTAGGGCTAATTTGAACCCCTTGAAGGTAAGTATGTGTATAGGGTGTGATTTGAGGCTAAATTAGCTTAGATTTACTCACATTTTGAGTAAATGAGTGAATTGGTGCAATTAGTGATGCAATTTGACTGAAATTGAGCCTCATGAACCTAATTTTGACTATAACAAATGCAATTTGGGGCTATCAATCCCAATGTCATAATAAAATAAAATAAATAGTCCATTGGTTGAATCCAAAGGCAATTGGGGCTAATTTGAGCCCCTTCAACCTAACTGTGACTATAAAATATGATTTTGGGCTTAATCAACTCTAATTTTATCAAAGAATGAAGTAAATAATTATTTGGTTCAATGACCAATGCAAGTTTGACATGTATAGGATGTGGTTGTAGGCTCAACAAATTCCAATGCCATCATATAATGAATGAAATAGTCGATTGGTTTAATTGGGGAGTTAATTAGTGTCAATATGAGCCCTTTAACCTAATTACGAATATAACATGTGATTTGAGGCTCATTTGGCTTTGATTTGATCATAGATTGAGCCAATTAGTCAAATGGCACAATCAATGACACATTTAAAAAAAAGAGCCATATGAACCTCTTTTCAATTGTATATGATGTGATTTAGAGTGAAATTGACCTAATGTCATCATATAATAAACCATATAGTTGATTCATTCAATCAAGGAGGTATTTTAGGCTAATTTGAGTCCCCTCAATGATGCAGGGGCATCTTAGGAATGCTCAAAGATTGGGATAGGATGGGTCTTAGAGTCATGTTTGTGAGTGAATTTTGAATTTGAATCCAAAATAAGTTTTCCCACCAAAAGGGTTTTTTAAAATTACAAGATGTTTTAGGTGGACTAAGTGAGTAATGATGATATGTAATTGATGAACTAATGTTGTAATAAAAATTTAAGGTCTCAATAAAGGTCCTAAAGTGGTTATGAGTTAATAAATTAGTTTAAGGAGTGAGGTGGCAGTTAGGAAGTCCACCACCTTACGTGGGTCTAGAGATTGTTAGAAGTTTCTTGAATCAAGAAATGGTTGTAGATCTTATTTTAGATTCTTATTTGTATATATAAATAAGATAGGGTGTGTGTGATTTGAAGTAGGAGTGAAAAATGAAGTTGACAAAGGATAAAAGAAAAATATGCCAAACACATAATGTAAGTTTTGAATCTTAATCATAACAGAATAAAGGAAGCTTTGTAAATAAGGAAAGTTCAATGCTTTGTTTGGAACATGATCTATAGGTTTATTAAATCCTTCATATGAATGAATGTGGAGTTTTATCTACAATTTTATATAATGTTTGATATGTAACTAATAAGAAGATCCTCAAGAATATGGAGAAGGTATTGAACTCTATCTTTCCTGCACACTTTTAGACGGACTATGTCAAGTTGTTTAAAGAAGGATGATTCTATTGGTGTACATTAAAGATGTGTGGATCTTTATTATGAGATTATAAAAAGATTATGTTAACCATATAAGAGTGTTCATCAATGTGTTTATAAGGATCTATTGAAGAGTTTTTGATAGAAACCCTGCATGTTTCCATGTTTAATGACTGTGACAAGTTGCTCCATGAAGAATGATATGAAAGGGACTATGTTTTGAAGTGGAACATGTAATTAGTGAATATTTATAGTACTCATTAAATGAAATGTGTAATTCAGGATGTTTTTTTTCATGTCATGTTACAAATTAGATGGTATACCCTTGTTGAGGTGAAGCATACACAGGTTGTAAATAGGCAGGGTATGGTGAAGATTATCATGAAAGCATCATAAGGAATGGTTTTGATTCTTAGAGTTGAGTGTAGGTAATGTGGACTTGTGTTAACCCAATATAAATCTTAGAAAATAGTATTGAGGTTTAAACCCTTCAAACAGTTTCCATAGACCTTATTATCGTGACTATGTGCATACAATAAGGTTAAGAACAACATGAGAATGTGGAACAAAAGTGAGAGTATGGAGTGTTAATGATTTATAAGGGTGTGGATTAGTGTCAAAAATATTAATAAGCCTATTAGAAATATTGAAACCCTTATCAATGTTTGAAAATAATTGTTAAACCTTCTCGGCCTATAGCAAACCCTGCTAACCCTATTTATAGGGTTTGACTAAAGATTTAAGTTTGAAGGAGAATCCACCATGGGAAAACCCTAATAATTTGTTTTTGGATATGTCTTGATATTGGCTAAGACATTTTCAAGGTTTTTGAGTGATTGTGTACTTTTTTGTACTATTAGAGGACCCTATGTGTAGATGGGTGCAAGATAGACCTATTAGGCTTAAACAATGGCCTATATTGAGTTGGAAAAGTGGTTTGTCAGTGTAGTTGGGATTTGAAAATTTGTAGAGAATTTTATCTTGTAAGAGGATATATGTATGTGTCATTGGTTTCTAAAAGTGAATAGGTACATGCTTGTACAAGTCATAAATGTAAGGAAAAAAGCTATAAGCCCTGTCAAAGGAATGGTAAGCCATTGTCAAGGACCATTTAAAGAGTATTGATAAGTTGTATAACTTTGATAAGGGATATCAATAGAGTATAATTCATATGTTAAGGATACTTAACACTATGTCTAATCTTGGAGGTCTTGAATCTTACCTGAAGAGTGAATATGTTTTTTTGGGTACAAGTATGTATAAGTTTTTGGCTATACAAGTAAAGGTGGATATGTAGAAGAGTGGATAAGGGTTAACAATGATAGTACACATAGAGAATCAAAGTATTCTAAAGACAAGAGAGAGTAAAGGAGTCAAACAACATACTAAGTAGTTGACAAGAAAGAGATGTTTGATAAGGTTGAATGCATAAGTTGTCCATTAGAAGTGACATAATTAATGAAGGAGCAAAGATAGATTTTATCTCTACATCATTTTCATATCAAAGCCATCTAGATGCTCTGGGAATAGGTATATAAAAGTATGAACATGGTGATTATATTTTTCATAGTGCATGTTGCATGTTGACCAAGAATTTGTAGGTAAGCAAGCAAGGAGGCAGTTTGCAAGTAGTCTTGTTGAAAGACAAAGAAAGAAGCTAGATAAAAAAAAGGAAGGTATGATCTATTTTATGGTTTATTATTTGGATTGGATGCATGGCTAATGGTATATGATAGGTGAGTAAAGAAAACAATAAGTAGTATGGTGGTAAGCCCTGAATCAAGAGAGCTATTAACAAGCTCAAAAGACATAAGCTCATAAATAGAGCTTAGGAAAGAGAAGACAATCCTAGTGTGAAGGACAAGAGGTGGAGAGGCCCTAGTGAGGTCTGAAATAGAGTGTGAGAGGGGTTCAAAGTGTGAACCAATAGACAATGGTCCAAGTGAGGCCAATAAGAGGAATAGTATGTACCCAAGTGAGGTACTAAAGATGAAAATGAAAGGAGGGGTAGAAAGGAAGATGAGAAACAAGGCTGGATTTGAGTGCCACAGTGAGAAAATGATATAGATAGAGATAAAAGAAATGAAGGATGTATTGGCAAGGATGGAAAGAGAGTTAATGCAAATGTGGAATGTGTATAGTTTGAAGTGTGGAATCAAGATCAAGAAAAGAGTCAAGTGTATATTTATATAAAAAAGCAAGAGTGAGAGAATCAACAAGTAATGAAATGTGTGCAAAACCAATAGAAGGATATGATTATACAATTGAAGTTGATGGAAAAGAGAGAGGCAATTGGGCCTCAAAATTTTCAATCTAACATTGATTTGTCATGGCTGAATGTAGGTCAAGAAGTGGGAAGTGAAGAGCATGATTGGAATGAAGAAATTGATTGGACAACAGTCCATAAGGAAGAAGAAGCTGATGAATGGAACAATGAAGGTACAAATAAAGAAGAGGTATTTTGCTACCCTGAAGATGGTGAACTACTTGATGAAGAAGAATAGAGAGATGAAAAGCAAAGAGCAGGTAATGAATTGAATGTAATTTTTCATGAATATTTTGAAGATGAAGATGATATTTTGTATAAATATGTAATAGGTTTGTTTGAGGAGTTCATTGGATTAGTGAAGAAGCAAAAAGCACTTGAAGTGCTTGAGGAAAGAGATGAAAAGGTAAAGGAGGATGAGACTGATTTACCAGTCCATGAAGATGAGAGACAAAATGATGAGTTGATTGATTTGATAGACAATAAAGGAGCAATTGTAATGGATGAAAATAGGATAAAGGAGGCTACCGAAAAGATTACGAGCAAGCAAGAGACCTTGGAATGGTCAAAGAAGGAAAATAATATAACCTAGACAAATCATGCAGATGAAGAGGCAGAAATAGAGCTAATAGAAGATACCATGGAAAAGGAATGGAAACTTCTATTGAATGACATGAAGATGGAAGATGATTTTGAAAGAAAATAAGGAATAAAGAGAAAACAAAGATACAAATAGAGGAATGATAACTAGAGACAGGCATATCAAAGCATGAAGTGGATGGAAAGGAGGACAAAGAAGTCAAGGTACAAGTGTGGCAGTCAAGAGCACACACACTTATATGAGATTTTGAATGAAGAAAACTAAATTTTTTCTTACTCCCCTTAGGATTATGATGCAAGGGAATCTTAGGAATGCTCAAGGATTGGTCTAGGATGTGTTTTGGAGGCATGTTTGTGAGTGAAATTTGAATTTAAACAAACTAAGTTTTCCCACCAAAAAAGATTCTCAAAATTTTAAGATGTTTTAGGTGGTATAAGTGAGTAGTGGTGATATGTAATTGATTAACTAATGTTTTAATAGACCTTTAAGGTCTAAATAAATGTCCTAAAGTGGCTATGAGTTAATAAATTAGTTTAAGGAGTGAGGTGGCAATTAGGGAGTCCAACATCCTATGTGGGTCTAGAGATTGTTAGAAGTTTCTTGAATCAAGAAATAGTTGTAGATCTTGTTTTTATATAGAAAGAAGATAGGGTGTGTGTGATTTGGAGTAGGAGTGAGGAAGGAAGTTGAAAAAGGAGCTTTAAGATAGAGGAATAAATAAAACTCTGTCAAACACATAATGTAAGTTTTGAATCTTAATCATAGCAAAATAAAGGAAGCATTATAAATAAGGAAAGTTCAATGCTTTTTTTGGAACATGATATGTAGGTTTATTAAATCATTAACGTGATTAAATGTGAACTTTTATCTATAATTTTATATAATGTTTGATCTATAACTAATAAGAATATTCTCAAGAATATGAAGAAAGTATTGAATTTTGTCTTTCCTGCACACTTTTAGACTAATTGTGTCAAGTTGTTTAATGAAGGATGATTCTATTGGTGTACATTAAATATGTGTGGATGGTTTTTATGAGAGTCTAAGAATATTTTTTTAACCATATAAGAGTGTTCATCACTGTGTTGGTAATAATCTATTGAAGAGTTTCTGAAAAGAACCCTACATGTTTCCATGTTTAATGACTGTGACAAGTTGCCCATGAAGAATGATATGAAAGGGATGTGTTTTGAAGTGGAACATGAAATTAGTGAATATTTATTATATTCAATAAATTAAATTTGTAATTCAAGACATTTTTTTTCATGTCATGTTACAAATCAGATGGTATACCCCTATTGAGGTGAAGCATACACAGGTTGTAAACAGGTAGGGTATGGTGAAGATTATCACAAAAGTATCGTAAGTAATGGTTTTGATTCTAAGAGTTGAGTGTATGTGATGTGGAATTGTTTCAACCCAGTATAGAGTTTGGAAAATAATATTGAGGTCTAAACCCTTCAAATAGTTTCCACAGACATTATTATTATTGTATGCATACATCAAGGTCAAGAACAACATGAGAATGTGGAAAATAAGTGAGAGTATGGAGTGTTAATGATTTGACAAGGTGTGGATTAGTGTCAGAAAGATTAATAAGCATATTATAAATCTTGAAACCTTTATCAATGTTTGAAAGTAGATTTAAAACCTTCTCAACCTATAATAGACCCTACCTACCCTATTTTTAGGGTTTGACAAAAGAATTAATTTTGAAGGAGAATACACCATGGGAAAAACCAAATAATTTGTTTTTGGATAAGTCTTGATATTGGATAATACATTTTCAAGGTTTTTGAGTGATTGTGTACTTATTTGTACTATTAGAGAACTTTGTGTGCAAATGGGTGCAAGACAGACCTAATAGGCTTAAATAGTGGCCTAGATTGAGTTGGAAGTGGTTTGTCAGTGTAGTTGGGATTTGAAAATTTGTAGAGAGTTTTATCTTGTAAGAGGGTATTTGTATATTTTTTGGTTTCTCAAAGTGATTAGGTACAGGTCTGCACAAGTCATAAATGCAAGGAAAAAGGCTACAAGGCTTGTCAAGGGAATGGTAAGACATTATCAAAGTCTGCTTAAAGAGTATTGAGAAGTTGTATAAATTTGATAAGGGATATCAAAAAACTATAATGCATATGTTAAGGATACTTATAATTGTGTCTAAGCTTGGAAGTCTTGAATCTTACCTGAATAGTGAATAGGTTTTTTTGGTGTAAACATGTATATGTTTTTGAATATACAAGTAAAGGTTGCTATGTAGAAGAGTGGATAAGGGTTAACAGTAAGATGTTATTACAGAGATGGATAATACAAACAAACAATTAAAGGAGTATAAAGGAAAGAGAGAGTAAAGGAGTCAAACAACATACTAAGTAGTTGACAAGAAAGAGATGTTTGATAAGGTTGAATGCATAAGTTGTCCATTGCAGGTGACATAATTATTGAAGGAGCAGAGATAGCTTTTAGCTCTGCATCACTCAACCTAACTACAAGAACAAGATGTGATTTGGGGATAAATTAGCTCTAATTCTGTCATGAATTGATCTAATTAGTCAATTGGTGTAATTAGAGATGTGATTTGGGCCAGAGTGAGCCCCGCAAACCTAGTTTGTGGCTCAATTGATTGTATAGGATGTAATATATGGTTTAATCGACCCCAATTTTATCACAAATGCAAATATGAAGGTAATTGGGCTTAATTTGGAGATGTTAAAACCTAATTTTGAGTATAGGATGTGATTTGGGGCTAAATTATGTCATATTTTTTGACATATTGACCCAATTAGTTGATTATTATAACCCTAAACCTTAGTTTTATCAAAAATGGAAACATGAAGGTAATTAGGGCCAATTTGAACCGGTTGAACCCAACTACAAGTCTAGGATGTGATTTTGGGCTATAAATGAGATCATATTTCTTGATGTATTGAGCCAATTAGTCAATTGTTATAATCAATGATGCAAGTTGTATGAAATTGAACCTTATGAACCTAATTTTGACTACATAAGATGTAATTTGGGGGTCAATCGACCCTAAATCATAACAAAATAAACTAAATTTTCCACTAATTCATTCACGAAGGAAATTAGGTCCAACTCAAGCCACTTCAACCTAACTATAAGAGAAGGACATGATTTAGGGCTAAATTATTTCTGATTCCATCATGCATTGATATAATTAGTCAATTAGTGTAATTAAGGATGTGATTTGGGGCAAATTGAGCCCCGTTAACCTAATTTATGTCTCTATTAATTATATAAGATGCAACATATTGCTTAATCGACCCAAATTTTATCACATGAAAATATGAAGGTAAATAGGGCCAGTCTTAAACCCTTGAACCTAACTACGAGTGTAGTATGTGATTTGGGGCTAAATTAGCTCATATTTCCTGACATATTGATCCTATTAGTTGATGTTACAATTAGTGATGCATGTTGAATGAAATTGAACCTCATGAACCTATTTTTGACTATATAAGATGTAATTTATGGGTCAATAAGCCCAATTATCATAACACCCTAAATCAAACAGTCCATTAATTAAATCATGAAGGAAATTAGGGCCAATTTTATCCCCTTAAACCTAACTACAAGAGCCATACATGATTTGGGGATAAATTAGCTTTGATTTCATCACATGAATTAATCCAATTAGTTAATTAGTGCAATTAGGGATAAATTGATCCCTATGAACCTAATTTTGACTATATAAAATGTAATTTAGGGGTCAATTGACCCCACTATCATAACACCCTAAATCAAATAGTCCACTGATTCAATCTTGAAGGTAAATTGGGTCGATTTGAGCCATTTGAACCTAATTATGACTATAAAATGTGATCTAGGGCTCAATTGGCCCCAATTTTATCATAAATGCAATCACAAAGGCAATTGGGGGTAATTTGAACCCCTTGAACCTAACTACGAGTCTATGATATTACTTGGGGATAATTGAACCTAATTTTAGATGTATAAGATGTGATTTGGACATCAATAAAGAGGTAATTACATCACATAATATTATAATGACATAGTTATGATATATAACCTCTAAATATTTTACATATGTGTTATAATGCATACACGTTATAGTGCATATACATTATGTTCACAATAGACAAAAACATTTTTTCAAAATTTTTTTAACCTTGATTGAGAATTATGTCCCCACTTACATTCTCCACATCATTATGTGGCATATAAGCTGAAGACAAAAGCTATCAAGCTATTTTTTTAAACCCATCTTCAAAAGCTATCAAGTTGTTTTTTGGAGATGTGTCAAGTTTGTCTAGTAATGGTTGATGAATCTCATTCAAATAAGAGGAATAAATTTAATCACAAAACACTAGAGCAATAACAAGTGTTGAGAGAAAAATAAAAGGTACAAATGCAAACATTTCACTCGAGACAAGGTACAAACATTAATCCTTAATGAACCAAATGTCGTAGATAATGATGAATTGAATAATGATGATGAATGTTTACTTAAAATTCTAAATGATGTTGCAATATCACATTCAAAGTATGATTTTTTTGATTTTATTTATGATGAATCTACGCAGGATGATTTACCCCTACTAATGAATAAAATTAAATGGAACCACAAAAGGATGAAAGTAATAATGAAGAAAATCCCATGGAACAATTAAAAAATGAAAGTAACAATGAATAAAATAGTAATGAACATAAAGATATGGAAAAACTCTCTCAAAAAATTCTAACATTAATAACACCTCCAAGGATTGTGTGTAGAAAAACAAAGTACTTAATTGAAGCTGCTGAAAACATTTTGAAACCAATCCATAACAAAAAGTCTTACCACCATTAAAGAAGACTAATTGAAATAATTTGAGATAATTTCTTTGAAAAATTAGAATTTGATAGTCAAAAATGTTAATTATTTTTTTCATTGATAAAATTAATTAAGATGAAACTTCTAATATACACCCTAGGACTAGGAACATATAACATGGATGGTGAAGACAAATAAATTATTAAAAATATACATGATGGATATCATATCGTAGGTGTGAAAATATGAAACAAATATTGTAATGTTTCCTAATGTATAATTATAACTTGTGTATTAAGTGGTCAAACAAAGAGAAAATGCTTGATTTCAAAAACTAGCTGAACATTGAACATAATAATAATAATAATAATAATAATAATAATAATAATAATAATAATAATAATAATAATAATAATAATAATAATAATAATTGAAAGAATTAATGATGCCATACCAATGAGCTCTGGGCATTCTTGAGTAGACTTACACAAAAGGACAAGGCTATAGTTGATGGTTCAAAATATTTACTTGCATAATTTTGGAAAGACAATACAAGAGTTTCACCCAATACAAGAGATGTAGTGAAAAGAAGATTTGGTTCTCGTAATGTGAACTGCATCTAAAACATTTCTTGGATATGATCTAAACACAATAATACTTTAAGTTTTTACAAAAAACATCCACACATTTATATTAGTCAAAGATGCTTTGATATGGCCAAACCCTTTTATGTAAAAATAAATCACACACGCACCACATCTTGTTGTAGGTAACATGTTGAATTTTTAATGCGCTTGATGTTTTTTACATATACCTTGTACATTGCATACTAAGAACATTTTACTTGAATGTGGCATGGAAGTTCTACCAAAATCAAGAAGGGAATTTATTTGAGCCATTTTTTGTGAAATACCAGATGGATAATTTTGTTTTTATAACAAAACATGTTTTGATGGAAATTGTAGTATTTGTGGTGGATTGCAAAAATTAAAAAAATTAAATCCATGACGAGAGTACAAGTGAAATTGGACATAAATTAGTTAGTTTTAGAAAATAAAATAATATGACATATCAAGTGAATTATAGAAAAAAATCTAAAATATGTGAGCTTATTATAAAATAAAACTTATTTCAGATTTTTTGGTCAAATTCAGGAAGGAAATTATTTATGAATATGAAAGGCACACACACATGGATAAATGATTGGATGAACATTTAAAGTTAAGCACATTCCCACTTGTTTCTATTATTTCAGTAGTTGACTTTGTTGAGAATTACACATTCAAACCACAAATGGAAGTTCAATCATAGTATCACAACTCAATACATGTTGCCATATTTATGCATATAGAAATCATGCATACACTTGATAGTACAAATCAAGATAAAAAAAAATTAAGGGCATACCATTTCTATGTCAGTGATCATTGATCACATTGTACAAAGTATGTGCAAGCTTATTTTGAGATGTTCTATGGAAAGTTGACTGAGAAGAAAATTAATTTCAATCAACATTATATTTGGTTAGATAATTGCACATCACAAATCAAGAATGAACATATGTTAGTATGATGTATGTTACCACTAAGGTAGAACATATTTGGAGTTTCACTGAGATTGTACATGGAAAAGGGGAGCATGACGTTGCTGTAGCATGTGAAAAAAGAACCATTAAAAGAGAGGTGTTGATGATTAAAGATGGTGCTATTTTAACTGATGTAAAAACCATTATTGAATGGTGTAATGAGAAAATGGGCCATGGTGCTCAATAAAGTTCTACTATTTGTATATATTTTTGGCTGATAGAAGAATAAAAATTAACAAAGTATGAGGATTATATGACCATAATGAGATTAAGTGAGCTCCACTCATTTCATAACTCAAATGCAAGTTCTTAGAGTATTCATATGAGACACTTGTCATGTTTATGTTCTACATGCATGAATTTTTTTTGAAATGAGTGTGAGTCACAAGAGTGGATGGATGAATGGAGCTTCAAAAATCTAGTTCCAATCGACACATCAAGTTCCGTCATCAATATATCTTACATATATGACATCGTCACATGAGTTTGACCATGCATCTGATATAGTGCAAATAGGTAAAATATTAATCATTATGTACTATTTATTGTCATTATCTATCTTGACAACATCATTAAAAATTATTTTTTGTGATATAGGTCATGTTTTTGTAGTTATTACTAATGAGGATAATGAAGAGGGAACAAATTACTACTTAAATCAGTGTGTAGAGGAAAAGGATTGACTTCCCTAGTCATAGATGGGGAAAACATTGACTATCCCACTGGGTTTGTGTTAGTCATTGGAACTTGGCTTCGATGAGATCCTATAAAAAATCTAGATGTATGGTTGTTTGAATACTTTGAAACACATAGGATGATACTGCACTATTCAAATTTGATTCTTGGAAGAAATATTCAATTGGTCAAATATCATAGGAGGCCATTGAACATGAATCTATAGAATGTTTGTGAGCTATAACATGAAGTTATTCTTGCTACTATCAAGATTAGAGCATATCCTAGTGGTTTGTTGGATTGAAATTCTAAGGTATATTGAATTAACAAATGTAGATGTATTTAATTTTAGAAAATTTTATTGATTTTGTAGGTAGTACATTAAATTTCATTTTTAATTACTTACTAATATAATTTTTTAGGTTAGTGGGTGGTTGGAAATGTTAGTAAATAATTTCCTATTCTTGAAGTTAAGAGAAGCTTAATAAAAGTACTCTATTATTATAAAAAGAACATTCTTGAGGCCAGAATGGGTATTCCATCTCTTGATTAGGCGTGATCGAAGGCCATGAATTTGGTCTTGGATGTTATTTTTCACCATTGACATGTTGATAACATTAATTTCCTTCTATGAATCACTTAAGGAGGATATCTCCAACTATCACTTAAACATTAACAACATTTTTTTTTAGTGTTTGTAGCTCCTGAAAAGCTATGAAAACACACATCTAGATGGATTTTGAGGTTACGATTGTGGTAACATGTGTCATTTTCTTATCCAGATGTGTTTGAAGTGATGGATATGTGTTTGAGGTCCTAGAGGTAAAAATGTCAATTGGTGGACAAGAAATTATCTCTTCACTATAAAAAAGTTGTATTTTAAGACTGATTACTATAGCATGTGCCATGAATTTATCTCCAATGTTCCATCAACATGCTCTAGGGTAAATGTATAATGTTTTGACATGTACTTGAGGGTTTTTTTGGTTCATCAAAATGACTCATGGTTTTCATTTTATGCACGTATAGAGTTAGCCTAAAAACTATAATTTTATCATATTGAGAAGGGCATTCTTGAGGTTGAAATGGGTAATGAGTCACTCAACCAGGCATGATCAGATGATAAGAACTAGTCCTAGACATTATCCACCATGCTAGACCTATTGGCAGTGCCAGTTTATTTCCATGAAGCACTTAAGGCAAAGATCTCCAACCACCACTTCAATGTTGACATCATTTATTGTCAGTGTTTCCAAGCTCCTAAATAGTTGTGAAAACATGCATCCAAATGGATTTTGAGGTCATGGCCATGGGATCATGTGTCATTTATATATCTGGATGTGTTTGAAGTGAGGGATTTGCATTTGGAGATCTTGGAGGCAAAAATGTCAATTAGAGGACCAAAACTTGTCTCTTCACTACAAAAAAGTTACATTTAGGGATTAATTACTATAGTGTATGCCACAGATTCATCTACAAGGCCATAAAAATGATTATGGGTACAAGTAGAGGGATTATACATGTATGTGAGGGTTATTTTAGTTCATGCAAATGACTCATGATTTCTATTTTATGTGTGTTTGAAGTTAGCACTAAAAACTATAATTTTCTCGTATTGTGAAGGGCATTCTTGAGGCCAAAATGGGTAGTGGGTAACTCAAATGAGCCATATTAGAGGAAAATAGCTTATTATAGACATTATCTACCACATCAAATGTGTTTGTAGTTCGAGTTTCCTTCCACAAATCACAAGAGGTGGAAATATCTAACCATCACTTCAACATTGACAACATTTGTTATCATTGTTTGCAAGCTCCCAAACAGTTGTGAAAACATGCATCTAGATGGAATTGCAGGTTGTGGTCATGGGATCATGTGTAATTTAAATATATATATGTGTTCAAAGTGATGTATTTACATCTGGAGGTCTTAGAGGTATAAATGTTAGTTGGAAGACAAGAACTTATCTCTTCACTACAAAAAAGTTACATTTTAGGACTGATTATTGTAGCGTGTACCACAAATTCATCACAAAAATTACATCAATACGATATTGGGTGAAAGTATATGGCTTAAAAGTTCAAATTAGGGTTATTTTGGTTCATGAAAACGACTTATAATTTATATTTTATGCATGTTTAATGTTAGCTTAAAAAAATGTAATTTTATCATATTGGGAAGGACATTCTTGAGGATGGATGGGTAGTGGGCCATTCAATCTAGCATGATCAGAGGCTAAGAACCTAGACTTAGATGTTATCTGCCACCTTAGACATTTTGGTAGTGCTAGTTTCCTTCCATAAAGCACCAAAGGCTAATATATCTAATAACCACTTCAACATTAACAACATTTGTTGTCAGTGTTTCCAAGCTCTTGAACAGTTGTGAAAACATGCATTTGGTGTTTGTGGTTGTGGGAACACATGTCATTTGCCTATATGTATGTGCTTGAAGTGATGGATTTGCACTAGAGGTACAAAGGTGGAGATGTTAGTTGGTGGATAAGAACTTGTCTCTTCATTCTAATAAAGTTGTATTTTAGGACTAATTACTGCAGTGTGTGACACATATTCATCTCTAATGTTCCATCAACATGATCTAGGGTGTAATTATAGGGATTTGACATGCATGTAAGGGTTTTTATGGTATGGGTAAGGGAATTATTGAGGCCAAAATGGGTAATCTATCTCTCAAGCAAGAATGATTGAAGGCTAAAAAGTTAGTCCTGGACATTATCTTGCCACCCCGAATATGTTGGCAGTGCTAGTTTCTAAACACAGAGAACTAGAAGTGGAGATATCAAATTGAATTAGATGTAAACGCATATAAAATCCTATAATTATATGTGAATACATTTGATTTTCTCATTTTGCATGTCATAGGGAAGGGTTTGGGATATGACAAGTGTTGCCCTCTTTGAAAACATCCTCATCCTCATATTGTAATAATAATGATTTTTTGTGCTATTTACTTGTTATGGGGATGTTTTTACAAGAAAATACTATTGAGATTCCTTGAAAATGTGAGTGTATATATATGTTGAGTGGATATATGATGATAAGTGAAGAAATGGCCAAGCTAAGTGTAGTTGACAGGGAGAAAACAAAGTTGAGGAATTGAAACAAAAGAGCTATAGCCAAAAAAATATCCCAGGGCCTCAGGAGACATGAGAATTAAAAATTTCATTAATTCGAATGGCCAAATAATAGTCTCTAAGATAAGGGAAACAAATCTATGAAGAAGGAGATGACACAACATTACTTCATGATTACATAGGTGAATGCAAGTTGACTCCAAGAAGTGGACAACATTTTAGTAAAGGCATAAGCAAAAAAAAGAAAATTCAAAGCATATCCAAAGAGAGAACATACCAAAATAGGAGGTAGAACATAACCACTTCATCAAAATTGCACAATTAAAATGTATAAAGGCATCCTAAAAAGGTATGCAAGAGATGAGTATTCCATCATTTGATTAAATTGTATAAAGAAATACCATATAACACAATAATTTTTGAATACCTATCCATGTTCACTTTTTTAATGGATAACCATTGTTTGGTCATGTGTTGAAATAATAAATATATCACTAAAAATCCAAAGTATTTCAAAAGGAAGAAATATTGTGTACACCACTTTCCAAGCCAAAGTAGAGATATAGGTGTACGAATAAATAAGTATCAAATTTGTGAATACCACTCTATAAATTAGTATGATAATAAGGGAAAGAATAAGGAAATGTTGTCCAAGGACAGGGCAAGATTTATTGCACTCATTGTAACATGCATGGTCATTGGCATACAAAATCTTGGAAATTTCATTCACAACTCCACCCAAAGAATTTCAAGGGGCTTTCCAAGAAAGAAGAGGTGTCTAAATTTAGGAAGGAAGAAGTTGTTCCAGCACCTACAAGTCAAGAGATAAAAAATGAAGAAGAAGAGAAACCAAGGAAGAATTTGTCAAGGAGCAACAAGCCATAAGTGAGTCCCTATCACCATTATAAGTGGGTATTGGGAAGGAGTCATTCTTGATGTCATAGATAGAATAATTTTAAAGCTAAGATGTTGATTGACATGTATATTTAAGATGCAACTCAAATTATTTGTGTGTTCCATTTGTTGAAAGAAGAAATAATTGAATTGAACCAATTTGCATGAGAAGGTAAGGAGAATTTAACTCTTAAATGGTGAATATGGAGTAGTTGTTCAATATCTTTGAGAAGCATAAATTAGAGCAACCCATTTCATCAAAGAGGTTGTATCATTTTTAGCATGATCATGTTTACAAATGATGAGATAAGAATAAATGGCCAAGATGAATGCAATGGAGAAGGAGAGAACAAAGTTGAGGAAGAGAAACATAAGATATATAACCACCAAAATATTCCAAGGCCTTATGAGACATGAGAATTAAAATCTTACACACAAAAAATATATAAAGGAGGTTCTTCATGCCTTTACCAAAGAGGCTGGCTATATTGTCGAAGTGGATAGTACTACTTATAAATTTAATGAATACAAAACATGAATAATAAGTTCTAAATCATATTAAACTAGTGTGGCAAGGGTATCCACATTAAAATAGTGATAACATCATATCAAACATTTGGACCATCCAAATGCAAGAAAGGATGGTATCTATTCATTATCTCCACAAATCAATCAAAGGATGGTATCTCAAATATTTTAGCCCTTAGATTATCAAATAATTTAAATACAAATAGAAGTCTTGGCACATCATATCCATCCACAAACCAACCAAAGCATGAAATTTAATCAACAAATCTAATAAAGTTGACAATATTATCTATAATTAGCCAATCATAGTATCAATTCCAATTAAGGATCACAAAGAAAATCATCAAATGGTGTAGCCCAATCATGAAAGGCACTTCACACTAATATATGACTCTATCTCAAACATTATACTATTTTCTTCCATATAGTTATAATTTCAACATATATTAAAGGATTATAAGTTAGTTTTAATATTTACATGAAGGAAATATTAAAGTTGATTATATTTAAATATGACCATACAACCATAAAATTTAGTTTTACAATAATAATGTGAGCCAAATTGTATGTGGAAATATGACCATATTTATGCATCCATAAAATAATTAAAAGGCATAAAAAATAAGAACATAATAGAATGCCAGGTGAATGCCATAAAGGCATACAATTCCAAGAATGCATATGTTGCCATATAGGCATACAAAAAGTACATCATCTAATAACATAATAGAATGTCGAGTAAATGCCATATAGGCATACAATGCAAAAAATGTGTACATTTACTTATAGGCATATAATATAAAAAACACATACATTGCCATATAGGCATACAAAAAAGTACATCATCTAAGACATCCTATTCATTAAAAAGCCTCCCTCTCTTTGCATTCCTTGAAAAAGACTCTCCCTGGGATGGCCTGATCGTAGATGGAGATCCCTTAGATGCCTTGGATTCCTCCAAGGTCTAATTATGGATCCTTTTATGCTCATAGCTCACTTATATCTGAACCTATTCATATAAAAATATTATTAAAAATTTTACATAGTAGACATGTAACCAATTTCAAAAATTAATTTTAAACTAATATAAAAATTATTTAAACATGCACTTACTATAATCTCATGGTCATGCTCAATTCGCCTCTAACACTCAATAGGGTCAGTGATAGGTCGAGATGCACACATAGGAGTGTGAAAGGGGGAAAAACATGAGAAAATGCCATACAAATAATCTAAATGAAACTATTAGATGTCATCAGACAACCTTGCATACATAATACATTCACATAATTTATATTTGCCCAAGTATAGAGTAAAATTATTAAAATAAATCTATATTTACAATTTAAAAATATAATTTAACATACCTCAGTGAATGGCTATGTAGAAGAAATTATAGAAACAATGCCTGTGTTTGTTTTAATCCATAAATATAGAGGAGTCTCCACTATGGTCATCAATTGAACAAATAATATATGATTGTTAGTTGAGCATAGATCTATATAAATAAATACATGTACATGAAGTATAATATTAAAAAAAATATTCCTTCCTATATGTAAACATTGAGTGATTAAAATCAATATATGCAGTAGTTGATGACCTAAAAAATGGTTGTGAATATGTAAACATCAACTAAGTAACATTAATAAATGTAGTAGTAGACGACCCAAAAACTAGCCGTGAAGATGATGATACCGTCTCCTCCTACAACATTAAAAATTATATATATATTACTAGATTTTTATGTAAATTAATTTTTATCTTTTAAATACAAATATAATTGAGATTTAACATTTCAAATATATAAGATATTTGCATATCTATAGTCAATGTGTGCACACTAAATGTATGTGCCAAAAACTCATTACTCAAAACTATTACATCTAGGCCTTTAAAAGCACCAACATAATAATTTGAGGGTCTAGTGCATATATAACCACAACATCTTCAAGGGTGAGGTTGGGCACACATTCTACATGGAGTATCCCCATGTCTACCCTCTCTAACATTAGTCTCATAAACCTTAATCGTATGTTGAAGAAGTATGTCAGTAAGCGCACAATGTGCATGCAAAGTGTCAATATCGATGAACTCCTTAATTGTAGAGGGGAGCTTAGGCTAAATTGAATTTTAAGTATCGAATCTTATAGGGTGATTAGGTTCATGATGTGCACTTGGCCTATCATGTGTAGATCCTTTTCCTCAACCTTGAAACTTTGAGTAGTCAAAATAATTGGGAATCTTGTTGAGGACAAACTCATAATAGAGTTTCCTCAAAAAATATAGCAGAACCTCATGGTTTTTACAAGGTGGTTAATCAAATACCATCCACCATCAATCCCAAAAGTTGGTTCTTATCAAACTATGTTGGCATCAGTGGATTGGGAACTATTTTGCTGATAATGGAAAAGGTGCATTGGTTGATGGATCATGAATGAGGCACAAATTTGATTTTTTGTTATTTTTTTGTCTTTCACCTCACATGCTTAAAATTTTTCATCATAGTAAGCCCTATATCTATCCCTATATTATGTCCATCTATCAATTTGACTTGTTATTGAGTCAATTTGGCTTATTACTAATTCTAGGGTATTAGGCAAATATGTATGGTGGGTGTTGGTAGAACTAGGATCCCTCATTATCTTAATTATCTCTTTAATTTGTATCTTGTTCTCAGCTGTGTGTGCATCCAAGTCCTCCTAACTACCTAGGGGGTCTTGTGGAATTGTAGAAGGGTTAGGAGGCTATTATCTTGCACTTAAATGGGATGTTTAAACAAAAAAATTGGTTTTAATAATAATAAAATGCAAATAAAAAATAATTACTAAAATTTGGTGTTAATAGGTTTAAATTTTGTTTGCTTACCTCCCCTCTGCAGTGACATTATCAACTTGTTGAGGTAACGGGCAATGGCAGTGTGTTTTCTACTCTTGGCAACAAAACATGATCATGGTAGGGCAGAGTGAGACACCAAGGCAAATCAAAATGAATTTGGTTGGGATTTCGGTGATGATTTTTTATTTTTATTTATAACATATATAACATATACATGCTTTTATTACTATAAGAAATGTGTATACACTTATACTACTATAAGAAATGTGTACACACTTTTAACATAATAAGAAACACATATGCATTTCTTATAGTTTATAATGATTACACCTTATGTCTTGGTAATCATCAAGCCTAAATTTAAATAACACATACACGTTACTCAAAAGTGTCCAAGGAGTTGTCCCCCAACTCTGTGCACTTACCCATATGTGTTATTTACATCGATATGTCTTCTGTTACACTATTTTTAATAGGGAATGATACTTTAATGCCTCATTGATTATATTTTTCTCATGCGGGGCATATCATTTCTATCTTCATACATCTCTCACATGCTACACACTTAGGGAATTTTTCCTTTGAGATTTATTGATCACATGGTACCTACTTGGGGGATATCATATTTACACTTACAAAGACAAAATTATAGGCCCATGTTGGGAGATTTATCCATAAAATACATGTTTTAATGAGGTTATATTAGTATGTTAGACATTTGTGATTTTATTTTCCATCTTAAAAATATCCATCTTACGCTTTCTTTAAAAAATGTGCTTCACATATTTAACCCACATCTCAAAAGGGTATTAAACATCCATTTTTATTTCAATATCTTAGGACTCATGATAATTTCGTATTATTTTGATCTTCTATGAGGACAATGATATATTGATGTTTTCGAGACATACCCAATGCATGGAACTTATTATCAACATAAGATATCTTTATGACATTATTTAACACTACTTTGCTTTATATTACATCATATTTATTTAGCTTTGATTTTGGTGACTATTAGAAAAGTGTGTATGATTTAACATAGGCTATGAGACTTGGATCTATATAATGTTATTATTACTAGGCAAATATTTTGAGATACAAGAAACTCATACATAGATGCTCTCACATATTTCAACAAAATTAGGTGCATCATTTGCCTTTTATATTTTTTATATCTCAACAGATTGTTGTTGTGAGCATTTATTTGTGTATATTTTTTAATCATATGATTTGATAGGGACATTTTCATAAATCCAAAGATGTTTTAGACTCATGTTGGGGTTAATACCATACCGTCAAAAAAAAACTATCTTTATTAGTTTCAATTCTCCCTTATTTTATTTTAGCATGTTATCGATTATTTTGACACTTATCTACATGCACATGTCCTTTGTAAGTCTATAAGAGCATTGGAGTTGTCATGGGAGAATTAAAGTTGTTGTAGCTTCCAGAGTGCATAATATTGATTATATCCCCCATTTCAATAGTTTTACTTTGATATTTATGTATACACACATGAAAGTGGGGTGTTATAGCTTCGGTATGGAGGTAGTTATTGTTAAGCACAAAATATACTGAGGGGGGGGATGAATCAATATATTATATATATTTTAATTAATTTGATTTCTTTTCTTTAACCACTTAATCACACATTCAAGGTATGCAATAAAATTGAAATAACCACAGACATTAATATCAAGTATATGAATGAGCACCAACTCAAATTACAAAGTTTGCAACCACCAACTTGCAGGAGGACCAACCCCTTTGCCGACCACCAATACAACAACTATTTATGAGCACCAACCCACAGGAACACCAACCCCTTGAAAAGATTTGTGAGCACCAACCCACAAGAGCACCAGCCCCTCTTGTTTATAAAACACAACTATCTATCAATGTTTCTTACTTAACAAATGATAGAACTCTACAATATCTCTTGCTTTTATCTCCTATAAAACAAATACAAACCATGCAGTCTCTTGAAAATTACAAATGGCTTCTCAAGCCTTTATTTATAGCTTTCCAAATGACCTTTAACATTCACCCTTTGTGACCCTTCAATCCTCATGAAAAATGGTGCCAAACTTGCATGACCCTTCGTATCCTTGCATTTGAAAAGTCACATGGTGACCCTTCATAAGCAAATACATCCTTTCCTCTTTTGTCTTTATCTTGGTGAATTTTCATATTCTTCAAAATGTCCCTTCATGGAAAAATTCACCATACCCTTTTTTGTCTTCACATGGTGACTCTTGAAATTCCTCAAGATGACTCTTCATGAGAGAACGCATCCCATTCCTCTTTTGTCTTTCCCCCGTGACTCTTTGACTTCTTCATGGGCCCTCTTTTGACTTATATGTAACCAAAAATATATTCGTTCCCTCCACATTCCTCTCTTTAATTATTCTATCTCCTCCCCTCTTTGTTTCTTTTCAAATCTTGGCCTTTTCCTATTATCTTACTTTGAATGGTTGTAGGGTATTATACCTGTACAATGTATGATTTTGGGGTGGGTTCTTATTATGGCACTTGTTTTGGATCTCTTGTGCATTGTGCTGCTAATCATTTATCATTTCTCACCAATTTTATGTTGGTTTATGTGTCAATAGATCCCTACTATAAATTTCACAAGTCTATAAATATATAGAGGTGCATCAATAATGCATATAAGACATGGTATTAATTAATGGACACAAAATGAATTGAATAAATATATCCATAAATATATTTTAAAAATGCAAAAGAACTTAATTCAAAAATTTAAATCAAAATTAAAGTAGATCTAAAGTATTTATTTATTTTCCATTCATTCATTGTAAAAATCATATGAGACTAAGCCTTGCACTGCTTATTGAAAATGCATCATGATTGGAGTGTTGATTTCTTAAATTTGTTAAAACATGTTAGGGGAATGATGATAATTAAAAGATAACACATGCCCTTACATACATCCCCATTTTTTCTTGTCTTTGTTATCTTGTTAAGGGTTTGAAAAATAAAGAAAGGTTTTCAAACCCTGAAAGCTAAATAACATGATCATCAAATCAATTTTTTTAGATATTTAGTTTACTAGATCTGACCTCACAATTTAAGGAATGACATCACTCTTTTGGAAACATTCATTTGATATGAATATGTAACCATTTATATATTTTTAGGTTTGATTTGTTTTAGTATAGGAATATGCTCTACAGTGTCTGTTTTTTATGTATGTCTTTAAATTTATGAAAAAATACATATTATTATTAAACCTTCTTTTACTCTTTATTATTACATCAATTTATATTTTTATGTATTTAATTTTAAATCTATATTTATATTTGATTAGACTTATTTGTATTATTTTTTAAATTAGTATATTATATGTTGATGTAAATCACTTTCCCATAAGACAAGTACATAGTTTATGTGAATGTCTAATCTATTGTTTTAAAACTTAAAGCTTACTAACAAAAAATTAAGAATTAAAGATTTATATTAATCACTCAATTTTTGTTTTAAGGAATGAAAAAGTAATTAAAAGGTGTATTCGATTTTTAATTATTAAATATTATGTACGCTTTAAAATGATGTCGTGAAATTTATTTAGTGATAATTTATGCTAATTTAACATGTTTATTTATTTGAAAGTAATTTGGTTTAAATTAGGTAATATGGGCACTCTTGTTGATGTCCACCTTGTCAAATCTCTCTACTTGTGTATTCCCTATTTTATCTTATGTATCCCTTGTATTATTTTACCTTGTGCTTTATACTCCATTTAAGTTGAGTACCTGTGTTCCCCCTTTTCCCCTTTTAGATCTTAGCCATTTAAAATTGACATAAGTGTTAAGATTATTTAATTTTAATTCAAATGCCAATTATAAATATACAAGTTTTGTATTCCATTTGGACATATAATAATATTAATGGACACACAAAAAGTTAAATTAACCCATGGTAATGGAAAAGTACAATATAAAGTAAAAAATAAGGAATGTATGAGGAACTCAAGAAAACCTGAAAACTAAAACAGATATGCATCCTAGAAAATATACAAAAATAAATCATGTCCATTGATACATAAAAAATTTAATCATATCTATAATCCTGTTATGAGGTCACTTCCTACTCAATATTGAAGAAGAAACAACGTGAATAAAAGAAGCAATCTTATAGATTTAGTTCATTGTGGAAATAAAATCTTTAGCCAGATTGTTGTCACTAACGAACCCAAATTATTTGAAAGAGAACTCGGGTCACAAATTTTGAACTCTCAAAATGGCAGGAATTATCATAGGATTTAAAATATGAAGGTAAATCATAAATCCATTTATAGATAAAACCCAAACACTATTTTATCCTAAAAATTTCCTCACTATTTAATAAAAAAACTCCCAATTTCCATTTTCAAATTGGTGTAGAAAGGTGGTTTACTGTTAATAAATATAAGGGATTTTTACAAGAAAGCTAAAAACACCTTTCAGAATTATAAATCTAGTACTCACATGGGATAAAGCTCATGAGAAGAAGGGCCAACTTGACAAATTTGAACCTATGTGGTTGGGACCTTATCCAATTTCATAGATTCTAGAAGAGAACACCTTTAGAATAAAAACCTAATAATGTAGAAGCGTAGCATTATAAGTGAATCTTCAACATTGGAAACATTATTTTTAGGCTATTCTGAACACTTGTGATCTTTCCCAATATGTTTTTTAATTACTTTTGGTTTTGTTTCTAGTGTGTTTTATTTGATTTGATTTTCTATGAGTAAGATAGATTGGTGTATTAATATAGGTTTTCATTCAAGAAGTGGTTTCCCCTCCACATTTAGTTAAATAAAATAATTCATAGGAAATCAATTTCCAAAGAATTTAAAATGATGAATGAAACCCTCAAACCAGAGAATATTTTTATTTTGATTCTAGAGAAACAAAGATTAGGGTCAAGTACATAATTTGGGAAGTAATCAAACTATAACAAAGGAAAATGAGGCAAGCTTAAGAAATTATCGTGAAAATTCATTTATTCTTTGAAATCCCATTAAAAAAAGAAGAGGCAAGATAATAAACAATTTAAGTTATTTTCAATGAAAGTATTTAAATTAAAATCAATATATTACTCAATAATTATATAGGAAAAGAGTGTATCTTAGATGTATATAAAAAATAAAGGCACAACTACCTATGACACAATTACATAAATGCTTGGGAGATGGTCATTCTTCAATGGATACCACAATCCATAAAATTCATAGAGCAAGTTATTATTTGCCTACCATCTTCAAAGATACTCGTAAGAACATGGGCACATGCCATGCATGTTGAATATAAGTTTGAAGAGGAAAAATGCAACAATGACCCATTTAACCGGTGATAAAAAGATAAACATTTGTACAATGGGTATATTTTTTTTGGGAGTTATAAATCCTCATTCTTCACTCAGGCATAAATTTTTCTTAACTGCTGTAGATTATTATACTAGGTGGACTAAAGATAAATCCACAAAGCATAACATAGTAGAAGAAGTGATTAAATTCACAGATAAAAACATTGTTATAAGGTTTGGTGCCCTTATGTCTCTAGTATGTGACAATGAATCCTTCAAGTCAACATAATTTATAAGATGAAAAGATGATCACAACATAATATTGAAGTTTACAACTAACTATTACCCACAAAGAAATGGGGAGAAAAATAAAAAAATAAATTTTTTATTGATGTGATAAAGAAAATAATATGTAAAAATTTAGAACACCTTTTTAAAGTACACCTTATGGGCATATAGGACTAGGGCTAGAAAGTTCTTGAAGACATCTCCATAAATGCTAATATATAGTAAAGAACTGATCTATTTAATTCACTTTCTTTTCCACACTTAATTGCTTATACAAGATTACAAAAGAGAATCAAAGGTAGTACAAATTATTTTGTAAATATCTTGACAAGATGAACTATAATAAAAAGCTTTTAAAAAAGTCAACAGACATTGAAATGTAGTAGAAATATACTTTCATAGGAGAGCTATGAACAAAGCTTATAGAATACTTAGTGTTGATGTGGGACAAATCCTATGAGAAGAATGGCCAATATGACAAATTTGAACCCCTACAGTTGTGACAAAATCAAGTTTTAAAGATCATAGAAGAGAACACCACGAAATTAGAAAACTTAGAAGGTAGAATCCTAGCATTACTAGTGAATGGGAGACATGTGAAACACTCTTTTCAGGCCGCTTGATCTAAACCCTGTGATCTTCCCCAATAATTTTTTTTTTCTTTTTTTCTTGTGAATTTTTGCCTTTTTTTTAAAAAAGGTTGAGTAAGATAGATTGGTGTCTTAATAAATGTTTCCATTCAATAAGTGGTTTCTCCTCCACATTTAGATAAATAAAGTAATCCATTGGAAATCAACTGCCAAAGAACATAAAATGATGAATGAAACAATTAAATTGAAAAATAAATTTATATTATTTCTTTGTAGATAAGTATTAGAGTCAAGTATTTGGAAAATAAATTTATATCATGATCAAACTATTGCAAAGGATAATGAAGTATGCTTAGGTAATTGTCATGAAAAGTTATTTATTCCTCGAATCCCCATAAAAAAAAAGAAGAGGATATATATTTAACAAATTAAGTATTTTAATCGAAAAAAGAAAATATAAATGTTAAGTCCAATCCAAGTTTACTAAAGTGATTCAAAATCTCTTAAGAAGATCGTCATCGATCCAAACATTTTTGTTACTAACATATAAAAAGGTGACCGACAAAATCCATTAGGACTATGAGCACTTGTTGGTATTAGAGAAAAGCATAGAATGAATCAAAGATATCTCCATTAGGGTTATGGATGCCTAGATGGTTATGAATCTATGGTTAAGTAAATAGGTAATATGTCTATTTAATGAAATAAATAGACATGTTAGTGAAGACAGAAATTGCACTACAATTTGAGCCAAATGTCTTTTAATTTTGATTAAAACTTGAAAACAATGTCCCTAAAAGTTTTACTTTCTCTAAATAATACCTTCTCAAAGAATGATTTGATAATAAATAATATTTACTTAAGTTTTCCCTTCTTTCTTCATTGGTTATTTTGGTTCTTTCTAACTAAATTATAAAGCTAGAAATTCTAAGTTTTAGAAATATTTATGAATATTTCTCCGAGTTTTCATTTTTTGTCATCAACAACCCAATTTATTTGAAACAAAACATGGGTCACTAATTTTTAGTTTTGAAAATGGAAAGAACTATCCCAAAAATTAAACTATAAAAACAAGTCATAAATTTGTTTATAGACAACCTCCCAAATTAATTTATCCTAAAAATTTGAAGTTATTTTATTTTATTTTATTTTGAAAAAAATTCCAATTTTCCCTTTTAAAATTGATGTAAAGAGAGGATTCATTGCATATAAATATAAGTTTGTCTTGAGTTATAACTTTATTTACTTAGTCTTAAGTTTTGGTTTTATTTACGAGGTTTTTACTAATTAATATTTTATACAACTTTAAAGTTTTAAATTTATGTTCCTTACTTTTTATATTTTAATTATTTATCCCAATAATTTAATGCTTCACATTTTTTGTTTTTTTTTCAAGTTGATTGACATTTACTTTGGATGAAGAAAAAGGTAATTAAATTTGAGTGGCTCAGATTTAACCATTTTCAATCAATAATATAGTCCGATTAAATTTTCATTTAAAAAAAAATAAAAATAAAATTTAAATCAAATAATATTAACTCTGCTTACCACTTTGTATTGTGTGAAGAGGCCCATGGAAAGCATAAGTGGAAGCCAATTAATACTAAGGTCATGGAATTCCTTGTTTCAAGAATGTTAACAAATAAAGTTCTTATTGTTTTTGAAAGAGAATTAAGAGATATGTTGTTTATTATGGAATTGTGTATCATAATGAATTATAATATTTATTTGAAAATTACGAGAATTTGGGTGATTGGAATCAAGAGTAAGAATTTATATGGAAAATTAGAAGTTTATATTTACGTAGGGTAGTAAGAAAACTATAAGTCTTTCCATACATAAAATTGATTAGAGACTTTTACCATTATTGTGAAATAAATGACGATAGTATATATTCTTCAAATGGAAGAATATTTGTACATATCACGAGATTTACCATCAAACAAATGCTTAGATCTCTAGAACTAGTTCTAAGTTATACCATGGAGAGGATTTATTCCCAAAAATAAAACAATAAAATATATGATGTAATGAAAAAACGGAAAAAAAATCCAAATTCATGTAGAAACAAGTTGAATATGTCATATTCAGTGTATCTTTTTAAGTTTCCTATTATGAAGGCTATAGACTTGTTGAATAGGCGATTTTGAAAAATCTAGTAGGCTCATGTTGACATTTCTTGGGTGACATTACTCCATAACTTGATAAAGGAAGGAAACCCTACAAATTTGGGTGATTCAATATTTTTCTTTTCAAGTATTTTAAGAAATGCTAAGAAGGGAAAAATTTCCATATGGTTTCATATTTGATCAATTGTATATGGTATACACTACAATTTAGTGTTAGTTTATTAAATTAATGGTCTCCATTGGATAAGAATCCCATTCATATTGTCTATTATATTTTTTACAATCAATTACACCACTCATATTATCCTAAAATTTGAAATGAGTTTCTCCTAGTTATTCATGAATCCATTCATGGTTCAAAATGCTCTAGAATTTCCTCTACCACAAAGAAAATTATTTCAGATTTTGAAATTTGGTTTTATTTCTAGGATAGTACAATACTCATGATAGAAGGAGCCTTGATGCCTCCTCATATCTTACCCCTAGGGCTTGCATGTACCTAACCGCTTAGTTTTTATGGAGATTTCCTATCAATTGTCTATTGACATTTATCTAGTTCTAAATAGAAATACTATGCCATGATTCCTAAAGTGATTTTGTTCCTTAGAGAAGAGGTAATTCAAAACTTTACCATGTGGAAATATAAAGGATAAGATTTGATCAATATGACTTTGGAGAAGCCATATTTTGTCAATAGGACCCTTTTATAAAGGTGGATAATTATCTAAATCCCATCATACATAAGGCTAATATAAGGTATAAGTAGCAACCTCACCTATAACATCATATTTTTATGGATGTAGTAGATAGTCAAAAAGCAATCGTGAAATTGGCTAGGGAAGGGATGGTCATTTGAGGACACTAGAAGAAATGAAATCTTTAGGGTTGCAAGGGAATTAGGATGTTTGGACTCTTATGGTAAAGGTTGAAGTGGAGAGTTTAAAATTTAGAACTCATTAAAACATTAATGTTTCACCTTCTATGATCTCTCAAAGCACTCAATGGCTAGTTTCTCACATGACTACTCTTGTTGCTTGTACAAATGAATTGTATGTTGTAGATGATACCTTAATTGTTAATTTGTTAAAATAATTTTAGGTGCCTAATAGATTTTTACAGGAAGTAGTTGGTGCAGTTACCATTGTTGCTTCTAATCCATATAATTTGGCCCTTGATTTTGATCCTAGTTTGGTTGATGCAACTCCAATTATTGTTTCTTGTTCATCTAATTCAATCTTAGATTCAATTCAATTGACTTCTACTTATGTAATTATATTTAAGGATTCAAGCAAATGAATCAAGAGTCTATACATAATGTTGTTGAAGGCATTCAAGGTTATATCACCAAGATTCGAGACAAAAATTTGAGTATGAATGGGAGACACATGAAAATGTTAATATGGTTATTATAGAAGAACTTGAGGTAGAATTGAAATATGAAGATAAGAAGATCAAAACAATGACTGGATGCAAAAGAAAGAGGGGATAAGAAATAATGGCTACACAAGCTCAGATTTTGGAAGACTTGTCAAAAAAAATCCCACCTCCCTCTCCATGATGAATACTTTCAATGCTATGATTATTTATCAGGGTGCTGAAGATTATGAGAGATTGAAAAAGAAGATTGCAAAATTAGAAAATGAATTGAAATAAGCCAAGGGCTATTCAAAAGACCTGATTATCATCAAATTGGATATTTAAAATATGTTTTTTGACATTGAATGTACATTGGTTAAGTTATTTTTAGTATTTTTAAGTTTACAAGAGTAATTGTCCTAGGTAAAAGTGATGCAAAATAAATTGAAATTGAAAGTGTTAAAATTGTTTATGGTAAAAAGAATGATAAATTACATTGAAAATACTCATATAGGAAATGAATCAATGGAGTTCACTAAATTTTAATTAAAAGTAGTTCTTAATTTTGTGAACCACCATTCAAAAGGTTTGGTTTTTAATAAGAGAAAAATTTAAGGTAATAATTGTCACACTGGAATCCTTTGCTAATAAAATCATGGATCTATTTTATTTGTTTCTAATTCCTACTTTGTAGTATAAAGAAGGGAAATTGATTTCCAAAGAAGTATTCAAATCCATGATTAAAAAGGTTCTCAACACTATTAAAGCAAAAATTACCATTGGCAAAGAGTCCAAGTTAATTTGATAGAAGGCTACATTACTTCTTACACATAAAAGGTGGAATATAATTGCATGCAATCAGGAGATACTACAAAAATTATATTAGGAATGAAAATGGAGTTTCTTAAAGATGATAGAATATTTAGAAAGCGCTAGCTGGTGGATATCACATATGTTAGAGAAGATGGAATAGTTTGTTGGTTGGAAATTTAGTACCAAGAAAAACCTAAGTTATGGTTGTTATTTTTTATTATTTTGAATAAATAGGTGACAATTGGTTGTTGAAAAGTTTTAGTAGATTAGGATTGAGACATTTCAGTTATTTAAGGTCCTAGTTAATTGTATTTTAGGACAAGATTTTCATTATTTTATGTTAGGAAAATTTTAATTTGCAAATCCTCTTTGATATTTTACACGTTCTTTTATTTTCATGTTGTTGCAAGAATTTTGGTGAAGGAAGAGGAAGAAAGAAGAAAAACTAGTTTGGTGCTTCAAAATGATATTTTGATTTAAAATTTGGTATGATTCTTCGTTGTCTAAATTTTTTGTGATAAATTATTTTATAATTTTATATTGAATCTGAACTATGCTATTTTCATTGTTTGAATGAGTGAATAATTACTAGGGAATTTTATTTTGTTGGCTAATGATCATTTGAATCTCTGTTATTTAGTTGATATTTGACAAGACATTTCAAAATTGTATAAATTTTGGAGTTATTTGGTCATACGTTCTTTAGCTAAACAATATTTACAATCAAAGATATCACTAACCTTTATAAATTTAAGCATTAGCTATTTTTTAAATAAAATATTGGCTTATTTTTCTAGAATTTTAATTTTTTTTAAAGTGAAGTATATTTTGTGTGACCAATAGGTCTTTTTCTAAAAGCAAAATTTGAAACCATTTATTTATTATGAATACGGGAGAATTTGAATTATTAATATAAAGGAATGAATATCATTTTGTTATTTATTATTACATACCCTTTTTTATACTAAATATTAATATTAATTATAAGGTATACTTAGTTACTAAGTTTATAAATTAAGTGTATTTATGAAAGGCTAAGGTAACGTGTATGTTGGTCATCTCTTAAATAAATCTTAAAATAGGAGAGTTTCCAAGAAGCCCCTCAAACTTGTGTCCATATAAAAGCACTGATGAACACAAATATTGATGAAAATCAAACATTTATAAAAAGAAAAATGTTGAGCATTTATAATTCTCATAAGGTATGAAAGTTTGAAGAGATTTATACAAGTATATGACTTGAGAAAAATGAATTATCTTCAATCTCATAGTAATGAGAACATCTAAAAACAAGATGATCCTTGGTTCCAAATCACCACTAAAGTTTATGTATAGTGTTTTGAATTGGGTCAGATTAGTATAAATATTTCATTTTTTTCAAGTTTTTAACTTGTTTGCAATTCAAATCTATTGCAAATGCAATGCAATTACATCTGATTTTCTCCAAAAAAGCCATGTTTTGGAAAAAATAGTGAAGTTAGAGTTTATTTCATTTATTTTTGCATGTCTTTAATTTTCATAATGCATTGTAGATAAAATGAGTGACTACTAATTAGGATATGGATAGAGACAGAGATAGAGAAAACAACATATCGGTCAGTGCTTCATTCATTATGCAAATTTAAGGGATTTATTTATATTTTTATAGTTTATTCATTCATCATGAAATATTTTAAATATTAGTTTAGGGTTGTTATATTAGTAGTTTACAAAGAATATAGGGTTTAAAAATATGTATTTCTCTCAATTTTTTTCATTAGGGTTTAGGGTTTTTGCTTTTGATTTTTTGAATTATTTTAAAAAAAAGGGGTAAAAACTTTATTAAACTTAAAACATCAGATTACAAAAGCATCCAAACAGCCCACAAGACAAGCAGACCTAAAACAACAGCCTCAAACGTCAACTCTACCAATATCTCTAGTAAGAATGGGTTCCAGTTCTTGACGTAAATCGCCAGGCAACTGCTCCCATTCATCCACCTTATGGCCTTCTCCCTCTTATGACGCCCATTTTGCCAAATAATCAGTCGCCCTATTCCACTCCCGTGGAATGTGGGCATAGGATACCGACTCCATGCAAGAACTCACCTGTAAAATCTACTGCACTATCGTGGCCAACTGCCAGCTCACATCAAAAATTTTCCTTTCCAGGATCAAGTTAATCAAGACCTGAGAATCAGCTACATAGATCACCCTCCTCCAACCCAAAGCATAAGCTCTCCTCAAAGCATATAGGATAGCCAAACCTTCCATCTTATTAAACGTCTACACTCCCTGATATGCCGAGAAAATAAAAACCATAGATCCTGAAAAATACCTAGCAATCCCACCAATCCCAGCCGCCCCTGGGTTGCCCTTGGATGACCCATCTATATTAATTTTCAAAAGCCCAGCAAGTGGAGGCGTCCACTTCCCCAACCATTGAACTTTTCGCTGCCCCTGTGTACCACATCTGACACAAGTTGAGATCGGAGATAACTCTCTTATGCCAAATTGTTTCAGCACCTCAGCGTCCCCTTTCTTCAATGACAGCATAACCTCGCTCTTCGCTTCAATAGATTCTTGGATCATTCCCTTAATTCTGCTCTAGACCTGCTGAGTCACCAATTTTTCCCTCTTAAAAATCCTCTGGTTTCTTTCTAGCCAAACTTGCCAGAGCAAGAAAATAGGGCCAGCGTACCACGCATCCTGCAAGAAGGAAGTCAAAGAAGGGGGACGTCCCACTCTAGACCAAAAATTTGCCAAAGAGACAACATGGATGCACTGGCACCGCCACGCATCCCACCAGAAGTGCCATAGTTGAAGAGTGAAGGGACAACGAAAGAAAATGTGAGAGGAGTCTTCCTCCTCTCTATTGCAGAGCACACACCTTGAAGGACCAGCAAATCCCCACTTCTAAATATTGTCCCATGTCAAACATCTATTCCACACTAAAGTCCATGTAAAATAGTTACACTTCATCCATCAGAAACCATTCCAAACTTTCTTCTACCACTGAACTTCCCCTCTATCCTCATACTACTGGGAAATCAACTCTTGATAGCCATAGGACACCGTATACTTCCCCTTGGGGTTCGGGGACCAGGCTAACACATCGCTATCCATAAGTGCATTGCAACTATGTCGGGACAAAATATTCTGTAGGTTCACGCACTCTGCCTCCAAACCAAGAATCGGCCACTCTTTCGGGGACTTCCATCTAGAAACCGCCACCTACCCCTGAAAGGAAAGGGATTTAAAGTTGCACACCCTTTTCCAGCCAGCTTCACAAAACCTCTAGGCCAGAGTACTCAGCTGAGGATATTGGCTAATTATAGGAGGGAAACCATCCCACGAGTCATGCCAAAACTGGATCTCTACCCCACTCTTGCATATCTAGAAAAGACCCCTCTTAATCAGCGTGGCTCCTTTCTTGAGAGTCACCCAAATCGTTGAGCCTTTACCAACCAAATCATATCGTGGAATAGCCCTCTTGGGAATCCCAAAAAAATACTTGTGGGACAACATTCTAGCCCAAAACTGATCTTGCTCCATGCACCAACGCCAGTATAGTTTGGCAGCCAAAGCAGTACCAGATAGCACAGACTGTCGTAATCCTAGCCCACCAAACCTCTTTGGGCTGCAAACTGTCTCCCACTTATTTAGGCTCCACTTGGTCAAAGATAAATTCCCAACCCATAAAAACTGTCTTGTTAGGAGTCCAAGTCCTTAACAAAGCTCATCGATGCCACCAGGATCATACACCTGTAGATAGGAAGAGCCTGCACCACTGATTAAATCAGTTGAACCTGACCTGCAAAGGATAACCAACGGTGGGTCCAATGATTCACCTTGTCTCAAAATTTGTCTAGGATCACCCACCACGACTCCTTAGCCAGCCGACTAGCAGAGATAGGAATCCCGAGATAAAGCAGTGGGAGGCTCCCAATTTGGAACCTGAGGATAAGAGCCACTCTTCGCTGTATGGCCGGAGGAGTGTTAAAGAAAAAAATAGATGATTTTCCCTCATTAATTACCTATCCTGAGGCAACAAGGTAAACATCCAGGCTCTTGCGTATGTTAGACACTTCCCTAATAGTAACCCTACCCATCAAAGCCACATCATCCACAAACTGAAGATGGGATTATATAGGGATTTCCTCTCCCCACTTCCAACCCTGAATAACACCATCACCCACATTTATTTTGATCAATTGACCCAAGCCTTCTACCAACAGAAGAAACAAGTAAGGAGAAAGAGGGTCACCTTGCCTCAATCCACAAGAAGCCCCAAAGAGATTAGAGTGCTCACCATTAATCAAAATTGAAAAGGAGGTCGAGTTTACACAACTCAAAATCCAACGAATCCAATCCTCTGCAAAACCAAAGGCACCTAAGACCTTCTGGAGGAAGGACCACTGAACTCTATCATAGGCCTTTGACATATCCAGCTTGATAAACATCGCCTTCTCATTAGACTGGGTCATGGAATGTATAGTCTCAGTAGCCATCACCACCCCATCCAAAATCTGTCGACCCTCTACAAAGCCACCTTGCTCCTCCAAGATAAGCACAAGCAGCCACTTTTTTAACCTCTCAGCGATCAGCCTAGAAATAATTTTATAAGCGACATTGCAGAGAGAAATGGGCCTAAAAAGACTCAGCCTATCAGCCCCTGCACCCTTAGGAATGAGAGCCAGGAAGGTGGAGTTCAAAGCCCGAAGCATTTTCTTGTTCCTCTGGGATTCTTGAACAATAGCCAGGAGGTCAAATTTAATAATTTCCCAAAATTCTTGGAAGAATTCAATCGAGAAGCCATCTGGACCAGGTGCCTTTCCTTTCTGCATCGTAAAGACTATCTTCCTTAACTCCTCCAAGGATATATCCCTCATCAAATGCTCATTCATATCCCTGGTCACCAAAGAAGGAATACAAGACATGATCTGGACCTCTTCAGCCGAGTCCCCCTGCGCTTCCTCCTTGAATAACGAAGCAAAATACTACACTGCCTCATTAATGATACCCTGCGTAGAAGAAACAATCTCCCCGCTGTCCAACACCAAAGAAGTAATCCCCATGCCATGTTGTCTAGCCCAAACCGAATTGAAGAAGAACGCTGTGTTCTTATCCCCTTCTCTAAGCCATTCAATTTGGGCCTTTTGTTTCCAGAAGATTTCCTCCCTTAGTTCCCATTCCTCCAAAGATTTTAAGGCCCTAGCTTCTTCCCTCAGCAAAACCTCAGTCATTCCCTCATCCCGAATAGTTCTGGTAATGACATTCAGCTCCATCTACGCCTCATTTTTCTTTTGGAAAATGTGCCCAAAACTTTGTCGGTTCCACTTTTTGAGCTGGTACTTGATGAATTGGAGAAGCTTAATAAAAGTATACATTGCTATTCCCACAGCAGGCCTGCCCCTCCTCCACCAATCTGCCACTCATCCAAACAGGTCCATGTCCCTGCACCACATAAGCTGAAACTTGAAAGGTGCCTTCAGAGGCTCATGGGTAGAAGAAATGACCAATTTTATTGGCTAGTGGTCCGAGCCCCTCCAATCAAGAATATCAAGGTAGGAAGACCACGAACCCCCCACCCAATAACAGGAGGTCATGAATCTATCTATACGCTCCACAATGCACTTGTCCCCCACTCTTCGATTGTTCCAGGTAAATCATCCATTAATCGGCTTGATATCCACTAAATTGAGTGCCTCAATATTATCTTGGAGCAGGAGAGAAGAAGGTTCTAGCTGTGCATTACCTCCTCTCTTCTTCGTTAACTCAAGAATAACATTAAAGTCTCCCGCCACAATCCAAGGCAAATAGGGAAATAGTTGACGAAGAAAGTGGATGTTTTTTCAAACAAGAAGTTTACCTTGGAAATCTGTAGGAGCATAAACATTGGAAAAAAGGACTGATTCACCTGACTCAATACATGAAGCCACCATAGATAAAGAGGATTTAAAGGAAATCCAGAACACAGGTTGGATCTTGCACAGATTCCAGAAACAAGCCACGCCCCCCGAAGATCCATGAGCTCCAATGCACTGCCATGAACCATACCTCCATAACTTAGGTGCAATATTCCTCGTATCATCCACAAAAACTTTCATTTCTTGAAGAAAGAGAATATCAAGTACTTGACATCTAACTAATTCCCTAACAGCCTTTTGTTTGGGACCGCTGTTCAGTCCCCTTACATTCCACGAGATAATGATCATTTCGGAGGAGTTAAGAAGTGGGAGTCTAAGGTCTTAATCACACCAGACTCCACCAAGGTCTCCCCAATCATCTTGAGTCTATCCGTGTCCTTCTTGCGCCCCACTTTAGCACTTTTTTTTGACATCCCCTTCTTTCCCTCCCTCTGGAGAATACCCAGGTGAGGAGAAGATTTTCCTTTCTTATCTACTTCTATCTCGACAACCCTTGCCAAAGGGTACAGGTCCTCTCCATTATGTTCCAGGTCCTTATCTGTCGCCTCCCCCCCCCCAATTCCTCTGTCTGCCCCTCAACAGCCATGGGTAAGGCTGACTCTTCCTGAAGAACCACCGAAAGATTGGTTGAATTAATCTCTGGTACTGAACCTCCCACGAATTGCTCCACACTCATTAATCCCAGAATTAATTCTTGCTGGCCCAATCTGTCTAAGATTTCAAACCTGTTGAAAGAGTCATCATCCTGCCTCTCCCTAAGGGTTCTCTTCTGGCCCCTGTTATGGCTTCGAGCTTTAACCTGTACAAAACCTTCAGCATCCCTGCTCTCCCCAACCCCTAATTTCTTCCCTTTATTGGTGCTAGGAATGTTGCTAGGTGGCAATTGGGTGTGTTTCTCCATTGGCTTAGCCTTCGGACATCTGCACACCAGGTGTCCATACTCATGGCAAAGGCGACACTTGAAGGGAAGGGTCTCATAGTCCAATTGTTGCACCCATGAGTATGAACCCGCACTCATCTCCAACGCATCAGGCAATGGTTTGCTCAGATCAATTTCCACATAAATTCAGGCAAAAGTCATGACTTTCTTACCTAAAGTCTGAGTTGAAGACCCCACTGGCCTTCTAAGCATCGAAGCTAACATCAAGAAAATGTTCTCAGAACAACATTTAATAGGAAGTATGGGGAGCCTAACCCATACCAAAACCCGAGTTGGTAATTCCTCAAAAGGATTAAACCCAGCATGCCAAGGTTTAACAAAAAGTCTGACCTAATTGTAAAAGTACGACCCTCCCTAAAAAACCCTGTTGCAATTAGCCAGGCATACAAACGTGACCATGAAGTAGTTATTTGCCAATAACGTGACCTCCATTTCTCCCTCTGGCTCCCACACTCTCCTGGCCCAACCCTCCAAAAATTGAAGGGAAACTTTCAGACCCAAAAACTTGCAATACAAAGAATGCTTGGAATAATATTCCACATCCTCCGAAATCATATCGAAAAGAATCACCAGTTTAGGTCGTTCCTTGCATTTCTCCAGGAAACCATTAATCTTCATAATCCTGGATCCCCCGGGCAAGCTCCATTCCATTGCTCCTGGATTCTGGGAAGAAAACTCTTAACCTACTGTTTTACCTTGCTGCTCCTGCCTGTTCATGCCCACAACTGCACTAAACTTTTTTCCAAGCGTGGTTTTTAAAGGCTCCTATTGAGCCATGATCACGCCCTCCTTGGTCCAGCGTGACCCTGCGATGCCTCTGCCCGACGCCTCAGCCCTTTGACACTCCCTCGCTCCCCCAAACTACACCTGCGCACACCAACCCACCACTTTGAACAGGCTAGGGCACGGCTGCCCAAGCTCGGCCGCGACCTGCACACGCTGCGGCCCGTCATTCTCCCCTCTTCACTCGCCCTAACAAGTTATTCAATATGTTAAAAATCTTGATTTTTTGAATTATTATTAGGGTAAAGGGATTTTAATTTTGCTTTTGACTTTTTAAGGTTTACGGCATTTTCTTTGGAATTTATAAATTATATACAAAAATAGAAATTGTTAGAAAATACTAAAAATATCATTATAATTTTACAAAAATTATGTTAAGAAATCTTGAAAAGTATAAATTAGTTTTTTATCTTTTTTTCCAGTTATTATCTTCCAAAGAAAACTATGAAATAAATTGGTAAAACCAACCCTTCAAAATCCCTAAAAACCCTCTAAAACCATACGAAGAAAACCATAAAAAACCTCTAATAAAACCTCTAAAAATCATAAGGTAGAAAATTGTACAAAAAACTTGTAAAAACTCTAGAGGATGCATGTGCTGTATGTGTGTGCCAATAGAGGGACTACATGAGGCATGGCATGTGGACTGAGTTGCAGTGAAGAACATTGTCTAAGATTATAAATATTAAAAAAATGAGACTCAACAATTTTTATTGTGTACTTTCTATGCAAGATGCATTTTTTCAAAAGAAAGGTAATTTTCAGCATACATTTGTATTGATAATTGGGCCCTAATAAAATACATTTTTCTTCGTAAAATATTGGTGGCATCCTCGATGACAACAAAGTATCTCCAAGATAGTTTGAGCCTCCACCCCTATGACAAGTCTAGGTTCATCATGATAATAGTTGATTGTGATTGATATCTAGACATATTTTTGGAAAAATATCAGTTTTTTGTCATTTCAAAATTTTATGATCTATTCCTTCTAGAGTCGATCTGACTTCACCACTCATCTGCAAGGTTCAAAAAATTCATTTTGAACTTCAATTCATGAAAAACAAAGTGCATATGGTGATTTCATCACATTTACTATTTTGAATTTATCATTTTTAATGTATACAACAAAATAATTTTTTAGCATTCAATTTTATTGAAAACTGATTTTTTCTACGTATTCCTTATTGAAAATTATCCATTGAAAAATTATTATATAAATATATACTAATATATTTTTTATATCTAAATACATAATATATATTTCAAGAATAATATATATAAATAAAATATTATATATATCTATAAATAATAAATAAATAAAAATAAGAATCAAATATATATAAATAATTTCTAATATTATATATATAAATAATATTATATATATAATAATTATTATAATAATAAATATATTTTTATAATAATATTATTAATATATCTTCTTCCCTTTGGATATGCATAACCAACAATAGAGGCAAAGTAGATTTGCATGCTAACGGATTCCCTAGTTCAAATGATGGCAATTTTTCAGGCCTAAACATTAAATATGAGATTTAAGAAAAATCAATATATTTTTGTAGGGCACCTAGTTAGGACATTGGGGTTCAATGACAATGGGAAGAGGGGAAACAAAGAGTAATTCAAATGACAAGGTGTGGATGAAGAGGAAAGAAATGTCGTGGACTACTCTGACCCTAATTTTAAAGGATTTTTTTCTCACAATTTTCATTCCAAAATTCAGATGAACACAATTTTGTGTGAAAGAAGGGTCTTTGGTTTAATGGCAAGGTGGGGTTGTTTTGATGTCCCAGAGAGCCTTTTTTCCACCAAATGGTGGAAAATATTGATAAAATCCTTATCTAGATTCATATGTAGCATCTTTCATTTGGATTTAAAAATTCAAATATGATCAATTTATTGGTAAAGAAGGTCACGCAGTTTGTGAAGGTCGATCTTAAAGAAAATAGATGTCATTCTTATTTTGCAAGGGTTTGTATTTATGTGGATGTCTCAAAAATAGTTATTCATTTTATTTAAATGTCTTATAAACATGAGTTATGGGTGTAACATGTGGATTTATAAAGGTTTCTTTTCAAATACTTTCAATGTAAAAAAATTGAGCATAATTATTTTGTTTACCCCTCTCACAATAAGGTTTGGTTTGCATCTACCTAAAAATGAATTTCGAAAGAAAAAGATGCAATTTTGATCACTCCACCTCAATCCCAAGCCAACCCCATTAATCCCTAGGAAACTAGTGCAGATCTTTGGGAAAGTAGGGAGGCATTGGCATTTACAACAAGCCTACTGCAAGGCTCTTCACCCCCTTTGGTGGTGGTGATAACACATTTAGTTATGAGAGCTTGAGGGAGTCGATTTCAACAAGTAAAAGTGAGTCATTGGTAGTGAAAATTTTGGAGTACCATGACATTGAATTTGTTTGAGAATTAGATGAAACTTATTCTCATAAAGGATGATGATGATCACTTAGCTTCCATAATGGTTCTCACAATCTCATAAACAAAATCATTATTATCCAAAGTAAATTGTGGAATCCCAAAACGTATAGGAAAACAAACGGAATTGGAAAGACTACACCTAGATGGAATGAATTTTATTGATGAGGGTATATGAAGTACCATAAAGGCCTCCTTTATTGTATGGGAAAGAGGGCACTTGCTACTTGCTATTAAGGATGTCCCTAGTTGTTGACGACATTGTCCTTATGTTTTGGTTGTAGTTGTTGAAAGAATCATATTGGTTTTCTTAGGTTTTGTCTATTCCCTTAAGTCTTAGTGTTCTTTGGATTGATGATTTTACTTTAGTTTTTATATTTTCTTGAGTGGAGGTCCCTATAGATTCCCTTTTCTAGGTAATAGCATCGACCAAAATTGTTTACTTATCAAAAAATATTATTAATATATATATATGAATGTTTTTAGTTTTTTAGCTAATTTATAGTATAAATACGATGATATTTTTGGATATTCATATATATATATATATATATATATAGTTTAAGCCACTCTCTATCACAATGGTGACACAACCTTGGCACTACATTATAGCGTCAATAGGGCACACCAAAAAATTCTAGTTGAGTCATGTTTATGCCACAAAAAATCAATGCAATTTCCTCAAAGTTTCAGGCAAAAAACATAAAAAGCCATTAATTTCTAATGTAATTTCAATTAAATTTGAGGCACGAAACACACTAAATGTAGTAATGTATAGAATAAATTTGACAAATACAATGTGCTTGAAGAATATGATGATTTGTCTCGAAGAGAAATAGTTAGAGCATTATCATTATTGAGCTAACATTCTATTGTGAAACACTTTTGGTATACACACCGAGAATTATCTATGTTATGCAATTTCTACTTTAAAGTCATTTTCTTTATATAATTTACTATTTTTCAATAAATCAACAACATTATATCTATCATAGATCCTTAAACTTACTTTATTTTTCTTTTATATTTTGTATCAAGTAAAATTAAATATCACAAAAGTTGCAATGTTACAAATTTAAGACAAGGATGCCAAAATAAATCCATCATAATCCCTACTCACAAGATTAAGATTAAGATTAAGATTAAAGACTTCTTTTCCTCATTACCTCACATATTTTATTTATATAAATAATTAAAATAAATAAATTAAATGTTAAAATTTTTATATATATTACAAATATTTAATTATATATAAATCATTTATTTTATTACAAATATACTAAAAAAATAATTATATTATATTTAAAAAATTTGTATCGATTATGCATATACAATTTTTTTACAAAATTCATATCAATTATTTTTATACAATTTTATACTAATCACTTTAATATTTTTTTAATGTGTTTCTAAAGCTATCTTTCATAGATTTCCTCCTCTACTTTCTTATAAGTCAAAAAAATAAAAATCAACTTTAACATGATATTTATACTCTTTTAAAATACAACGTAATTGATTATTACCATTCAAATGCAACAAATTATAAATAAATATATCGAATGTCTTAAGTTGTAAATAAATTATTTTGAAATTATTTACAAAAAAATTGAAGGCTCTCGTGCTAATGTACAAAGTCTCATTGAAAATAATTTCTGCTTCACCTAATATACAAAGTGTCATTGAAAATAATTTTTACTTCATATTAACGTATAAATATTATTTATATATAATGTTAATAGAAAGAAGAAAAATAATAAAAAACTAATGACTAAAACCAAAACCAACAAGACGTCTTTTGCGAGCGGAACCCAATTCATTAGATGGATGTTACGAGCAACATCAAAATGCCAGTCTATCACCAAACATGAAGCAAAGAACCAAAAACAAAAATCAAGCCAAGGTACAAGTTTTCTACCAAACCACAATAAAAATTCATAAAAGAGGAACCAGAGCGGTAGCCGACCATGAGTAGTCCAACCAAGAGTGTTGCGACCTTCAACCACATGCTAAAGCTTGTCTTTTCTCACACCTTGACAAGAAATCCTTCATTGTTTAGAGTTTTGGTTGAAGGGATGAATAGATAAATATAATTTGTTTAGAGTTTTTATTTTATACAATTCATTAAAATTAAAGTGATTTTATGTAATACCTTCCTATATATATATATATATATGAGAAATAATCTATCTTTTTTAGTTCGATGTCTCATATTATACCTATAATTTATTATAAATTTATTTTTCTGATAACGAATCACAATTAATAGTCTGAATCATTGAACTAAAATAAGACACAATATTTCTAAAAAAATTATATATAAAAACTTTTTAAATTAAAATGCACGTAGAAAAAATAATCTTTAAAAAAAATAATATATTCCATATTTTTGATCATAAAAAAATATCATATATTTTTTGAAAAATTTAAATATATTTTATTTAACTAATACAAATTAAAATTTATAAATAAATTGTAGTTTAACTGATATAAATAATATAATAAAGATAAAAAGAGAAATCACACTATTTATCAAAATACAAGTCTTAACATATAATATAAAAAATATAATATTAAATTTAAAATCAATTCCAAAAAAATATAAAATAAACACCCTTCATTTCTTAATAATAAATTAAAGAAAAAAAATATTTATATTATGAACCACTACTTTTCAAAGACATTGAACTTTCATATAAAAAATAACCATCAAATGTTTCTTTACACAAACATGAATTAGGTTGATGACTTTACATTTGGTTTAACTTGACTAAATTCTTCTAGCCTTTATTATATGATATATTATACTTATTTATAATTTTGTTAATAAGTTAGTATAGCTAGTTTGGACATATATATTTGTTGCTATATAAGTTGTATGGAAAATTATGCATTATTTCACTGTAAATGGCACGCCAATGAGATCATCTCCCACTTACTTGCAAATGGTTTTAGTTGGCACTCACATTCCAATGGTTGGTGTAGCACATACTATAATAACTATAAAATCCATTAGGATGCCCTGATGATCTAGTTGACCTCATGCATGGTCTCTTTTGAAAAATATATAAAATTATCATAATTTTTTTAATAATATTGTAATTTTTTTATTATCATCAAATATATAAAATTATCATAAAATTTCTAATAATATTGTAATGAAATTATTTCTAATCCTGGAGTGATTGATGAAAGAAAAATCAAAAAATTATGTTATAAATTTGTAAATTGAAATTATTTTAAATATTTTAATAAAATTAAATTGAAAAAAATTGATAAAAAATCATAAACAAAACACTTTAAAAAATAAAAAATAAAAATAAACAAAACACTCAAGAAAGAAATAAGTCACACACCAATATTAGTTAATGGTTGAGATTCCATGAATTTTTTAAACTGAGAAAATGGCATGCATTTAAGAAAGTAGGGGAGACAACAATTGACCCATCCCCTATACCTCTCATAAGTATGATGCAAAAACATGACCTAATATAGATACATAAGCATTACCGATTACATTGATTTTATACCTAGTTAAGATATTCAAAATTAGGTTAGATTGTATAGATGAATGTCTATGTAGATGGTTTTATTTTTCTTTGATAGGGTAAATGTGATAGTTTTTGATTGTCATTAATAAAATTAATTTGGGATATAAATAAGATGTTCTTGATTTTCTATTTTATATAAATTATCATTAGTTAGTATAGATTAATTTCAGGTTATCAATAGTTATTATCGGTTTATTATGTGATAATAGAATTTGATTCTGAATGAAGTTAGACACAACCAAATCTCTTAATCAATATACTTACATCTCATCAACGTATTGATAGTTTTATATTGATTGAACAAATATTCATTATAAATTGTTTATATTCTTTGAATACCTAGAAATGCCCTTCAAATTTATTTAGTTTTATAAGAGTTGGTGTATTTGTTTATGTATGATGTTATTTAATTATTTAATTAATTTTTTTTTTTTTTTTTTTTGAATTCACGTGTTATTTGTCAAAATTATTTTTGAGCTTCTTTATCCCGTGTTTGAATCTGTTGTACAAATTTAACACTTGTCAAGATCATGGTTTTGACAATTTACTCTTTGTCCTCCTTTTGAATGATCGACCTATTTGCTCTTTTCCACCTTTTCCCATTTCTAACTATTGAAATTTGATGTGCATACAAATATCATTGAATTCAAGTCATCTTTAAATAGATAAGTAATTAGGTTCATTTTAATAAATAAGTGTTCTCAAACACTTTTCATTTTTTAAGTAACATTCTATTGTAGAGAACTTTTGATATATATACTAAACTTAATATTAATATCTTTATTCTAATCCAAAAGGAATGATAAATTAGTAGATTTCTCTAACACAACCTATTTTATTTTTCTCTTAACAATCTAGATCAATCAAATTTAACTCATTGTAGAAAAATATGAGCCGAAATTACGACAATAGATTCAATAATCTATAAACAAGATAAAAGTCACATATTTCCCCTATTTCTTTACATTCTTGATTGGGCATTAAATTAGACATTATTACAATGTTATTACATGTCATGTAATCTTTAATTAAAGACATCGTTCATTTTTGATACTACAATACCAAGTTGAAAGATAAGTAAATATTACATTATATTATACCTTCGTAGTGATAAACATATATTTCGTGAACACAACCACCTTGTAGAGAAGATACAAAATGTTAGCTTTTGATATGCCTTCCATTATACGCTTTCAAGGGTTCATACCCAATGTTACGATGCATAAACTTGTGCATAACCTCTAGTTTTTTAGTGAAAAGATTAATAATTGATATTTGATATTATTTTTAAGAATTACTCTTTGGGATTCTATGTTATATTATGAGTCTTTTTTCCTTGGCTCTTGGAAAGTTAAACAATTGGTGGTATTTGAATTCCCCTCTTCAAATGTAGATTTCTTGTTTCAACTAGATATGGAATGCCAAGCTAGAGCCGAAGTTCACTCACTTTTTTTGGTTTTGGTCTACTAGGGTATGTCGCTAAGGAGAGGTTCAAACATATTAAGGTTTCCAGTCCTAAGTGCCTTGTATGCTCTAGCCTTGAGGCATTCAAACACTTATTTTAGACTTGTCCTTATGCTCGTGATTCATAATTTATTTCAGCCTTTCCACCCAAAACCATTCAATTGAAGGATGGCTTTGTTTGGGGATCACTCTTAGTGCTTGACATAGATTTAGTAGTTCTTTGAATTTTTTTCAAAGCTATTATCCTTTTTCGGCTTTAGAAATCTAGGAATGCCTCTATTTTCAATAACGAGACTCTTTCTGAGCAGTTTTTTAGTCAGTGATAAAGTAGTTATCACTTTTGCTTGTTTACAGATCTAAGGGCACGGCAAAAAGGTTGCTCTTGAGTTTCAACATCTTTAAGAGCTCCTTAATCATAAGGGGAGAGGACCATGTACTATTGCATAGGGTTTCACCAAATATGTCTTTGCAAGGGTATCCTCCATTGGTACCTAGACAGTGACGAAGTTGCTTCTTCCCCTGACCTTGTCGAGGGATGAGGGAGTCTTCAACGATGCAACAAAGCTTTTGATGGGCTGGCTTGTTGGTCATCTTTGGTGCAGGGTGATGATCAAATGGGTGCTACGATGCTTCTTCCTCCTAGATGGGTCATTATGGCACCTTTAGCTTTTCCAAAGAATACTCGAGGTGGGTGGGTTACTCTAAATACTCTTTTGAGATAGATTGTTTTTTGCACTGTTCTTATTATAAATGATCCGCTACCATCTCCTTCCATATTATTTCTTATGCGTGATATTTACTCTTATTTCAATATTTCGATATGAATTTCAATACTCTTATTATTTAACCATTTTAATTGATATTTTTAAAAATTTTCATATTTTTAACAATGAAAATATCAAACTATAATTATCAAACTACTTTTATTATAGCCATCTATATACTCTACCCTATTCCACCCCCCCTTAATTAATACATTCACACAGGGAATAACAAATGCCTCTCATAAGTGTATATATGGAATTAGAGAAAAACACCATATTACATAGTCCATTCTTAGTCTTTTTCCTTCCTAAAGGCAATGAGTAATAGCTAGCTGCCGGTATAGCAAAGAAATGTTGTAACAATAGCTTTCAATGCCAAACAAAGCCACTCTCAAGTCAAATCAGCCCTTATCAAAACCTTTGTCATTTGTCTTTCCTTTTGTTCCTTATGATGTCCTTACCACAACTATTCACACCCTATGACAGCCACTACACATGCATCTTTTATTCAATTTTTTTTCCCCATACGATATATCATAAATATATGACACGTATATTCATTAGATATACCTCCATTTTTCGTTTTATATAGCTTGACGTAGAAGGTCACATAGGATACCATTAGGTAGCTTGTGATGCCCTAGTTTGAGGGTACCCCCACCAAGGGTATAATCCATATCCATTTAGAATTGTACACATTCCTATCAACGTCTTACTTCCACATACCAACTAGGGATGTGATTAGGGTTTTGGTGGTCCAAACTATTGGGACAAGGATAATGACAATTCTTGCACGTGAATCTCTGTCCTCAGGTAATGCTTATATTATTGCTTCGCATGAAAGTTTTTGCATATACTTGAGCCCTTTGGCCCACCAAGTGACTCCAGAGATTCAAGAGGGATGTGAAGGATACTCACGTGGTTGGCATATACTTGTGAAAAAGAGGTGGTTTATTACATATTATTGTTAATTTAAAAGTAGACATTAAGGTGTGGTCTTTTTGATTTCTGGTGGATGATGTGATATGTCATCATTTTCACATATTAATTTATAATTTTTTAAAATTATTTTCGCTTTTTCGATCGATTGAATAAGGCGATCATATCAAGCTCCTCATTTATGTAGAATAAAGTATTATAAAATTAGGTATTTGAAAAAAGAAAGTAAGTATAACACCCTGCAAAACAATTAGGTAGGAAAGTATCAACGAATGAAATATAAAATGTAATTATAAAATGGGGACAATTATATAGTCTCAACCTAAATACGAAAAACACATATAATAAGGTTGTACAAGGAAGAAGGTAACACGGAACAACGTGTTAGCATATGAGATGGCTTGAGAGCACAAAATAAAGATGATACCATTTAACATTTCCTTATATCTTTCTTGGCATGTACATTTTGGAAGACAACGAGAGCAAACTTCGAAGAAAACAAAGGCAACCATGAACTTGTCTTTGCATTCGTTGAAAACAATGCAGTTGCCCTAAGCAATAAACATGAAAGCCACATAATGCACAAAGTTTGGACACAAGCCACACAAAATTGAGCTTTTTTTAGTAGATTGCCACAAATAATTGTGTGGATGTTGATCTTACCTTCATCCTTGTGCAGTCAAATCATCTGTCTGACGAGCACACTTACTAGGTTTACTCGGAGAAGCATGTTGCGCCTAAGGGGAAGGGGACAAAACACAACTGTCATAGGAGTTCTTATGGCCATGCCAACACATAACCACTTCTCAAGATGGAAGTAGTTGAAGACGTTTTTCACATGCCTTTAAAAGATTACTAAGCTTTGTGAAATCCATTTTCCAATCTATACCTCCCGCCAAAGGGCTTCATTGGTCTAGTGGAGGACAACATTTGGGCAATTCTTCTTGTAAGCCAGGGGAAAAGACAAGCAACTCCTTTGTCCTTCTCAAATAACAAAGGGAGAAGGCTTGTATATCTTCAAGTAGCCTTTCAAGGTATCAACCCAAATAAGAGTCGTTGACGAAAATAAAAGCTATACATTTAACTAGTAGATATAAAAAATATGGAAAAACCATAACGAAATGGTAGAGAAAGTTACCACAAATGCCTTTAATCTTCTGTACAACTTGATAAATATCTTCAAAACCCACTTAATTTTTATTATAAAATATAATATATTTTATATCAATATTTTTATAATTTATATAAATAAAATTTAATATATACCTTTTAATTTAAAGTATATTTAATATATTCCACATTGAAATGCTCTTCTAATTCTATAAACAAAATTCATTCCATACTATTTAAATCAAAGTGTATGTTCAAACATAAATTGATAAAATTTTATTATTACTTCAATTTTATTCGAGTTCAAATCAAACACAAATTAAGTTTAATGGTTTAGTATAGAGAGATTAACCCTCTTACAATAATAAAAATATCTCACTTAATAAAAGAAACTAGTGTGTACTCTTATTTTATTTTAAATAATAAAATTAAAATTTTATTTAATTTATTTGTAACATTTATTTGAAAATTTAGTTATAATAAAGTAAAATAATAATATTAAAATTTAATTTAACTTATTTTTAATGTTATTTGAAAACTTACTTATGCTAAGTGTCTCATCATTTAGAATGTAAATGTTGATAATTTTGGAAACTTAATGTTTATAATAAAATGGAAGGTTGAATTTATGAAGTTGTAATATAAGCATCGTTTTGATAATTATATATATAAAGTTGTATTCTAATTTTATTTCATATTAATGTAATAAGAATAAATAGATTACAAAATAAATTGGAACATAAAAATTCAATTAATTTTAATTATATATATATATATATATATAGTTTTAATTTATTCATTTTAAAATTAGAGAAGAACTTTGATCAGCTGATTTGTAAATATAATTTTACATTAAAATATTAAATTGAGATGTCAATGTAAATGTAAGATTGATCGTAAAGTTTAGAGGTATATCTATTTTATTTTGAGATTTGGTGACAATCGTCAGGATGTGATCATAGAAATATGTATCCTTAAGTGACAGAGACCTAACTGCAAAATTTGATGATGAACAAAGAAATCTCTTAGAAGTGTTAATCTCATTCCAAACAATGTCTAAAAAGTTAGGATAATCTAAAAGATGATTGCGTTCACATATTCTTAATCTCCTACAACCTCTCTCAATTTTATAAAATAAAACTCATGTGTCTAAATATATGATTCTATTTACCATGTGATGTTTACTTCTTTTATATCTTAGAGTTGATGTAAAATATTGTAGATGAATTGACATTAAAATTTGAATCTAGAAATGCACAATTAGAGCCAAGATGAATATAACCCTGAAATATAGAAGTAGAATGTCAAAAGCATTAATCCCATTACTGATGATGTCTAAAGCGTTAAAATATTCCAAAGTGTTAATAACAAATATTTTGACGATTGTGTTCATATTCTCTTGATCTTCAATAACATTGCTCATTTTTCTAATAATGCAATTTCGATCACCTATAAAACAAATCTCTTCTCCAAACCTTAGATGGGTAGCAATACCTAAAAGTTTAAGGAAAACAATGTATTTTAGGGCCTGTGATAAAAGATAGAATAAATAAATTATATTGATCAATTTGTTAGGTTCCTAGAAAATAACAATATTGAAAACAAATAAATCTCAATAATTGGAATAGTTCCAATAACATGCCAACCCTAATATTGTATGGTGTCTATACAACATAAACTTGTGTGCTTTAATAAACACTCTAATATCTACGTGATCTCTCTAAAATGCATGTAAATGATCAATATATACTCTATGAATAATTGTTATATGCTTTAGTGTAAATGAAATACAATGCTTTCTTGTCTTCTTATAGGTGATATTTGAATTCAAATTAAATATTTAGAGCACTAATGTTGAATTTCAATGATTAGGATCGAAAAATGAAGAAAGAGGGGAACATGAATAGACAAAACTTAATTGGGGTTTAAAGAACAAGATACGATAAGTATAAGTTGATAAGCATGATAGACATGAATTTACAAATAAGATAATAATTTTAAAAATAGTATAATAGGATGCACAAGACGATAGCAATTTTACTAAGGTAGAAATGAATAAGAGGGTCTATATTTCCTAATTCAAACCAAATTAGCTAACATAAGACAAGTGTATTAAATTACTATAAATTGACAATAACTAATGTCATGGACCATTTTTAGGTGTTTAAATTTTACCTCAATTTTATGTGTCTGTGTGCATACATATCAAAGTAGAAAAGAAAACATAGTATGGATACAAAATTTTACATGCTTAGAGATCTTGGACAAAAGCCAATATACATAAGAATTTGGAAAAATATTTTTTTCTACATATATACAACGTAATGTCAAATAATAATAATGGTTAAAATTTGAAATGCAGAACTAAATTATCTCTTTTTTATTATATATATATATATATATATATATATATATATATATATACACACACACGATAAGGGTGAATGCCTCAAAATATGTGTAAAGTATTGAATAAAAATTTGAGTGAAGTCTTTGGTAATATTTTGGTAGAGCTAGAATTTTTTTTGAGTACTACTCTAAATAAAAGTGAATACAACCTTGATTGTAACTTTAAATAAAGATGATGTAATATCAAATTGAAGCAAAGTTCGAAACCATTATCAAATGTGGGCCTTTATATTGAAAAAATTATAAATAATTAGAGATTATAATTAGGCACCCTATCAATTACGAACAATAAATATGTAAAAATCACATCTAAAAATAAAGGGATTAAATACGTCATATGTAAGATAAGATATGAAACGGATAAAATTTTATATTTTATTATATTTGTATATAAATGGAAGAGGTTTCAGAAGAAACTTTAAATTAAGTTGTGGATGAGGTTGCGAAAGAGGATACTAAGGCAACTGCGAAAGAGGCTACACATTGGGTTGTAGATGAGGTTATGGAAGAGGTTGTGGAAGAAGATGAAGGCCAAGCTATGGATGAGGCTACAAAAGAGGCTAAAAATTAGGCTACAGATTTAGATTTGGAAGAGGTTGGGAAAGATACTAAGAAAGAGATCGAGGTAAAGGCTGGAAATGATAATGTGAGAAAGAACGAGAAAGTGATTATGAACTAGGATTCGAAAGGGGATGTCAACAAGCAGGTGAAAGAAACAATTAAAAAAGATGTGAAGGAGGTTTTAAAATAGGTTATGATTGAGATAGGGAAGGTTGGAAGGATGTGGAAGGTAACATTTCTAAAAAGGGAAGAAGAATATGTTTTACAAGTCAATAATTTTTGGAAGGGTAAAGAGCCTAGCGGGGACAAAGAAGATCCCAATTTTGCCATTTATCTTATGGGAGGAAAATATAAAAGGATGTAAAAATTAAATATATTATGTTGGTATAGACTCGTGTTGGAAAGGGATAATAATAAGTTAATGAGGGAAGATAAGAAGGAGGTTAGGGTGAATGTTAAATTTGAGTTGTGGAAGATGGAGAAATTACAGAAGGGCGGTAAAAAAAATAGATGGAGATTTATTTACATTTGAGCTGGATGAGATACGAGTAAGGAAAAAAATGGAGAGAAAAATTTATTTAAAAGAAATAATAGGTTGATTTGACATGGATACGTAATCACTATATGGCTTACTTCATGAATTAGAAGACAAACTTTCTATTAAGGTAAGACCTAATATTTCTCTTTGTATATCCATAAAGGAATTTTTGTTTATTAAGGAGGTTTATGGTAAAGAGGTGTTAGATGAATACAATAGAGTTAGGAATAATCCTTCATCATTTGAAAGGGTATATTTGTAAAGAATGGTGGAAAATTGCTATCTTAAATTTGAATCTATCAAATTAAAGGAAAAAGGAAGGAAAATGAAGATAAATACAAGAACTTAGAGGGGTTGATTCAAAGCAGGGGAATATGGGTACTATAGTTATAATGGAAAAGACAAATATTATGCATTTGTAGTAAGGGAAATCATGTGAGGAGAATAGATGGGAGTTTGTAAATAATTTGGAAAGATTAAAGAAAAAAATTAAGAATAAAAGGGAGGAGGAATTTAAGTATTTAAGTAGTAAAGGAAGGGATATGGTGAAACAACACCAATTTTTCTTCTTCTTAAAATTATCTATCAAAGTACATAATAAAACATCAAAAGGTCCCACTGCATAAAATAAATGCAGTACAATGCTTCTTGTTGCCAACTCTACGAGAAGTACTAGTAACCCACAATCAAGATCCCAATTATCCCAAATGGATAAGGCTATGATCATGAACACATACATGAATGTCTAGTTATCCAATTACTAGATAAGTAAATAGGATATGATAGAAGTAAAATACTAAATACAGACCAATGGCCGAACATATGGGTCTAACTCGCTAACTTGATTAGACAAGTCTTATCGTAATATGAGGTCAACGAGTGGAGATCTCTAATCCACTACTAAAGCTAACACAACGTAAACTAAAGGATCCAAGACCTTCTGGGAAAACGCCCACATGAGGACTACTCCTTGTCCTATCCCCATTGATCACCCTACTGTGATCCAGGGTTCTTTAGGAAACATCATGTCTTCATCCCCTAAATTGATGAAGGCCACATACACAAGATATGGATCCATGAAGAAGAATTATTCACATTAAATCTAATGAATTACACTATAATTAACTCAAGGTGTATGACATCACACACATGAACCTCATAGAATAAGTGTATAGTTGGCATTGGGAAAATAATTAATTATCATGCTGCATGATTACCATCCCATGAACCAACCTTAGAGGTCTCACACCTAAATGTTAGTTATTTAACCTTTAGTTATCCTACCATGTTATTGAATAAACATAAGTATTTATTCCATTCTAATAGAATGTGTATGACCACGTAAGTTCATTATTTAAATACTCTTATGCATTAACTTAGGTGTTTATTAAGGAAAATATGATTTAGTAAATCATTGCCCAGGGTAGATTATTTAATCATATAACCAAGTGTTATCTTAAAGGTTTTCATAACCTACTAATTCTCATTCTCATTTCAGAATTATTTACCAAACACATGGATTATTCACATCTTAATAATCACAACACAAGGTATATCATGAAGTTCCTTGTCAAGGATAATATTTAATTGTAAACATGCACATATCTAATATGACCAATGACTATCTATTCTTTTATAGTCAATAATGTTAATATAATAATCTTCCATCAATCAAGAGTTGTATTATAAACATCTAAGCTACTTGCCTTTTAGGAAACATTTCATATGTCTAAATCGCTATAAAACTATTAATGGTGTAACCCATAATCCACAATGTAGGTTACCATACGTAGATCAATAATTTGGCTTACTTCATTGCTTAAGAAATAGAAGTAAGCTCACTTAAATGATATTACAACCAATCAAAGAAATGTCATACGAAGTGTAAGGCACAAGGTTTCATAAATTCATCAGATAAGTCTAGTTACTATTCATTATTAAGTCAAGTGGAATAATATTGAATAACAAAGATTTGATTATTCTTTCAATGGCCCATAGACTTTACATCAATAATAGATGACTAATAAAGACCTTAATCATCCACATCTATTTAACAATATAATACTTAAAATATTTCCCATTATTCTCACCACGAGAGATCATAACTATTTCCACAAGAAACATGTTTGAACACTGCTTGAATCATCTTTAAAATGAACTAGTTATAACATAACTATCAACTTTAACAAGAGATACAATTCACAACTTGATTATTTTCAGCATAGTGTTACTAACTGCCAAATAAAGACATAATGTAATTGCATACATGGTTTCATGTGTTTGTTCATAATTATTTAATCCATATTCTAAGTCTTAAGATGCATGGATACAAATGATAGGTTCATCAAATCAATTCAGCCATTAAACAACATGAATACTTCTAGCATACTGTACAACAACACCATCTTACTTCCATGTAGTTCAAGGTTAAGGACATTATAGATTTAGTTGTTTCAATAATAACATTTTTATAATTTTGTGTTTACTTGAAATCAACAAGTATATAACTTACTCATATTCATACAAAAATATACAAGGATCAAATATCACAAAATGCATGCTAAATATGCTACTACTCATATGGAAATTAGAGCCCAATATAACTGCATACCAAAGGGGTAATTATAGTTGGTTAAATGTATAAGGACTATAAAACTATCGTCAAGAATGCCTCCAAGTTAAAATCATATCTAATTATGTTTGTATTCTAACATAACAATATTACCAAGCTACATAAGGTAATAATAAGGAATCACAACATAAAACAGATAACCAACCATGATCCATCTGTCCAACATCATATATCAATAGACACGGGTGAGAAACAAGCAACCATATACAATCCATGTACAAAAATGAAAAATATGAACACTGCAAGGATGACACCCATAAAAACCAACCCTATGATCCCAACCATCGGTGGCCCTTGCCACCCCAACCATCAGCTTGGTGGATGGTTTAAGCAATTAGGTACTCTGGTGAGGTAAGAGGTACACACATAATACTGAGCCACTAGAAAATACTTACAAAACCATACCCAAGGACAAAATAAATAATGCATAAAAAATAAAACCATAACACTCTACCAAACCGTGGGATTTTTTGAGTGTAAAGTAATTAAAATCAAGGGGATCAACCTGTAATAGTTGCATTAATGCAATCGAGTCAAAAGGGTAAGGCATAACATTCATAACAAAAAATGAACTTGGGTTGTCTTATAAATGACTAAGTATGGCCAACATTTATTCCTTTCAAGTAATTTAATAAATCCAGAACCAACTAATAAAATGACCTCATTCAATCAAATGACCAACCCAATAGGCAGTCCAGGACTATTAGTTTCAACCCAATCTAGTTTGAGGAAAGACCACTCCAACCACATGAGTATAACATAGGTTTATAGTCAAAAATTAAAATAAAATGGAAAGCACAAGAATATAATCATAAAAAGGGGTAACTGGTGTTTTACAATCCCATAAAGACTACAAGGGAGTAAACCAATATTGATGATATTAATTTTGCATGATGTTATATATAAATATATAGAAATGCTTTAAAATCAATTCAAAAGTAAACATGGCCAATAAAACTTATAGCTCCCAAAAAAGGAAAACATTTCTAAAATTTAATTGCCCATTACAGATTCATACAGTTTCAATTAAGGGATTTAGTCAACAAAAACCACCTTCCTAATAAAAAATCACAAGCAAACATACCAGAAGAAGTTGTAGGCTATTAGGGTAGAAATTAGGGGTTTTCAAAATGAAACAGTGGTTGGTTTTTGATAGTAGTTATCTGCTCATACCCAGTTACCCTTATATGCAGGTTAAAAGAGATCCAAACCAACCCAACACAACACAAAAAAATAATTCCCCAGTAAAAACAAAATTCCATTCAACATTAGATCTTGTAATCAAGAGGAAATATAGCCCCTTCCATGCCCAACCAAATAATTACGGCCCAACCGTGCCATATGTTTCCCCTGCATCTACGTAGCAACCATCCCTTTTCCTTTATGCCCCTTGCTATCCTTTCTCCTCTGACCCCTATCAATTTCTAGCTGAAAGAAAACTCCTTTCCCCTTGGCTGATCGATGCCTCAGAATAGAATACATATAAACTGAGATATATATATATATATATATATATATATCAAAAAAATAATAAAATTCTCCATCATGCATCTCTCTTGCTACCATATTTCTTTCTTCTTCTTAAATTATTTCATATTTTCATTTTCATTGACTGTGTCTAAAACTACCATGCAACTCCCTTTCACCTCCCCTACAATCCTTCATCATGGCATCCCATCTATTCCCCTTCCATGCTTGCTTACTTATTCTACATGCCCTAGCCTTCCTTTCTCCTTCAACTCAACATCTAAAGAAAATCCTGTCTCCTACCCTCTTGCATCCCCCCTGGCATCCTTCTCCCAACATCACATGCCATATGCCATAGTATCCTTTTCCTACTACACGTTGCAAGAGTGTCCTTCCTCTGCCAATGCTAACCCCTAAGATTGAACAACCAGCCAAAAAATATTAATAAAACCTATTAAATCCAATCCCCTAGTCAATGCTTTTCCCAGCGTGTAGTAAGCAAAAAGGGAAAAATAAAAAAATAATATTTTTATAAACTAATATAAATAAAAAATATACATATATATCCTTCTTAAAAAAAAGAATAAATAACGAAATCCTTTTCACCCAAAATAAAATCATTAAAATTACTAAAGATAATAATATTATAATTAGATCAATAATCAATAACAATAGTAAAATCATTAAATAGAAATATTTAACAAAATTATTAAATAATTATTGATCAATAAAATAATAAAATAAAAGAAATAAAATATAAACAACCTCCCCAACATGAAATGCAAGTCCCAAGAAAATAATAAAATAATAAATATTAAATTCATTCTTCCTTATTCACTTCTCTCACAAGCCAACATGGAATAATAGTTAATAGAAAATCATTAAATAGATATAAATCAACAAGAATTAATAAATATTACATTAAACACAATCCATAAATCAATTAATAATAATAATGTCATTAAATAAAATAATTGACTAGAGTCAACAAATCATTATAACGATAAAGATAATTATCAATTTTATTTAAGATAATGGTAATTAATAAAACTCCAACCATGGTTCAATATGCATGCTAAAATACAAGGTTTCAATTGAGTCTTATCAAGACAACATAAACATACTAGTGGCATTCAACCATCATAAGGCATACACATACATGCTATCAAAAATAAGCCTCCACAAGGATATGTACATCTACACTAAGTGAATTCATAGCCACTCAACTACATTATTCAAACACAACATCCCTTACAAGCGTATGTACAACCATACAAACACAGGCTCTGATATTAGATAAAATAACCCCAATTTTTTTCTTGAAGTTATCTATCAAAGTACACAATGAAACATCAAAAGGTCCCATTGCATAAAATAAATGTAGTGTAATGCATCTCGTTGGCAACTCTATATGAAGTACTAGTAATCCACAACCAACATCCCAATTATCCAAAATCGATAAGGCTATGATCATGAGCACATCTAGGAATATTTGGTTATCTAATTGCTAAATAAGCAAATTGGATATGATATAAGTATGATACTAAAGCACTGACCAATGGCTAAACATATGGGTCCAACTTGCTAAATTGATTAGACAAGTCTTATCGTAATATGAGATCAATAAGTGGAGATCTTTAATCCACTACTAAATCCAACATGACGTAAACTAAAGGATCCAATACCTTCTAGGAAAACACCCACACAAAGACTACTCCTTGTCCTACCACCTTTGATCACCTTACTATGATCCAAGGTCCTTTAGGAGACATTATGCCTTCATCCCCTAAATTGACGAAGGCCACATACATAGTATATGACTCCATGAATAATAATTATTCACATTAAATTAAATGAATTACAATATAATTAATTCAAGGTGGATAACATCACACACTTGAGCCTCCTATAGAATAAGTGTACAGTTGGCATTTGGAAAACAATTAATTATCATGCTACAGGATTACCATCCCATGAACCAACCATAGAGGTCTCACACCTAAATGTTACTTATTTAACCTTTAGTTATCCTACCATGTTATTGAATAAACATAGGTATTTACACCATTCCAATAACATGCATATGACCACGTAAGTTCATTATTTAAATAGTCTTGTGTATTAACTTAGGTGTTTATTAAGGAAAGTATGATTTAGTAAATCATTGCCTAGGGTAGATTATTTAATCATATAACCAAATGTTATCTTAAAGGTTTCCATAACCTACTAATTCTCATCCTCATTTTGGAACTATTTACCAAACACATAGATTATTCACATTTTAATAATCATAACACAAGGTATATCATGAAGTTCCTTGGCAAGGATAAGCTCTAATTGCAAGCATGCACATATCTAATATGACCAATGACTATCTATTCTCCTATAAGCATTAATGACAATATAATCAACTTCCATCAATCAAGAGTTGTATTATAAACATCTAAACTATTTGCCTTTTAGCAAACATGTCATATGTCTAAATCGCTATAACACTATTAATGGTGTAACCCATAATCCACAATGTGGGTTCCCATACGTAGATCAATAATCTAGCTTACTTCATTGCTTAAGCAATAGAAGTAAGCTCACTTAAATGATATTACAACCAATCAAAGAAATGGCATAAGAAGTGTAAGGCACAAAGTTTCATAAATTCATTAGGTAAGTCCACTTACTATTCATTATTAAGTCAAGTGGAATAACATTGAATAACAAAGATTTGATTGTTCTTTCAATGGATCTTAGAGTTTACATCAATAATAGATGACAAATAAATACCTTAATCATCCACATATATTTAACAATATAGTACTTAAAAGCTTACCCATTATTCCCACCACGAGAGATCATAACTATTTCCACAAGAAACATGTTTGAGCACTCCTTGAATCATCTTTAATATGAACTATTTATAACATAACTATCAACTTTAACAAGAGATACAATTCACCACTTGATTATTTTCAACATAGTGTTACTAACTGTCAAATGAAGACACAATGTAACTACGTAAATGATTTTAGGTGTTTGTTCATAATTATTTAATCCATATTCTAAGTCTTAAGATGCATGGATACAAATGATAGGTTCATCAAATCAATTTAACTACTAAACAACATGAATACTTCCAACATATTGTACAACAACACCGTCTTACTTCCATGTAATTCAAGGTTAAGAACATTATAGATTCAGTTGTTCCAATAATAAAATTTTTACAATTTTGTGCTTACTTAAAATCAACAAGTATATCACTTACTCATGTTCATACAACAATATACAAGGATCAAATATCACATAATGCATGCTAAATATGCTACTACTCATATGAAAATTAGAGACCAATATAAATGCATACCAAAGGGGTAAATATAGTTGGTTAAATATATAAGAACTATACAACTATCTTCAAGAATGCCTTGAAATCAACATCATATCCAATAATGTCTGTATTCCAACATAAAAATATTACCAAGCTACATAAGGTAATAATAAGGAATCATAACATAAAACAGATAACCAGCTATGATCCACTAGTCTAACATCATATATCAACAAGCATGGGTGAGAGACAAGCTGCCATATGTAATCCAGGTGTAATAATGCAAAAAATGAACACTGTAAGGAGGATACCCCTCAAAATAAACCCTATAAACCCAACCATCGATGGCCCTTACCATCCCAACCATTGGCTTAGTGAAGGGTTTTATCAACTAGATACTTGGGTGAGGTAAGAGGTACACATGTAATACTGAGCCACTAGAAAACTCTTACAAAACTGTCCACAAAGAAAAAATAAATAATGTATAAAACATAAAACCATAATGCTCTTCCAAACCATAGGCTTATTGATCATAAGGTAATTAAAATCAAGGGGATCAACCCACAATAATTGTATTAACTCAATTGAGTCAAAATGGGAAGGCATAACATTCATAACATAAAATGAACTCGAGTTGGTTTACAAATAACTAAGTACAACCAACATTTATTCTTTCCAAGTAATTTAATAAATTCAGAACCAACCAATAAAATGACCTCATTCAATCAAACGACTATCCCAGTAGGCAGTTTGGGACTAGTAATTTCAACCCAATGCAGTTTGAGGAAAGACCACTCCAACCAAAGGAGTATAACAAAGGTTTATAGTCAGGAATTAAAAAAATGGAAAACACAAGAATACAATCATAAAAAGGGGTAACCAGAGTTTTACAATCCCATAAAAAATCAAAGGGAGTAAACCGATATTGGTGCTATTAATTTTACATGATGCTATATATAAATATATAGCAATGAATTTGACATCAAATCAAAAGTAAATAGGGCCAATAAAACTTATAGCTCCCAACAAAGGAAAACATTTCTAAAATCTAATTGCCCATTGCAGATTCATATGGTTTCCATTAAGAGATTTATTCAATAAAAACCACATTCTTAATATAAAATCACAAGCAAATATACCAGAAGAAGTTGTAGGCTATCAAGATAGAAATGGGGGGTTTTTAGGATGAAACTTTGGTTTATTTTTTACAATTTTTTTTTGCTCATACCCAGTTACCATTCTATGTAGGTTAAAAGAGATCAGAACCAACCCAACACAACACACAAAAAGAATCCACCAGTAAAAATAAAATTCCATTCAACATTAGATCTTGTAATAGAGATGAAATATATCCCCTTCCATGCCTAACCAAACAATTATGACCCAACTGTGCCATATGTTGCCCCTGCATCGATGTAGCAACTATCCCTTCTCCTTTACGCCCCTTGCTATCTTTTTTCCTCTGACCCCTGTCAATTTCCAACTAAAAGAAAACTCCTTTACCCCTGGTTGGTTGATGCCTCATAATCGAATACATATAAAATGATAAATAATACACACACACACACACACACACACACACACACACACACACACACACACACACACACACACACACACACACACACACACACACACACACACACACACACACACACACACACACACGCACACACACACACACACACACGTACACACGCACACACACACACACGCACACACGCACACACGTACACACGTACGCACGCACACACACACACACACACACACACACACACACACACACACACACACACCAGAGAAATAATAAAATTCTCCATCATGCATCTCTCTTGCTACCATATTTATTTCTTCTTCTTATATTACTATGCATTTTCTTTTTCATTGACTATGTCTAAAACCACCATGCAACTCCCTTTCATCTCCCCTGCGTTAATTCATCATGGCAACCCCTCTATGCCCCTTCCATGCTCGCTTCCTTCTTCCACATGTCCCAACCTTCCTTTCTCCTTCAACTCACCATCTAAAGAGAATCTTGTCTCCTACCCTCTTACATCCCCCTGACATCCTTCTCCCAACGTCACCTACCATATGCCATAATATCCTTTTCCTACTACACACTAGCCATACCATCACCCTCCTCCTCTCTTCCCAAAAGTATCCTTCCTCTGCCAACACTACCCTCGATATTAAACAAATAGCCAAGAAAATAATAATAAAACCTATTAATTCCAATCCCCCAGTCAACACTTTTCCCAGTGTGTAACAAGTAAAAAAGGAAAAATAAAATAATAATGTTTCTATAAAATAATATAAATAAAAGGCTATACATATATAACCTTCTTAAAAGTGAATAAATAATGAAATCCTCTTCGTCCAAAATAAAATTATTAAAATTACTAAAGACAATAATATTATAATTAGATTAATAATCAATAACAATAGTAAAATCATTAAATAGAAACATATAATAAAATTATTAAATAATTATTGATTAATAAAATAATAAAATAATAAAATAAAATAAATAAAATATAAACAACCTCCCCAACATGAAACACAAGTCCCAAGAAAATAATAAAATAATAAATATTAAATTCATTCCTCCCTATTCACTTCTCTCACAAGCCAACATGGGATAATAGTTAATTAAAAAATCATTAAATAGATATAAATAAATAAGAATTAATAAATATTACATTAAACATAATTCGTAAATAAATAATTAATTATTATAATAAATAAGGTCATTAAATAAAATAATTAACCATAGTCAACAAATCATTAAAATCATAAAAATAATCATCAATTTTATTTAAGATAACGGTAATTAATAAAATCATTAAAATAATATCGATCACCGAAATTTTAATATCGACCCAAAAATATAAAAGAATTGACAAAAATAATAATCAACAAATCCCTCGATCGATAAAAGATCTCATAAGTCAATCATCCATGAAGACGGTTGCTGAAGATGTTTTACCAAGGTCAAGAGACCCACATAGGTCTTGATGATCTCAGCCAACCAAGTTAAAATGATGAACCACTCCTACAACTTAATCATCTAGAGTTCACGATACCTAGGTAGGATAACCAAGATATGAAAAATGACCTCAAGCACACAAAGACATGGATGAGGAAGGACGATGCCAAACTTGATAATCTCAATCAAGGAATAAGAACAAAACATAAATGCTCAAAATAGGGCAAAACCAATAATGATGAAAAGAAATAACACAAAGGTATGTAACGATGGTGGTTCAATACCATATAATACATGCTATACCTATCAGAGTTATATTTTGATCGCTCAATTGCCTGTGTGTATACCTAAGATGTCCAAATCCCACATTGAACCTAACTCTTAGCTTGGTGCCTACATCCACCAAATAAGACATCATCAGTACCTGAATGATGTCAATATTATTATTATAATAATAATAATAATAATAATAATAATAATAAAGAATGAATCAATATACATGAAATGATAAATCAAGTATAATCATCTTTAACCATGAAGGGATTAGAGTCAATACTAATGATCATGACCCCAAGCATCACCTATGACATAGGCAACAACTGCAAGAGAAATCAACATCAATCCACATCTAGTAAAATATGATATATCAATGACATATAGTAGTGTAACTAACTGAAGCAACATATACATAAAACATGATAAATTGAATCCGATGTAGGTAGTATGCATATCAAAATATACTAGATCTAATGCGAGTATCGATTGTAAAATACATAACACATTAGCTATTCAAGGTACCTGCATCATAACCATTTGAAAACAAAACCAACATCAACCTTCATCAATCCAAGTGCTATCAAGAACATGCTAAGGTAAGACATAATCCAGTGTTTGTAAGGGGCCCACAAGGTCGGTTCATGACATATGGCTAATCAAGTGAAGGAGAAAGATGATAGATTATGATTTTTTGGGGATGAATAGAAGGAATTTATTATCCATTATTTGTATTAGGATAAGTCTAAATCGTCATTGGAAAAAGAATTCATTAAAAAAGGGATTTCAAATTCTATAAAGGTGCTAAAGATAGTAGCAAGGTCATTCATTTCTCTGAATTAAATTAGGAGATAATGAAATAAGAATAAAGAGTATACCACTATGGGTAATAGTGGTATGGAAAACTAGTGTAATTTCTATCTGAATACTAGTGCAAATATAATTTCCTTGGGTGAGAAAGTAGTTTAAAATATTAAGCGTGTGTCATGAATTGACTACACTCTAGAACAAAGAGAGAGGGAGAAGAAAAACTAGTGTAATTTCTATCTAAATATTAGTGCAAATAGAATTCCTTGGGAGAGAGGTTAGTTTCAAAAAATAAACTTATTTTAAGACCAAGATAAACTTTATAAAAAAGTGTGTTCTATGCTTCCTTATCCTTGGGAACAATAAGGAAGGTCATAATTGATTTGTAAAAAGTAAAGGATTTCAGAGTGATCATGAATTCTAGAGGGATTATTGGAAGGTTATTTGAGGGAAGATTTTATTAATGGTAGCATGTGGTCTAGGATTATTTCTAACATGGATGATGGATTCATTTTTTGACTCTATGGAATTAATTTTGATAAGGAATGGTTGGATTTTTAAAAATAAGCCTTCTATAGTTTTTATAATTAAGGATGATCTCTTTTTTATTTCTTATTTTTTAAGGCTATGCAAACAACATTATGAAAATCTTGTAAGTTTTTATTTATATTAATGAAAGCGTGAAGGACACTCTAACCCTCCTCTTATCAATTAATAATAATATATGATTTTTTTTAGTATATAACACATTAAAATATAATGTTAGAAGTATATATGTTAAAGATAAGTTACTTTGTACAAATCAATAATATAATAAATATATCATCAAGGAGAATATGCCTCATGTGAGTTCAAGATATAAGTAATATAACTTCATCATTGTAAAATATACCAATGTAAATTATGAGTCTAATATTTCCCTCCCACTAGATGTACCATAAGAATTATGCATCTAATATGGATCATGGCCACATATAACACACCAAATATGTGAGTAAGAAAATCATTATGAAAGACATGTCAAATATATTACCAGCATAAGGCAAACAATTCATATATTGAATCCATACAAAGAACATATAAAGCACATATGATAATAAAATTATATTAAAAAATTAATAGGCACATCAAATATAATGGAGACACATTAGTCATGATAAAAGATATGTTAAATATATTATAAAATATAAAGTAATCATTTCAAGGAGTATAAAAATAAAAATATGTACTATGAAGAAACATCATGTATATAAACAATATAAAATTATATATATTATATATCAGAAACATACCAAGTAGTAAAAATAATATCATTAGATAAAACACATTAAGTAGTTGAATACATGATAGATACATAAAAATATACTATCAATATTAAAACATAAAAAGAATTATAATACACATAAAGAAGATAGAATATACTAAACTACCGAGAATTAAAAATATTAAAAAATTTAAATGCTTGAAAACTTAAATTATTTTATTCATTATTAAGTTTTCCTTATTTTATTAATTTTTTTCTCTTTTAAGTATATATCTAATGTTGACACATGTCTAAGATTTTAAAGTACATGAAGTGCACCTTTTTAGTATAATATTCCACATAAAATAAAAGTGAGGTAGTACCTCTTATTTAAATATTGGAACAATAAAATAAAAATTCCAAAAGTGAGGTAATACCTCTTATTTAAATATTGAGACAATAAAATAAAAATTCCATTCTTTAAATAAATTAGGATAATGATTGACACATGAATTCAATTCAATACAAGAAACTTTCCCTTGAAAAGGGATTAAAAGATTTTAACTTTTACCTATGAAGCCCACAAAATAATATCTATATCAATTTTTCTTTTGGTAGGGGGTTATTTTGGATGAGGATGGAGATAATAACCAACCAAATTTATTAATTTAATGGTAGTATGTGGTCCTGGATTATTTCTAACATGAAATGAAGGTTGAAATAAAGAAATATAGTCATACATTTAAAGTCCAACTTCTCTTAATATTCTTTATAAATAAAAATATAGAGTACCTTTATTCTTTTTTCAAATATAGGAGATTAGGAGATGTTTTTAATATGGAATATTTTAATATATATAATTTTTTCATCTTTTTATAAAAGATTTCATTGTGAAATTATAGCTTTAACATTTAATTTTAATTTAGAGATATATACATATGTATGTTGGAAGCACATTATAAATATTACATGATTATTATTATACCCTTGGTTTGATTTTATGTAGACATTTAATTTGATTGTAAAATTAAATTATATAGCTCTTGCATTTAGTTTTAATTGTTGATATTAAATTAAGCATAAATTTTTTATGTTCACTTTCATTTTTTTGAATCGATAATAGATCAATATAATCTTGTATAATTCCTTTTATTTGATTTTATATATTTTTATTTCACTTTATTCACTTCTAACATGTTTTAGTTTAGTGTTAGAGTATAAGGAATCTAGTCTAGTTTATAGATTGGTTTGGCATAAAAATACTAAGACTTCCCATTGTGATGCTTTAACTACATGTAAAAAAATCAAACATTTGGAAACATCAATACATATTAAATACATAAATTAATATATTAGGTGGAAGTATGCTAGAAAAATAATAAATATAAAAATAAAATGTGTTAGAGAAAGAAAATTTTCCATAATATCCTTATAGTTTTGCTTGAGAAAACATAGGATGTGATGCTAGATTACTTTGAAACTACAATCATGAACCTAATCATGAAACTATAACCTCTTAAACAATAATATCTACATATATCTTGAAACTCAAATTAAAATTATATACAAAATAAGTGAAATAAGCTACATAAAATAAGCAAATTAAATACTTTATCAATAAAGTTATATAAAAGAATTGAATTAATTACTTTATCAATAGCCACAAGATATAAACATGAACTACGTATCTTAGCACAATAACATTGTACAAACCATTTTAAATATCCACTTAATAATATAAATGAAAAATAATTTTAGGAGACATGCAATGTTCACAACATCTTAAGAAAAACATGTGAAAAATTACTACAACTAATTAAATAAAGTAGAAATACATCAAACATGCACATATAATGAATACAAAAGAAATGGGGATCCATAATCATTCATACATTCTTTCAGATTTAATTTGATTACTGATATGTTTCTAAGAGAAATTTTGCATCATCTTTTAAAAGTTATCGTAGAGTTTGGGATGGGAAAAATAAAGTGAAATCAAGAGTTGATAATAAAGAATTAGAAAAGAAAACCAAAAGAAAAAAAGAATAACAACAACAATAATTCAAAACCCAGTGAAAATAATTAAAGAAGAATGATTGAATACAACTAGAGAAGAAGGATTGAATACATGTGAGCTTGATATTGTAAAATAATGAAAATTAAGATGAAACAATCCAATGAATAATAATAAGACTATATAATCAAGTTAGAAAGTGAGTCTAAATCAATATAAGCATACACATAACATCATAAATATTAACTTAAGAAGCATAAGGAAGCTAAGCATAAGTTATAATAGCAAAACAAGAACAAAAAAATACCTCAAGTGGATGGATAAAATATAAGTATAATAATGATGCAAGAGCATCCAAGGGTACAATCGGTCTCACATCAACTAAAAAGAGTAGGCGTGTATTCATGTGGTCTTATTGGTTTATTTGTCATTTCAACGTGACCATAATTTTATCTAATGGGAATATCAACACTCCAACACTTTAATATAGTCAATCATATAACAGAGGATCAATTTCAACCATCAAAATGGTTCCAAGTGACTTGGTTGAGTCTATAAATGAAAGGTACAATTCAGTACGTGGATGCATCCATTGAATAAATAAAATAAATAGGTTGTGGGGTAGAGGAAAAAATGGAACCAAGGACATCTCTGAACCACAATCTGATTTCATTTTTGGATTCCCCTCAAAAAGTTATGAATTTTGAAAAATTTAGTATCTCATTTCTAGATCATATGCAAAAGATAGGGTCTTTAGAAGTTGACAGCTTTGCATTGTGAAAAAATTGCCATGACACTTATGTAAGGTTGTATGGGAGTTACATAATTATTTTGGTGTTTTCATAACCTTTAGTCGAGAATGAGGGGTGATATTTTAACCATATATTTGTATGAGGTGGCAATTTCATCTGTCAGGAATGAAAATATAGAGTAACAACCCAAAATGATGAACCATCAATTTTTCAATGTTTCTAAGATGAAAAATTAGTTGAAGAGGCTTCATCTAGTCAAATAATGCCATATCATATTTTAATCAGTGATGACAAGATACAAAGAGAATTAGTTAGTAAGGGATTTGTATCTAGTTTGAGAAGAGATATTTTAGGAATTGAGTTTCCCCATAAGATAATAAATAGAGGAATGTATCAAATCCATAAGGGACTATTGTGGGATAAAATATTCCTCATATAATGCAATAATCTTGTTAATGCAAGTGAGTGAGAGATTGTATATGTGTGTAACCAAATATCTGCATCCATATGTTAAGTTTAATAAATAGTTTGTTTGAGTTTCAAGACTAAGTAGTGTGTTTGGGTGTGTGTCAATTAAGAGAGAAGTTTATGTCCCATATTAGGAATAAGACAACCATTCAATTGTCCCCTCATTCCTATTTACATCAATTGGTATTAGAGCAAGGTTCTCTTTACTAAGTTAACTATGTGAGGTTCTTGTCGAGTCTAGTTGCAGGTTTTGAAATAAAATCATGTATTAATAAGAAGATATGACACATAGAGGAATACCTCCTAGAGGAGGAATAACACCAAGAATATAAGAATTGGTAGAGATGTTGAAGGAAATACAAGTGAGATTCAAAGTCATGGATAATGCATAGTGTAGAGGAGTTATTGTAGCCATGAATGAAGATGAAGATTAAATGAATGATATTTTGTTATCCCTTAAAGAATTTTTTTGATAACTTAGAGAGATGAGTAACAAGTAAATAAAATATAATTATAAAGGTCATGGTGAAATAAAAAGTTAAGCCCACTAGAAATATACATTTGTTTTTTGGTAAAGAAAGCCTATAAGAGTTCATGAGATAGACAATAGAGTTATATTTTTTGGAAGAGAATATTTTTTAAGACCCCAAGGAGGATGAATTTATAAGAATAAGGATTTTTGGTAGTGCATATGTGTATTGGAGAGTTATCCAAGAGAGGAGGATGAAAAAAGGAAACAATATAAGGATTTTAGAACATATGGTTTTTGAATGGATGGGTCATGTTGTTCACCACAAAATGCAAGAAGAGTGGTGGAGAAAGCTTTAAGAATTGAGGCTTAAGAGTGAAGAGAAGAAGTTTTACTTAAAAGGAAATATGAGAGTGAAGTTGATATGTGAGAAACTATAGTCTATTTTTTAAAATAGAGAAGAAAATGATACAAGTAAAGAGAAGAGGATTTCCTTGAAAGGAAATGAGAGTGAGGTTTTCATGTGAGAGACATAAGTCTCTTTTAAAAAATAGATAGGAGAAGGATGTACATGAGTATTCCATAAATAAATAAATCCTTGTGAAGGAATATGTATAGGTGATAGTTTTTGAACCAAAATAAGGAGACCTATTAATGGATGATGGGAAAATATTTTATTATATCCCCTGAGGGGTAAGAGACAAAAATTTGAATGGCGAAGAAGGGATTTTTTTTTCAAATTTTTAGGGAAGGAATGTTGAAGATAACTATGGAAAATTACATTTTTCCTTTAAGGAACCAATAAAGGTGAATTAATTGGGAGAAAAATAAGAGTTTCGGGTTTCCATCAAGGAAACAACAAAGGTGGATAAAGTGTAAGTGAATGAAAATGATGAGAGTATGGTTTAATAACATATATATGATGAATATAAATAAAATAAAGTGAATAATGAGGAAATTACAAAAATATAGGTTAACAAGAATGGATATTGGACTATTCCATCATGTGACTATAAGCTATGAGGAGGATGCAAACAATATTCAAGATTTGTACAATATGACTATGGAACATGACAAAGAGATAGAAGAAGTGTTTTTAACAAAATTTGAATGTGTTTGAGATGTGTATGTCCAACCATGGAAAATTTGGAAAATTAAAAGGAAAGAGATATTGAAGAGATGTTTCTACAAGCATTAGATATATGTGATGAAAGGGATATGGTAGAAGATAGAGTTTAGAAATTATTGGTTTATAAAAAGAGCATTTGGACAAGGAGAAATGAAGAGTGTCACACATGTGGAATATATGAAAATAAGGAGATATAAAATGTGGATAATTTTCTACCAAGAGAAATGAATGATACAAGTGGTGTTGTATATGTGGGAACAACCCACTTAGGATTTTAAGACAAGAATATTATGAGTCAAGGTATGATTTTTTTTTAATATAGGAAAGGGGAGTGCAAGGTTATTTTCACATGGAATACTTGTGTTATCAAAAGTGATTAAGGAAGGAGGTTGAAATCAGCCTAGAGTTGATATAAAGAGGTTGATAATAGAATAATACAAGGATGAGATGGAGTGGTTGAGTTTGTTATCAACCCAAATATGTGTAGAGGAGGATGAGATTACACCAAGTGATGAGAGAAAATGAAGATAAGTTATAAGGATTATTTGGGAGAACATAAAAAATGAGATGCATGATATTTTTGAAGATATCTTGAGACTAATATTGGAGAATAATATTTTTTACAATAGAGGTAGTGATTTTTTTGACATTGAAATGAGGGGAAAATGAGAGCAAGACATGAAGATTATACTAGAGGTAACATTGGAGGCTACGGGAAATATTTTTTATGCCATATGGTATGTTGAGTTATTTGAATATATATATATATATATATATATATATATATATATGATTTTACACTCAAGACCTTGGTTTTGGGGGTCAAAAACTCTTTGCATGAAACTGTACACTCCCAAATCTAGCATAAAAATATTATTACCTTGTTTAAATCCAAATTTAACTTATTTAGAAAACTTGCACATTTTAACCTATTTCTAAGATGGCCCCTAATGTAGAAACATCCCAGGTGAACCTAAAATCATGTATAACCACGTTTTGGAATGTGCAGATGGATAAGACATATGGTGTTAAAAGACAACATAAAAGACTTACTAGTGAAGTGTGCAAGGAAACCCATATAAGAGTGTACAAGATAATGAGTCAAAAGACACAAATGGATAGCGTACAATCTGAAGCTTATAAGAGGAGTCTTAAAGAGACACATAACTAGGTAGTGTGATGAAGGGCGATATCTTTTTTTAGATAATGTGGAAGGTAAAGTGAATAAAGGGGTACAATTTTGGTCAAGGCTTGGAATGCCCAAGGGAATAAACACACTCAAGATCAAGGTGATAAAGAAGATACTTGTGTAGTGACGTATGAATTGACATATATGAGCTCGATGAGAGAAGGTGGACACGTTAGAGCATGATGGTTAAGGCACATAATATGGTCATCATACATGTAAGTTTTTTTCAATGAAATAACCCATAGAGACATCAAGAGTTATGCATAGAAGTGTGTGAAAGTAGATAAGGTTGGCATAGATCATAGAGGAGCCTAAAAGTTGTTAAAAGTTAACAGAGTTAACTCATATGCCACACCATCCTAATAATATTATGTACTCTCTAAAAACATCAACATCAAGGTAATAAATTCAAATATGAATGGTGTCAGGTTGGAAAATGAGTCCAAAGAATTAATGAGGGTTGGTGAACCACTTGGTAGGAATAAGCTTCTAGGTCATCCATAGAAGGCCTATAAATAGGAGGCATGATATCCATTCATGGAATCAAGAGGAACAAATTAATAATTTTAAAAAAATGTTACCAAATTATATCCAAATAAGGGGCCTATCTAGCATAAGAGAAACTCTATAAAAATTATTGGTAAACACTTAGCCAAGAGAGCTTAGGGGGTGAAGAAGGAGATTATGCCAAGTTGCAGATATAAGGTAGAATAGAAAGAAGGCCCATAAATTTAGGTAAGAGAGAGAGGAAAAATCCATGTTAAAGGATTGGATAGAGAAATAAGTATCCATTATAAAATTGAAGAGATTTGAATACTTTGTCACCCAATATGTTAAATTATTAAGAAGAAGATAATGATTTTGAGTTTCATTGTGTGTGTACACGTAAATACTTGTAAAATTCATGGTTTGAATCACATAAAAAGGAACCTATCCTAATATCACATCATATGGTATTAAATCAAGGCTAGGATCCTTGGAGAAACATAATTAGAAAAAGAGCTTGCTAGTGGAAGCAAATATAGTAAGTGTTATAGAAGGGTGAAGCTAGTAGAAACACTAATATGAGGTAGCTAGCCAATAATGAAAATAAGCTATAAATAGGGTGAATATTTTTATATCATAAATTTTAGTTAAATTAATTAATATCATTGGTGAGTGTATAGTATTAGAGGATAATTTTTGAGCTAGTTAGTGGAGGAGTGTTAATAGTAGAGGGTGAAAAAGTGGAAGAGTATTGATAAGAAAGCTTGGAGGATGAGATATGTAGGATAATGAACATGAATTCATGGAAGTAGTTACTTATGTCTAAATCACCTATTTAGGATAATGACATAGGATCTCAACATCATGGAGTGTGAATTTTTATGGGTGAGAAATAAGTAGTCACGCCCAAAAACTGACACAACAAAAACACATAGAAAAATAAGCAATTTTTTAAGAAATGTGAAATGCATAACCTATAGTGGCCAAGCATGGGAGAGTGACTACCAATGATAATTTCATAGAGGAAATAATAAATAAACACATATGAGTGCTTGATAATTTAGATTGACATATAGATGTAATGCGTAAAAAGTGAAGAGAGACACATATACTAACTAGAGGCATTACGTAGAGGGTGTACAATATTATTTTACATTCTAAAAAATGGGTAGAGAACAATAATAAAAGATGATGGAATCAAAAAATGTCAAGGGAAAGAGTGACTTGATGTTAAAACTTATGGCAATCATAACATAACTAGTTGTTGGAGTAGAGGTGCTTAAAAATAGATCAACACATATTGGGAAGAGAGATGCGATGAATAATCCTATTGAGAACATGGGAGAATATTTTAGATAAGAGGATCATATATAATTTCTTGAGTGTGTAAAATAATTTGGGTGTGTAAGAGTTCAGTTAGAAGGAGAAGACCCAATGTTATCAAGGAGAAGGCCTTAAAGGCTTAATGACCTAGGTTTTGGGTCAAGAGTGTAGTTTTATATTAAAATGAATTTAAGATTATAAGAATGTGGAGTTCATGTGTAATATGTTGTGTGGTTATGTAGAATAATATTAGAGAGATATCCAATAGAGGAGGATATGAAAGGTAAGGAGAAAGGGAATATTTGAGACCATAAGGGTTCAAAATTTTTAGATTGGATAATGTGTCTAATGGAATGACTCAAGTGGAGGAGAATATTAGAAGGATTGAGTTGCCAACGTACGGAGGATAATATTGTCTTGAAGGGAAATTTATAGGAAGAGATTCTATGTGGATGGTGCAAGACTATTTTGAGGGGCATCCAGGAGGAATAGGTTCATGAGAAAACCTTAGAAGAATAAATCCTTGAAGAGGATTGGGATATCATGATAGTAATTGAGTTATAAGAGGGAGATGATTTAGCATATTTATGGTCTAGAGAAGATACTTATTGAGAGGAATCACAAGAGGAAGCAACCAAATACCCTGTAGAAGAGAAGAATTAATAAGATGAGTTGCATTTTAATAAAATGGATGCTGGTGGAGTGTCAAATGAGAGGTATTTAGCATAGAATCAAAATAATGAAAATTAACTAGAGGATAAATATATAGAATGAGTACTAGCTAAGAAAGGAGCTATATAAGAACATTACACAAGCAAAAATGATAGATCAAAATAATCATGAAAGAAGAAGGCATGAAGGTGAAGGATAAAGAAAGGAGAGAAATGGTAAGATTGAATGAGTTTGAGTAAGCCTTTTAAAGATAAAAAAATGTGGAGGAATCATTCCAATAAGTATAACAAGTGCATGCAAAGGATGAGGATAAGAAGAATAACACTAGAATAAACCACTCGAAGAGTGTAAAAGTGAGTTTTGCACATGCACAGGGAGGTGCACATGGTGATGAGATTAGTGCATATGAATAAAACATCCTTAGTAAAGAGGATAGAAGAGAAGAAGGAAGGACATCAGCCCTAAAATCAAGGGTTAGAGACACATAAAGGAAGCATTGGATGAATAAATTTGGACATTAGAAGTATTGTATGAAGGGAAAGAATTAAATGATGTTTATTAAGAGGAGGTAAATGATGAATCTAAAGGAGCATGAGATGAAAGATCTTCATACATGAGTGATGATGAGGTAATAATATATCAACTTGAATTTGTTTATGAGAACACAATGACCATTATGTAAGGCATGAATAATCTTTTAGATAAGGGAGAAAAACAAGATTAGCCTAGATCTAGTGATGAGGAGGGTGAAATTTTTATTGCACATAATATGGAAAATAAGGAAGAATAAGATATGGGATTCAATATACTACATAAATAAGTTCATTCCACTAAGGGAATCTCATAAGAGGAAGATTGAAAAGATGAAGGCAACAAGATTACCATTTATAAATGATTAATGAGAGGCATAAAGGAGGTGAAATTATTATTTGAGGTGACTTCAAGAAGGTATATTGATTAAGACACACAAGTGGAAGAGGTGCAAGTATACTTAATTACCAAAGACATAGAATATGTGGATAAAAGGGAAAAAGTGTGCACATAGATAGGATGGGATAAGGCACATAGGAAGGGTGATGAGGAAAACCCTTGGTGAGGTGGATGGTAGCAAATGGGTGTAGACCCCTAGAGGTAGAAAGTGGGCATAGACCCACATGAGATAGAATTGGGCACAAACCAATGATAATGAATAAAAAAAGAGAGCAAGGGAGATTGCATAGAGGAGCCTTAAAGTCACATACATGAGGAAAAGTTTTATGAATACTTGGAGGAAGTGGATGGATGAAGGTAGGTGAATACCCATAAGAGGAAGAGAGAGAATAGAAAAGGAGAAGTGGAAGAGAGAACTATGGAGCATACATAAGGAGAGTTTCATAACATGCATGAGAAGAACAAATGTTGTAGACACTTGGAGGAGGTATATGGATATATGTCATCACCAACCTACATAAGGTAAAATAATAGGAGTAAATAAGAGGAGAAGAAGGAATAAGAGAAGAGGTATCAAACTTAGGAGGAGGAATATGGAGTATGACCTAATTAGGGTCTAGAATAAAAATAAGCATGAAGCTAGTTTATAGAGTCAACACATCAAGTTTTAGGGAACACTATGGTCTAGGGAACTGATAATAAAGGTGGTTATACCACTGAAACCCTACTTGTAATTAGGAGCTTACATTTTAATTACCTAAGGAATCTAATGAAGGAGCATCTTAGACAAAATTTCAATCCTACACAACCAAGTTTTGGAACATGTAGATGGAGAATAAATGGGGTAGTAAAGGATGACATGAAAAGCTTATTGGTGAAGCATGTGATGAAACCCAAAAAAGGGTGTGTAAGAGATTGAGTTAAAAGACATGTGAAAATAACATATCGGATGAATATAGTAAGAGGATTATTGAATACACATATTATTAGGCATCAAAATTAATGAATATATCCTCTAACATAGAATGTATAAATCAAGTGAATAAAGGGTTATAATTTTGGCTAAGACTAGATCACACAAGGGAAGAAACACATTCAGGAGCAAAGCACTAAATAACATACTTATGTAGTAATGTAATAATCCACACATATAAGCCTAATTCATGAATGTGGATTCATTATACATGATGGTTAATATGTAAATGATGATCATTAGACATAGTAAAAACACATAATGAAGGAACCCTCAAAGATACTAAGAGGTATGCATGGAAGTAAGTGCATTAAAGTTAATCAACAAGTAGAAAAGGTCAGTATAGAGCAAAAATAATATTTAAGGCTTATAAAAGTCAAAAAAGTTGACTTAGATTCCATATTATCCTAATAATGCTAAACACTCATAAAAAATGTCAAAACCAAGGTGGGATACTCAAATCTAAATTGTGACAAGCGAGAAAAGGAGGCTAGAGAATTAATAAAGGTTAGTAAACCACTTAATAAGAAGAAAATTATATATTGTCCCTAATATGACTATAAATAGGATGTCTAAGATCCATTCATGGGGAAATATGAGGCAACAAGTAAGAGGCTTAAAGAAACACTACCAAGTTTTAACCAAAGAGGGTGCCTAGCTAACAAAAGATAAAATCTACCAAAATTAGTGGCAAATGCTCTATGAAGAGAGATTAGGATATGAAGAATATTATTCTTCCAAGTTGAAAACAAAGAGGAAAAAATAATAAGAATGTTTTTATCCTTAGGTAGAGAGAGAGGGTAGATCCCAGTCCGAGGAATGGATCGAGCCATAGAGATCCATTGTAAACTTGACAAACTTCAAATACTTTATAACACAAGATTTTAAACTATTGAGAAGAAGAAAATGACTATGAGTTCTCTAGTGTGTGTGTATACATGTAAATAATTATAGGATATGTGATTTAACATCCCTTAATTAGGAACTAAGGCCATAACTACATCAATCCCAACCCCACATCAGACAATATTTGGTCTATGAATCTTAGAATCCCCTCAATTCTTATCCAAAAGGATTTTTTTTAAACATCTAGACTGAAACTCATGGATTATCCATCCCTTCCTTAAAAATAGGGATTGAATCATCTCTCAAACAAAATTGTGGCTATCCATGCCCATTTTGGATAACTCTGTACCCATACAAGTTTATCTCTTTTATATTTTTAATTTTGAATTTTCATCACCATTGGTCGTCAACCTTAACCCTTCTTATTTTTATTTTCAAAAGTTGGCCGATGCAGAGTGGAATCCTAGATCATCCTTTAAATACAAGGTCTTGCTAAGCTATTTGACATATTAGAGTGAAATGTATAAAAGAGAAGGATATGTACATTCAACACCTCACTACACCAAGGGTTAAGCTTAGAGTTAGGCTTCTCTATTCAAATGGTACATCATTGAATCAAATTTACAAATATTGAAACTTATTTTTGTCTATTTAAAAATTACATTATGTCAAAGGAGAGTTATTAGACTTCAATAGTTGCATTGATCACTTATAGGGAAGAGGAAGTTAAAAAATTTACTTGATCTATTCCAAACACACACCATAATAACTATGGATGCATGATTTCAAGAATGTGGGTTACATGGTTTACAAAATTGCTTCAAAAGTTACATGATTCCATTAATTTTTATTTTTTTGGAGTGTGTAAGCATGGTCAAAGTGAATATTCGGCCATACAATATATTCTAAATGACACATATGCAAAACAAAGGTACATTTAAAACTAAGAATACATGGTATAGATGCACTAGAAAAATGACTCTATGAAACCCTACATATACACACCTATTGACACAAAAATGCACTTGATGGCATAAATATGTAATTGATGACACAAATATGCATTAAAAAACATAGGGAAATAACCAAAGAAAATGGGTTTGTTATGGTTGGGATTACAGAGAAATTCCCTGTATAGATATAAAATCATACTAGAGTAGTGCACAATTATATAAACTTAGGATAAATTCAATACAATCAACACAATTATAATACACACTATGATTTGTATAACACTCAAGGTGTGATCAATTTTTAAATATATTTCTCAATTCATTTCTTTAATTAATATTTATTTACAACTCTTGGGATTTAGTTCATTACTTAGCCTCTTTTTTTAATTTGATAAGGTAAAAACTAGGTTTTATAGGGATCCTAAAACCACCAAAGTGCAATATAGAAAGTTTCAACAAGCCAAAAAGAGGCCATCTAACCAAAACATCAAAAAACCACTATACTACACCAAAATCAAGAAAACTAGAAAAACCAGTCACAAAGATTATGGGGGAGGCCCTTCCGGTGGGTCTTCAACATCTTCAGGATTCTTCACTAGGGTGTCTTACTTTACCTTTAAAATATTAGCCCTTGTGAAGTTCTTGGGTCCTTCAGCCACTTCTAACCTTTGACCTACAAGGGAGTATTCTTTTGGGGGACCACCATGGGGGACCCAAGTGGGGGGATTTCAATACCTTGGGTGACTGAATGATAGGGGTCAGGTCAGGTTGGGTAGACTGAGCAAAAAACTATACCATAGACTCAACCTATCTATGCAGAGCATTCCAATCCTGAATAATCTTGGTGAGGGCCATCCTTGCCTCTTAAACCTTAGAGTTAAACTTATCTAGATATAATTTATTCCTTTTCATCTCATTAGACAAAATGGATTTCTATTTTTAGGTGGTCTCCGTAGAGGTTCCTACATCAAGGGAGATTAGCTTAGGTTTAGGTATGAACAAATTGAGGGGGAGGTCATCAGGAGGGGATTTAGAAAGGCTGGTCTGGGAGTGCATTTGGAGGATTGGTGGGATCTTGAGGTGGGACACTCCACTAGGGAGTCTTCCCCAAATGAGGATCCCCTGGGGGGACCTCTTGAACATGAGGGCTTAATCATGTTTGATAAGGAGAAGGATTAACCCTTGGTGAAGAATAGGGTTAGTTATATTCACTTGATGTAGCAAGATGGTGCTTTCAAGAGACTTGAGAAAAAAATGTAGACTTATCTTATAATCAATAAAGTGATTTAATATTAAGAAGTGGTGGGAAAAGATAAGCATGTATTTACCTTCAAGGGTCATATAAAAAATAACTTGGAGATAGATATCAGGTCAGTGATGAGGGAGATTTGCCTATGGGAAGCCTTTCTTATCAATCCTCACAAAGTCATTTGTTCAGAAGAAATGTTGCAGCAACTCATGTTTCTTAGTTTAGTATTTAAATACCTTAGTTCCTTCATAGGACATACTGATTGCTTCACTAATTAATTCCTCTGAAACAATGATTCTTATTCCATGAATAGTCACCTTATGTTTTTTCTAAGCTATTAAAAAATGACAGGCCACTTTTGCATTATGTTCTATGATTATCTCCATGAATTTAGTAAGGCCCCGCATTTGAGTTTCTTCTAGACTTTTTTTTGGCTGTATACTTCCATGTAAGAAATGGGTTGAAGCCTTTCCCTATCACCTCCTATCATGGTGGTGTCCGTAGAGCTGAGGTGAGTAGGTGGAAGGTTTTAGATGGAGTAAATTGGGACAATGTAGATGGATTTTGGGAATCCCACTAAAAACATGCTATAACAATTACACCCCTTCCTATAAACATAATTGTAGATTGTCATAATTAAAATCCACCCCTTCAAACAAAAATTATACAAATGTGTTGATATGATGTTTTGATCACACATTGGTACTTTTGATCCATAGGGATTTAATAACATTATTAGGAATGTTTCTTGCATTGTGATAGTTTGTTAAAATGTGGAGTTCAACTTTGATGCTGGCTAGAAGGTCTGCTACCCTATTACCTTCCTTGTAGGTAAGGTTAATTTGAAAGTGGGACATGCCCCTCAATAATTGTTTGTCATCATCTATGATGTCTTTGATAGTGTGAGAAAGGATTATTTTCCCTTTCAGAGCATTTGGAATATTTAACGAATCACCATCCATGATGATCCTCTTCTAGTTGATTCTTGATGCGAAATATATACCCTAGAGGGACACCTTAGCCTCTAAAAGGTTATTTTTTTGGGTTCCTATGGGTCCTACATAGGCAAACAACATCTCCGCTTTTGAATTCATTATAACTTCACCTCCACCTGCAGGGCCTAGGTTGCCTTTAGAGGCTCCATCAAAGTTTAGCGTCACCCAACCTTGTAGTGGAGCCTTCCATTTTGTATGCATGAAAATTAAATATTTTAAGGGGGAGCTTAAAAATTGAGAAATATCCCAGTTGTTGAGGATCTCTAGAGCTAAAGGAGAGGCAGGTTCATTATCTTTGGGGGCGGGGAAGTTTTAATTTTTTTTGAAATGGCCTGGCAAAGATGGAAGAAGGTGCCTTTTGACTAATATCTTTAATTTTTGAAGAGGCCATCATTACGTGTTTTAAAAATACACCAGAACTAATGGGGAAGTATAAGGTTCCATAGGGATTCAAGGGAATGGAGATTCTAAGGAGATTTCCATTGTACTATGAGATCAAGGACTTTGTTTGGTTTGACCTAATTCAGGTTGAATTTACTAAGCAACTTGTTAGACAATGTTGAGATGAAAGGACACTCAAGGAATAAGTGATGAACGGAGTCTTATGTATTATAAATAATTATGCATCTGTTGGGTACAATCAATCCTCTTTTGGCTAGGTTATCCATCATCAAAATTTTGTCCTACACCACTAGCCAAAATTTACCATCATTTCAATGATTCTTGATGAAATATTTCTTCAAGTAGATGATCCTTTATTATTTTTTAGTGTACAAATTGGTGATATATAAGTCAAGCATGCTTTAATTGATGAAGGTTATAGCACATGTTACTTCCCTTGATTTTATTAAAACACTTGGGTACTCTGAATGCAATCTAAAAATACCCAAAGTGTGTGTAAAGGATATGATCTAAGATAACTTGCCCCTTTAGGATGTGTTTGGCTTCCCATCATGGTTCTTCCTATCATAGTTCATATCAAAGTCATGATATTCAAATTTATATTATCATATAACATCTTACTAAGCTGAACTTGGACACACCTCATGAGAGCTATCATCTCATCAACATGCCAATGTGTTAAATTTACTCATATTGGTGCTATATAAAAGATTTAAAGAGATACAAACCCATGAAATTTTGAACAATTCTAAAAATGTGGTGTTTTAAGATTCCCACCCTTGAACCTTTACCTAACATTTATTTTCATGAATTTCAATGATTTAATTACCTCAACAAATGTACAAGAGGTTACAATGTCCACTCCAAAATCATGGTAAATATCTTGCCTAACCTCTTAGATTATCATGCTGATGAACCAAATGAGATAAGTTTGAAATCAAAAATTATGATCTCCTGTCACACATAATTATTCAATTACTTCCATCTTTATGACCTCAGTATTGACAAAAACCAATCAATGAGATTCTTGTTACTCTAACCAAGAATAAATAATCCATTCCTAATATTTATTCTATTGATAGAGTCATTAATGCTTGAACCATCTATCTTCATACTCTTGATTATGATGATGGATATTCATTAGATGAACATTTATTAGCTATTTTTGTTCAAGCCAAAACACTAAAATACTTAGATATCATTCTTATTTATAACATTAATTTCATAGTATTATTTATACCGATGTAGTTCCTTCCTCTTTTCCTACACCTGAAACTATCTATTCTTCACTTGATGTTCACAAGTTAGATATGGAACACACATACACACTACTTCTCACCTAGTTACCGATGAGTCTCTTTAGAGTATGCTTCTTGATCATGCCATGATGGGACCATATTGGTTCACCATGTTTTATAGTTATTCAAGCTTTCTACCTCCTGAGATGTCTACCATATTATGCGGACCTACATTTCATGCATCCAACATAATCATTGATCTTAGAACATACTCTTTTTTAAGTTGTAGTATTGATGTTGATGACATACTACCTTTGCCTAAGCTTGATCCTTTACCTACATGATGGGAATATAAGGCATATTATGAGTTATATAAGATTATTGGTCATTAGGAAAAGGATTATCATACACATCAGAGGTTTTTATCACATCAATTGGATTTAGGTTCCACTCCTATTACTAATAGTATATCTCCATAGTAATCTATTCCTAGGTGTACATGTTTTTGCAATACAACCATGCATACCTCTACACACTATCGATAGATTTGATAGTATATTGATAGACTTGATCTAAAGAAGGCATAATCTATTGATAAGACTATACCCCATCCTAAGATCCTTCTAGAATACACCATTAAACACAAGGAGTGTATTTCCTTTTGCATAAGTGTACTACACATCATACATATAGGCATAGAGCCTTACAACAATACTTCTATGATTTCCCATGGCCTTCACCATTACCTAATCAATAGTGTACATAGGATCATTCATAGGAGAAGGCCTCCCCTTCCCCACCACCTTCATCAACCTAGAGATTAGATAATTTCACTCACATTATGGCACCGGTTCTTCGTATTGATTATCCATCACAAGAGATGCTACATATAAAACAATATTATTCTAGCATCCCTACATTATCTATTGAGATAGTACAACATGAATTACTCATACCTATCTCAGTAAGAATTGATAAAACTATGGTCAAAGTTAGATTCCAATTACATCTGGATATAATAGAGGTTATTGATGGTATATGCCATGAATTATATTGACATTTGTGAACACATTATTTTTCTATGGCATACTATTCCTCACATTCTTACTTGATTAGTTTTTGATATTATTACATCATTATAACATTTGTGATGCAATGTTTATCATTTAATTATTTACTTTATTTGTATTGTTACTTTTACATTTTATGATTCTTTATTTAAAAAAATTTCAAACATTTATAAATTTAATATTCATGCTTTGATCTCAATTATTTACATACTTTGGAAATACTCACTTTCTCCTTATCTTGGGATGATTTATCATTACTTGGATGTTTATGCTAGCTCACATGTTGGATAGTATAGTCATTTGTGTGACTTGAGAATTTAGACCATACCCTACACTCCTATTCTCCATATGATACAAAATGAAGCATATACATAATTATACCATTATTTGTATGGATCTATAATGATTCTCATGTTCCCCTTATATATCCCTCATCGTAAACACACATAAGGTTAGTCTTGAGATTGAATATTCACTTATGGTCAAGTTTAAGTATTTTTGAAGACAACATAAGTTTAAAATACTCCTCTCTTATTACCAAGGTATAATATTCTTTGTGTTATTAATATATATGACTCATGTTTGGTCCTCATGAATCCTTAAGGAAGAAGAATAACAAAAGCCATAAAATTTAAAATAAAAATAAAAATAAATAATCAAAAGGCAAAAACAAAAGATTCAAAATTCAAAACCACAAAAAAGTCATGTTAGAACATCTCTTATTCTTGTTGAAGCTCAAACTCCCTAGATGGCCTCATAATAGAGCTGAGGTCCATTAGGGTGTGTTAGGATAGTAGACTAGGATAGGAGGTCTCATTATTGCATTCTGTACCACTTAATTTCTCATTAAAGTACCCAATCTTATAAATAGATCAATGGATATGTAATGGGTATTGAAAATAGGGAACATGTCATGAGGAGGTAGGCCCATTTTAATTTTTTTGTAAAAAAACTTCATGAGATGATCTAGGTACTTCACTCATTAGCTAACTATTTTGTGTCTACAAATAGGAGTATCTTAAGTATTTATTGTCTTAAAAAAATATTAAATGCTTGCACACTTGCTTAGTATGCCTCATTTATACTAAGGATTGTTACAACACCTATTTTCAACCTTTTCATTCCCTGTCTCCATAAAATAATTCTTTAAAAACTCCCCTTGATGTATATTGATGCAATATTTATCATATCCATGTAGTTAATCTCTTTTGAGTTGTAATGTGATACCTTGGATAGGACTAGACATTCTTTAAAAAATTCGTTTCTCTATAAATTATTTTCATCCATATTTGGTAATCCATTTATGAGTTGTAGTGTAATACCTTGGATAGGACCATAACTTCCTCACAAATTATCTTTTTACTACAAACAAATACCAATTGGTTATCCGTTTGTGAGTTATAGTGTAAGATCTCAGATAAGACCAGGCCTTCCTCACAAAATCACAATCGATCCTTCATACACCACGTACCATATTTTGTCTCAAAATAACTTTACTCTTTCAAAATATTAATTAACACAAACTCCAAGTTTAATTTCTCTTATTACTATTCTCATTTTATATCTCACTTATCTACATGTCTTTATATGCATTGACATTTCATCATTTAATTCATTTATATTTGACATTTATTTGCATTCATATCTTTGTTTACATTGTTATTTTTTCACATAGATTCTCCTTATTAGTTTACATTTATATTCTCTTCTTATCTTGTAAGTTTAATTTACATTTTATTCATGATTGATATTTGTTGTCTTTTTGTTTTCATTTTTTAAAATTATTTTCATTATCATTCTTTTTTACCATGCATTTGTTCACATTTGATAGAAAAGAATAAACACATACATCATATATTTTTCCATAGCATATATAAAAATAAAATAAATGTGCTAGAAAGAAAATAAATACATCCATAACATTCCATGAGTCATAAAAAATAACACACACACACACAAATGTTCAACAATGTCTGATAAAATATCACATGATACAAATCATAATACAATAATCACTCTATAGAGGGGTTCCACCCTGTATATCTAGTGATGGCTAGGCTACACTACCCATAGAAGTCTATGACTACCCTCTATGAATAATTTGCTAAGGTGACTCTGTGTATGTCTTAAGTCCCTCCACTTATCCCTATAAATGGGCCACTTGGACCTGTACCTAGGCCAACTATCTAGCTATATCCAAATGTGTATCTTGATCGATAGCTAAAGACTACCATGCCTAAAACTCTCAATCAACAACACTTAGTGGTAATACCACATGGGATGCATTAGGTCATTTATGTAAATCTCAAGCGGTTGTATCGACCAAATGAAACCAAGTACTATAAATATTTAGTGAAGGTACTATTAGATCAATATTTTGTGTCATATCATGATTAGATAGTATATCATCCAATATATCATGATGTGTTCTCTCCATCATGGATGACCACCTAGCCTCCTTAGCTGTAACATCTAAAAAACAAAAATCAAATGATCATAAAATCTCATATATATATCTAAAATAAAATAACTATATAACATGTACATTAAATCTATCACAAAATTAATAAACTAAAAATTATCTACTAATCATAGCCCTATATACTCAACCACTGAGTATCTCGTATGAAGCATGGCTATGTGTTGGTACAAAGCCTATATAATGATCAATATGCAACACATGAGAATGATTTAATCTACTATTAATCCAACTCAAAATAAACCAACTCAGTGTAGGATATGCTATAGGATCTCCCTATTGATCCACCTATGGAGGTCCCTTTGGTAGTGCTTGTGGTGGTGCATTTGGCTACACTGGAACCTACCTTCATTATTGCCATTGCTATGGTCAATCCAATACATGTTAATATTATAAAATAGTCACATCCTATACCAATATAGCTACTAATAGCTTCCCTCCCTAATGCCACTGCCATCATCCTCCACTTTTTGGTTGGTGTGGTTGTATGATAGGAATATCTACTAGTACTTTTGTAAAACTTGCACCATGATGCTCCATCATATGATGTGCCCAATATTTTTCCATTAATATAAGAGATTTCAGGTGTGGAAAACCAAAATATATTGGTAAATTAGGTTATATAAGTGGATATACCCACCAAGGATAGTTCCCTATAACTCTCACCTGCACATGTGCCTGAAATGTACTTGGTCAATTGGGCCAATTATCTATTGTGCCATGATATGGTATCCAAATAATATCTCCCTATGTAATCATATATAATGATATGGAATGTGGTAAAACATAAAACATATGATCCTACATGATTTTTCAGACACATGTCAAGGCAACATCTAATACATGCGATAATCTCATAGGTTGATACATCGAGAATCTCTCATAGATATAATGACATAATAAAATAACAGTACCCATCGTTATCTACCCTCATGATAAAATACCATACAAATAATGTATAAAATGTGTTGGATAATTGTAAATAATTTCATGATGATGTCATGGATGTGTCTTTGTGAGTGGATGAAGTGCTTTGATAGCCTAAGTAACAATGATAAAGTGTGCAATGTGCTTGTCCTAGTGTAATTGAAGTTGGCTTGGTTTATCTTCTATTTTGACATGGTTAGAGATGTTTAGGGATGAATATGGTGATTTTAGGATTTTAAATAGGTAAATAATATATTTTTTATGCTTTTAGTGCTTGTGTGCATAAGTGGAATTCATCTGATTGTCCATAGTTTTCATCTAGACACTTTGTGTCTAGTGGCAGAAAATCTGAGTAGGTAGTTTGATGACATCACCATTACCATGTGTGGATGTGTCAAGAGAAGGTGATTATATGGGTTTGTTAAATATTTTTACTAGTTCTTATGCGATAAATTTTATATCATAATCCAAAACACATCAAAAGATATGCAAGTACAAAGTTAGGATTTTAGGCATTTTGACAGTGTTTTCCCATACTTTGCCAAATTTATATGAGGCAAGAAAGAGTCAAGTAAGAATTTTAATGGTATAATATCTTAAACATATGGATGTTTTAGGATAAGGTGATAATATGGGTTTATTCACTTTTGTCTTGAGTTCTTAAGCACCAAATTTTAGGTCATGCAATGTAGTGCGATAAAAGATATGCATGTGTAAAGTTGGGCTCCCAGGCATTTTGACAGTGTTTTCTATGTTCAAATAGATCCAAGTAAGTATTTTTTTTATGTAATTTATTACACATGTGAATTTTTTAAGAGAATATTTATATATTTATGTAATCCCCTATATGAGAGGATTTTATGCACTAAATTTTAGATCATGCGACTAATCGTAACAAAAGTTATGCAAGAGCAAAGTTAGTCTCATAGGAAAGTTTTAAGCATAGTTGGCTCTATGAAAAAATATTTTGAGAAGGAATTTTAATCCATAATAAACTACATCAAGATATGATAGATGGAAATCGAAGAGATTAATCCATAATATACTACTTGTTATCACACTATGCATATTGAGGTTAATCAATAGAACTATTGGAAGGTGAAGATTCATATGTTTAATCTCAAATGAGTCAAAATTCATAATGGTTCTTGAGAATTCACAACATTATAATCCATGTATACATATATTTATCTTTATATAGTATGAATATGGTAGTAAATCAGATAGCCATACATCTTTCGAAAGAGTATATAATATACATAACATGCATATTAATATAGTTTTATGTTCTAGATATAGTAGTTATATAATATCCATATTATTAAATATTACTTTCACATACACATAAAACACATCTAAACCCTCATTTAGAGAATTACCTTTGAACAAACTGTAATTTAAATCAATTGATTTTCCATTGTGTGAAAGAGTTACAAAATAGATTCATCGCTTCATAGAGTTGGTAAGGGCCATGGTTTTAAAATTTCAACCATGGTATTGACATATTTATTACCTTTAATTCCATGTTTTATGTGAATATGTCACACATTAGTAACCCTGACATGTAGTGTAACTTTTGGATATGTAGAAAGTGTTTTTTATTTGACCTGGATTAGTAACCCTGATTTTCCATTGTGTGAAAGAGTTATAAAATAGATTCATCGCTTTGTAGAGTTGGTAAGGGCCATGGTTAAAAAATAACAACCATGGTATTGACATATTTATTACCTTTAATTCCATGTTTTATGTGAATATGTCACACATTAGTAACCCTGACATGTAGTGTAACTTTTGGATATGTAGAAAGTGTTTTTTATTTGACCTGGATGATGATGTTGTATTATTATATTCTAGGTGTAAAATAATTGACCTAACCTATGAACTCAAATAATTCTAAGTGTGTATGTGCTTCATTAATATGGATTATAAGATTGCATTGTGTTGCATATGACCAAACACCATAAGAATCACTAATGATGTCATGAATTTTCTACCTAAGTATGATCATCATTATCCTAGTTGATGGATTTAGAGTTGTTTTTATAAAATTGAACATCATCAACCTAGCCAATCAAGTCATTAATTTGTATCTAAAACTTAACATCATCATCCTAGTTGATTATGCTCATACTATTTTTTTTAAACTAAACATCAACTGTCGAGCTAATGGTGTCAATAGAAGATGAATTTTCAGCAATAAATTTAGAAAGTGATCATTGGGAGTTTTTATAGTGAAATATGATATATGTTGGATTACCCACCTATGCTCTTTCACAAGTGGATTATCAAAAAGTACTATAGACACCAAAATTTGGCACACGACCCTTATTCCCAACATCTTGTCCTTAATTCACCTTTTTTTTAACTTGAAAATTTTATCTTATTTTTAGGACTACCTCGACCCCATAATAGGTTTAAAATTGGTTCATTAAATCTAAAATTACCTCAACACTTATAAATAAGGTATTCATTAATGCATCTAGATTATTTGTCATTTAATCCCATCCCTACCCTAAAAATAGATTCAAAGACTTTCCTAAGTAAAACCCATACACTCTACAATCCCATTAGGGATAAACTTGTAATCACCATGATTTCATCCCTTTTAGTTTTGAGGAAACACTAACCCATTTCCATGAATGATGTACCTTTACTCTTTCTTTTCTACATTATTGTAATCAAAGAACGTGCATAGTTTATCCTAGATCAACATATATATATATAAAAGTCTAACTAATCCATTTGGAAGGAATCTATAAGGAGGATAGACACACATATATAAACATAAAAGGATCTTCACATATCAAAGGTCAAGCCTAGATCTAAGCATCAATTCAAATACTCTACACTCATGATATTGTCATTATATATTTGTATTTAAAATTTTCAATTGTGTTAAAAGAGGGTATTAAACTACATGTATATGCATAATCACTTCTATATAAGATGAGGATCAAAAACACTCATTGAAGCTATTCTATCCACACACAAAATTATGTGGAGGTTTGATTATATGCATGAGAGATATGTATTTAAAAACACCATCTGGGTAATTTCCTGAATCCATACCTATTTGTTTTGTTTTGGAGTGTCAATCTAGGTCAAGGAGGAGATTATTATATTATGCACATTCTTCCTAACATGTTTTCAAAGTGAAGGTATAATAAAATAGAAAGGTTTTAATGAAAAAATGACAAAAATATAAATTAAAAAACCCTAGTAAGATAAACCCAACCACAGGGGGGAAAATTGACCAAAATAAGATAGTCATGCTAATACATGTTTTACCCAATAGGAACAACACAAGAATAGTGATGTCATAGTGAATGGGGTTATTATGAAACATTACACAGTTTTCAGATTTTATAAGAAGGTTGCACATAGTCCATCTACAATCCTAAATTTCTAGAACAAAAAACAAGTGCTATCATTCATTACATGTTTTAATTTACATTTCTTAGTCTAGTTTCACTTGTGGCACTTGGAATTATTTCTCATCATTTCTTGTTATATATATGTATTAATTTTATAATTTTAGTCATGTAAGCTTACACCTATTTAATTTTAATTAGTTTATTTATTATTTTAATCAAATCAAAATTAGGGTATACATAGATGGTGAACTTGATATTTTTGAACACTTGTTCAACCTAAGGTTTATACAAACTCTCTCCCTTAGGGCTTAGCTAATTTTTTAATATATATTTTTTATCTTAGGTTTTATTCACTCTAACCATATACCTTTCCATGTGAATTTCTTGCTTGTCATCATGGTTTACATTGGTGACATTGATGAGAGTACAACCATTTCTATGCATGACATAGGAAATATGGTGCATTCAATTAAAAACTTACAAAAATAAGTTCAAACCTTATCTCTAAAGGTCAAGTCACTTTAAGTCAGAATTGTAAAATCACATCATAATTCATTATAAAATTTCATTACTTAAAAATAAATCCAAGCTCTTAATGATGATTCAAAAATAATAAAGTTCACAACTACTGACCAATTAAAGTAATTTTGAGGTGATCATTTACTATTCAAAGAAACATGTATAAGGTGTCCATATGACCTTATCTACATAGGTTTATTTGAAACAAGTTATATCAAGGGACTAATCAACATATTTATCATACCATAGTCTTGCACATATATGTCTTCTTCTTTGAGTTGTGTCTTACATGTACTTTCCTCCAAGAATTTAATTTCTAAATTTTTTCAAAACTAAAAAAACATTCATAAAATACAATACATAAATTTATTCATTTATCTTGGTTGAATGACATACATCATAAATATATAACTACACTACATAGTTTCACACATCCATATTTTCACACTTATTTCTCATGGTACACCGTGATTTAGGAAGGATGTGGGATAATCTTGCTAGATATGCTTATAGTGTCATTTACACCTATTCTATGGGGAGGGAATTACTTACTTCATCAATAGTTACATAGTAATATAATTATAATAAATATCTCTCTATATATAGATATACCTTTACATGCATCATGTTTCTTATTGATTACTTATGTAAGGTTTACATATATTAGTTGTGTATATGGACCTAGTCATGTTATTTTGAATATTATCATCATCATCCTCAAAGCTAATACTATGATTTTGGCTTATTTATTGAGCATGATTGCATTCTTCTATTTTATATATTTCACATGGCATTTGCATTTTACTTTATTAACATTCATCTAGCCACTTTTTCATGTTGCTTTCTATGTTTTGTTGGCCTTGACCATTTGATTATTGATCCCATTCTTAGCATCTAAACTTGTATTATTAATTATAATAACATAATTATTAGGGAATTATTTCGTAGCATGCATTGAGTTTTGAGGGAAGCCATAGATTATTTGAATCCTCCTGACCTCATTCTATTAATTTGTGAGTTTTCTCCTTTTATTTCTTATACATCCTCATGCTTTCTTATGCTAGTTTCTATTTTATTTTACATTTATAACTATAAAATCAAAAGAATGGTTTCATACACAATCATATCTATTTTAATATAGGGAATCATACCGAAGCATGATCTCTATTGATATAACACACACACACACACACACACACACACACACACACACACACACACACACACACACACACACACCTACCTTTTCATTTAGGGGTATTTTACCCTCATATGTTTTTCATTGGTGTATAATGAGTTCCTTTGAGTATGACTTTAACATTATATTCCCTTGATGGCATGGCACTTGTATTTTCATCCTATGCATTGTATTGATTATAGGTGTATCACATTAACATGCCATATTACTTGTATGTCTTTCCTTATTAAATTATTTTGGGCTTTTACATCCTTAACATTATTTACATCTTGGCATTGTTTGATTGTCATATGCATTATTCACTTGAATATATCATCCACATTGGTGTATATGATGCATATTCAACCATGGGGGAACAACACGCACACATATTTATTATATACTTTGGCACTACATAATTTTAACTTCAAACTCTATGATTTACACATTACATTTACATATGATTGCTTATCATTGTTATATCTTTCTTTATTTGAGTAATTTTACATTGTGGGGCATGAAATCTTCCCCATGTGAATTATCATACTTATATCACATATTATTTATCCTTGTTTCTTAGCCAAATATATCATATGATCATGATATTTCAATTTTATCATACACTTTGGGAACTATATTACATGTTTTGCTTACTCTATTACATAGATCACGATACTCAGTACAATATTCATACACATTAATACATCATGATTTCCATGCTTGAAAAAATATAGACATACAAACATTTGGAAATTTGGAAATTTTAAAAATATTGAAAATTAAAAAAAAAATAAAAACATTGATTTATACATACTAATATTTATCTATGCTATAGGTTTTCATTATCCATGGTTTACACATGATTTTCATGTTATTATCTTAAGTGAGTTCTATGTGGTTTATACTAAATTTGGGGTTAAGGTAATTTTAATATTAAACAAGAAAACAAAATTAAGTAAAATAGAGAACAAATAAGATTAACATTCATACATGCATGTATTTTTAAACATAGAAGCAATTAGGGTTTTAACTAAAAAATATGTAATATAATTGAGTACTTATCTGCTATCTATAAATATAGGATTATAAGTGATTGTGAATAAGTATTAGGTTTAATGAGACACCATTAGATATGTTGATGACACTATTTAATTGATTTAGATACAAGCAATGAATTCAGAATATAGTGATCCACACCTTTGCCTAGATGAAACTATTTTATCTATGTTGACCAAAGAATAAACTTTCAAATTAGAAAATATGTGAAATAACATGTATACATATTTACCTATTGATATCATACACTAAAACTTATGTTTTTTCTTCTCTTTCCTAAAAAACCTAAAAAATGGCTTGCATAGGAAACCAAATAGAAATAAAATATAAAATGGGGGACAAAAGGTAAGGGGAATAGTTGAGTTGGCCTCAAAAACCCCCTGTAGTGCTGCCTACATATTCCCAAATAGAGACCTCATGCTGATGTATTTATCCCTCTATTGTGTGTGTGTGTGTGTGTTACTAGATCATATGAAAGTATGGATCTAAATTCTCTTTCGCCTAGGTCCTCCTTTTGGTTGAAGCATGCAATCTAGAAATGTAGATATTGAGCTTGTTGTAGTGTGATTTTATTTCTTATGATTTTTCAAGGTAGATAAGTGCTAGATGTAAAATGCATCTTAAGACCCTTGAAGTACAAGAATCCTAATTTTGAATTTCAAAACTTATTGGAACACCAAATCAACTCAAAATGAATACAATAATCATAAAAATAGATAAAAAATGAAATGTGTCTCAAAAAAATTAATGAAATATATGTTTGGATAATACCACTCCTTTTATATAATGACATAGTGTGTGATAGTCTAAATAAATCAATTTTGTTTAAAATCAAGAAGACTGTGGGATAAAAGAGAAATAAGGACTATGGATCCTTGTGAGTCTGATAAAAATTGAAATGGAATATTAATACAATGAGTACATCAGTGTGAAATAACAAAAATAAATACATAGGACTAAAAATAAGATGCAACCATAGATTCTTAATTCAACCTTAGGATATTCTAGATACAAAAGTCATAAAAAGACATAATAATTATGTTTGCTTGACCAAATTTAGGTGTCTACATCCCCCTATTTTAGTAGTGCAATGAATGAAAGTACTAGAGCAAAAGGAATAAAGTGATCCCTGAGCTTACATATGTCATATATGTTTATTTTCAAGCAGATATGACATGGGTATAATTTTGATCAACTCACATGCAGAGAAGATAAGGTCTCTATTATTTTTCTCTTCTTGGCCAGAGAATTAAATAAGACTTTGAGTGATGCATGTGGAGTTTCAATCTCGATGTGGAGTTCATCTGTTGAATTTGAATAAATCACTATAATATAAAGAGCCAAGCTATGCTTTTCCTCAAATATTTACTTTTTAGAGATGTGCCTAGAATTAAAAACATTATTTAACTTCATCCCCACATAACTCAATAAACTAGTTACTAATGTAAATATATGTTCAAAATTTAAATCAACTGCTACAAATAACTATATAATTCATTCTATTGTAAAACTTGTGACATACCTAGTGAAAAATTAGTGTATATATAAATTCAAACTAAATATTATGCATAAAATGTAGAGAATGAAATAAATTGACATTCTTTTTATGAAATTTAGTGCAAAAAACTAAGAGATGAGAACATGTGTCACACACATGCCCCCAATTTGGTAAGTGAGCATGCTAAGTCATACAATATGAGTAAAAAATATGAATTTTGAGAAATATTTATATAATTATATGGATATGTGCTGTACACATTCCCCCATTATTACAATATATGTAAAAATTGATCCAAACTATTCAAAATGTGTACATGTGCCATGCACATGCCCCTTTCTTGATGATATCTATCAAATGTGGGTAAAATGTGTGAACCTAGGAAAATATTGTAATAAAATATAATATTTTGTAACAATGTGAAATAATTATTTATGAATAAATATGGATAAAATCATTCCATTTGGACAATAATCCACTTGCACTACTATATTTAAGGCACAAAATTGTCTAAGTATAACAAACTTGTTATCACTTAAACCTTGTACATGCTGAATTGAAAGATGGTTTAGGGAGATAATGGGACCATCCCTCAAAGTGTGGGACACTTGTACTCCTTGGGAAAAACCTCCAAAGAAGGTTAGCTTCCTTATAATATAAATACATCTTATTTAGGATCATCATACAAGCCTAAAAGAGTTGAAAGGAAATCTACAGCTAATCCTAAGTCTAAAATCTGTTTGGGCAAAAGGGAGAAGGAATGTTGAAATGGAAATAATGGTTATGCATCAAGACTAGATGGAGAAACTCTACAAGCCTTGAAGAACACACTACAGATCTCAGAGGATGAGATAGTATCAAAAAGACTCTAAAATGAACACTTTAATTACATAATTAAAATCATATAGAGGTGAAAGACACAATACAACACTAAGAGGGACAACCAATGGTCCACAAATAGTGCCTATATATACCTATGTGACCTATAAGAGAAAGTCAAGTTCTACATAGAAGTTAAAAGTAATGGACAACAATGAGAGGAATAAATATTATCCATCAAAAAATATTGATACACCAAATAAATGCACACATAATGAAAGAAAATGAAGGGTGGTGAACTCAGTTCTCATAAAAATGTAAGGCTCAGGTAATAAAGAGGCTTTTGGAGGGAGGATTTTGATAGCATTGATGTGTTTTAAAAATGTCAACCATTTCATAATGTAAGACCTAGGATTTTATAGGCAATGGGAAGCCCATGAGTCATTAATTATAATCAGAATGTAGTTAATAAAATTGGAGGGATATTAGAAATTGAGATATAATCTCTTTACAATCACATATGGATGGCAAAAATTAATTTGGGATCCTGATTGTGTCCTCAAGGTATGCCAAATATTGCATTGATTTTATCTTATTATCTTGATCTCTTTCTCTCATTGGTTGTGTAACAACCAATCTTTAATCATTCAAATACCTAGCTCAATTTGAAAGGTCTTATATGCAAGAATGCGACTGTAGATATCTCAAAATTACTACCTTAGAATATTTTGATTGATTATGTCATTTTTACATTCAATACTAATCTTTGTATATCTCCATGCCATATTTAACAATTAAGACTCCCCTTAGTCATGCATGTTTGGTCATGGCCTTCAATGTGCTAGCCACATTTGCATCAAATTCTGAAGGTGTAGGTTCAAGTAGATCTATTGTGCTAACTATGACATTCCACAACTTGTCTCCAATCCTAAACTCTATGATCTTTGGCTTTTGATGGTTTTGATGGTCAGATGGGTCATCAATATTAGGATCTTGCCTTTTTGGTTACCTAACTAATGTGTCCTCAATTTTGATAGTTCCTACCATGTGGTTATTTCTTTCTCCTTAAGATGTTCAACCAAGACTTTAAATGCAGTGTTGAATTTTATCCTTTGATGAAGCAAGATTTTTCCACATGAAAACATATCACTTACTCACTACTATGATGCACTTATCAATTTAAAAAAACCACCACATGGCTTCAAAGTAGTAGGATTACGATACGTGGTGTCATTTCATTCACTGGCTATCTTGAGGCTCTGATATTTCTCCATGCCACATGAAAATTTTTAAGAGAGTAGAGTAGTGGGATTATGAAACATGGTATCATCCTACTAAACCACTATCTTGGGGGATTTGAGCCTTGTATAAATGATTTTGGGTTATTGGGTCTCTGAGATCATGACATGTGAAAGCATATTGTTTGCTTGCCTACCCACTATTTCATTGACATCATTGTCTCACCAAGAAAATTTGGAAGAAAAATGACCAAGTCTTTTGCCTTTTCAACAAGCCTAGGACCATTAAGAGAGTGGCACATGGCACTAGGAATTTTTTTGAAGAATTGATTAAGTGTCAAGATACTTTGAAAATGGGTTGGAATCATCAGGACTAGTGAATGACTGTTGCATGGAACCATGAGGCTTAGACCAGAGCTTATTGTTATTTTCAACCTAGGAAATCATCATGATGTTACCGAGGGCCTACCAAATTTAACACATTACCCTAAAATCATTAGTAGGAAAAAGGCCCAAAATTGACTAAGTGTTGAAGTGCTTCTTTGTTGTTTGATTCCTATAGGATTTGGGAAGCAATGAAGTAGTCTAGATGCTTAAAACAGAATGTTCTAAGTGTAAACATTTATAATTTTGTTCTCTCCAAAGGGTTTTTACATGTCTTTTTCTTAGGAAATTAGGACCTCAAAAGGATTAAAAATTGGCCCAAGAATTTAGTGCTTTCAATATTTTGCATTCATTTTGTTATTGCCTTTGCACTTCTATGTTTCCTTGATGGTCATGAGCTTCTTTTTTTTACAAAGGCTCCATATTTTGTGCTCTAAAAGACTTAGAAAATTTTTAAACCTTTTGTCCCCAAGTTTAAAAGTCTTTGCACTTCCATGCTCCATTTTGAACATTGAAAAAATGACTAAGTGTTGGAAAGCCTTAGTTGAACTTGAGAAACTACTCCTCCATGGTGACCAAAAATGGTCAACGTTCTTGGCAACCTCTGTAGGATGTTTGCCTGATAAGCAAAAACCCAATAGCCTTAAATCAATCCATTAGGTGCAGAGTCATAGAAACATCCAAACTTATCATATTGTGATAACACAACCTTGTTGTAACCTGCTCAACCTGATGTTGAATAACAAAACTAAGATTCACCTCCAAATGAAAAATAAAGAAAATAACTGCATTGAATGGTGATTAGAAGAAGACAAAAACTAAACTAAAATAACTGCACACAAGTGCTTGGAATAAAAGAAACTATTCTAAATAATAACATGTGCAAATAATACTTAGGTAAATTAAAACATCTAAACTACTATTTACAATGGTGTTCATGATCATTAGAGATAACACTTGAGATGAATCCCATTGGCTAGGATGGGCAACACTTCTCTTTTTAGTCTTACAAGCTAGTATGTATTGGCTTGCTTACAACTAGCTATGGTATATGGGACACTCCATATAACATCAAAATTTATATGCTTTTTGTCCTTTGCTCTATCTACATCCCATTTGAGCACTAAGTCTCCTTCCTGGAAACTTCTACTAGTGGCCTTGTCAAATTTTCTCTTCATTTGAGCTTGTTGAAGCTCCAAATAATGCATCACTTGATTCCTAGTTTCTTCTAGCTTCATTAATTTAGCTAGCCTCAACATGATAGGATCATTTTCAAATAGATCCAGTTGGTGGGAAATCTCTAGTGAGGGAAATTATAGTAGCATAGGTAGCCTAGCTCTCTTTTATATACAAACATGAAGGAAGAATTGCTAATCACCCTTTTTAGCGTTATTCGATCTACCCATAGGGCTACCTTGAGTTTGGTATGCTAGGATCACTGATTATCTTCCATGGTTTGCTTAATGATGTGAACCAAGTTCTTGTTAATATATATGACCAAACCATTAAATTAGGGGTAATAGTTTGAGGTGTTTAGGTCAATGGTATATTTGACTACCCATTCACTGATATTGGCTTCAAGAAAAGTAAGTGCATTATCTAAGATAATAGTGGTTGGGACACCAAATATTATGATAATGCCTTTGTAAAATTCCATAATAGAGATCTCATCAGCTTCCTTGAGCACTATCACCTCTATCCACCTTGTAAAGTAGTTGGTTGCTATAAGGATCCATTTGTGTCCAATACTTGATGGTGGATTTATCATATCAATGAAGTCCAACCCCATTACATAAAAGGTTGATTAGTTTGTATTAGGTGTAGGGGTAGGTCTGTAAATTTATGCTTGCCTAAAAATAAGGCACACTTATTTTAGACTTTCACCCATGTATGCATGTATTTGAATAGAGTTGGGTAATAGTAGTTGGATTGCATGATTTTTCATTACAATGGTCTTTGGTGAATAATGATCTCCTAACGATCCATCATGTAACTCTTCTAAGGTCTAGTTCACCTAAGGTTGCTCTATGCATGGGATTCTTCTAATGAATGTCTTTTAATTTAACATTGACAAACACATAATGAATGTCTTTTAATTTAAAGTGTCTACATTTGGATTTATTCGAACCCTATGGATATGCACTAGTTTGAAGGAATATCCTCATATTTTTAGTCCAACTTGTTGGGGTGCCTTGGTCTTTTGGTTGGCTCTCATATAGTGCAAAAAATGTGCAGTCTTTATTTTTCACATCCTCTGCTAGTTGCTCATAGATTCGTTTACCTTACACCAACTTGATGATTTGGATGTCTATGTTATATGCTATCACCTTTTACCCAAATATCTTCTTGACGATATGCTTACTAAGTAAGAACTCCTTTATACTTGAGTGTGAGACCATGAGTCAGATATTTTTATTGGATATCATATGACTAAATTTATTAAGTTATCTTATTACTACAAGGGTGTGCTTATCTATAAAACTATAGTTCATATCAAAATCCTTGAGCATTTGGATGAATAAGGCAATAAGCTGCTCCAACTGATTGTTATTATACTACACAAGAATAGTTGAGATGCTTTCAGCTCTACTAAATACATAAACAATGAAATCCTTATTGTTATATGGGTTTGACAAAATAGGATTTATGTGATGGCATGCTTGATGGCCTCAAAACTAATTTGACCCTCTTCAGTCCAGCTAAATACAAATTATTTTTTAGCATTGTTATGAGGGGCTTGACCAGAGTTACAAAACCTGACACAAACCTTTTGACGATGTTTATTTTGACAAAAAATATTTAGAGACCATTGTTATGACCTAGGAGAGGGAGTGATAGAATGGCCTTGAATCATTTAGGATAAATTGAGTGTCCCTCTTTAGAGATGACATGCCTCAAGAGTTTGCCTTCATACATAATGAATGCATGCTTGTTTAGGTTTAACGAGATATTGAACTCCTTGTATTTTTCAAATATTTTCTCTAGGTGACCTAAATGATTTGTTGCATACTTTGAGAAAATAGTTATGTCATTAAGGTAATCCAAGATCATGTTATTGAGGAGTCCCTTCAACACCATATACATGGCCCTTTGGAAGGTAGCTCTTACATTTGTCAAAATAAAGGGAATCATTTGGTATGCAAAGGTACCCCACTTACTGGTGAATGTAGTTTTGAATTGATCAAACTCCCACACAAGCACTTAGTTATATCTTGAATAACCATCTAGAGATGAAAACCTTTCCACACCTATGATGTTTGTAAAATTTGATGCATTGGTAGAAGGGGGTAGTGGTATTTAAGGGAGTCTTTGTTCAGGTCCCTGAAACCTATGCACAAGTATCTATCTCCATTCTTCTTTCACAATGGGACCAAATTGGCCACCCATGAGTAATATTTGATTGGAAATATTACGTTGGCCTCGATGAGCTTTGAGAGTTCCTTCCTTATTAAGGGATCAAGCTTTAGATTAAATAGCCTCTTTTTCTTCCTGACTGACCTGGTATTGTGGTCAAGCTTGATTATATGTTGGGCTAAGCCAGGATCAAAACCTCTAAGGTCTTTATAGATCCATGTAAAGATATCATCATACCTTCTACTTAGCTCAATATTTCCTTTAACTTTAGATAGGGATCATACCTTACCAGATTTCAAGAGCTTGTCATCAGAGATGGCCACCAGCTTGAATTTTTCCTCCTACACTATCATGTTTCTCATCTTACCTTTTAATTGGTTATCAAAATTTAAGATATTCTCTAGCATGACCAATCCTTTGGGTAGCTTTTTTACTTTTAATTGGATAATTTGATCCTCATATTGTGTCTACAACCTTGACTAATTTATGGTCAAAAAATACACCTATTCTTATGGAAAATTGATGATTTAATTTTCATTCTCAAACACTTACCAATCCACATCATTATCAGGCACTGCAAGCCTAACTATAGGCTTTACACATTGTCTTGAATATCTCATAGCATAAATATGGAGGTTATATTGAGAGCCTATTCTGGCAAGCCTATATGCATCCATATTTTTCTTCCTCAACATAATTTGTACGTTGAAAGCATTGAAGATTTAAATGAGATCCTAGATTATATGTTTATATGAATTTAACAAGTTGTTCTTGGATGTATTTTGGTTTCTCACCTAATTTACAATAAGCTCACTCTCCCCAAACACTTAGAGTGTGTTAACTCCTTTATTTTTTGCTAAGTAGATGCATTGGATCAATGTTTCATATTCATATACATTATCAGTGAAACTAAATTGTAGTCTGCATGCATGAATGTATTTCTCTTTTTTAGGAGAGATCATCACAATGCTCACACCTACAACATTTCCACTTCTAGATCCATCAACATATAGATGCCATATTGATTCGAGGTCTTCTTTATTTTTTATGACGTTTAACACAACAAATTCATCCTCAAGGATGTAATAATTTCCCAATCCTATTTCCTCTATACAATACAATCATATGGATCAAATGCATAATGCTCATTATCCCAAATCATCTAGTGCTACATGTGGGGCTTCTTATAGAGGTGTGGTGGTCTCATACATGACAAAACTATCTTCAAGGTCATGTATTGTATAGTTTATGTTGATGGGATTGGGTGATTATGGATCTATATGATCTATATAAATAGGCTCAACCTTGATGGTGACCTTAGTTCCATATCTAGTCCTCAACAACATGTATGACTAGTTAGATGATAAATATTTGCCCATTTTTTTAGTGAAGTCTCTTGAAAGATAAATGGAAAAAAGGGGAGGAAAGTCTATAATATAGATGTCTTTGGAAATGGAGAGGCTACAACATGCATGAAAGATAAGGTTTAATCCTTTAATAACCCATATATTTGATAGTTTTTCCATCTAGTGAAATGAATCCTTTTGCAATTGGGGTATACTCTATACCTAGCATATTATCTATCTTCTTGGGCATGACTAGGCTACTTGTACATGAATAAATCATACATTTATGGACTAGGTTCTTACCTATGATCAAGGAGATATAGAATGGTTGTGGCTTGATGATTTTACTAGGATCTCATTTTGGCTGACACAAGCTTGTGAAAATGGCTAAAAAGTCCTTTTTTGGTTCATGAGGATGAAAGCTCTTTAATGCTTACTATAACAAATTCCTTTGGGAATGGATGGATAGGTTCTCCCACATAGTCATGTTCAAGCTTGTTTTGTTCATTTTTTTCACTATGTTGAAGGGAATTTGAGTCCTTTCATCTTAAAATTTGGGATAGTAGCCTCCTCCTTAGTGTGTTGATCAGATTATGGTTGATTATCCTTCTAAATAGGTTGATATGTTTGTGCTTAGATGGAATCAAGAGTCACCTTTTATTTGGAAACCTCACATGAAATTTGTGAGTTAGAGGTTTGGTCTACTAAGGAATATTTCTCACCCTCTATTGATCTTCTTTTCAACCTTGTGTTATAAACCACTAGATTTTTGACTGTATCTAGTACTTGGCTCTAATTTATGTCAATGAAGTCATTCTCATACCAATTTACCATAGTGGATTTATCCACCTGCATTTGGGTTTCCTCACACACTTCTTCCCTCTAGGAAGCTGATTTTTTTGGTTTCTCTTAAGGGTATGATATTCTTTGTACCATTAAATCTTGATTTAACACTCCATTTGTATAGGTAGCTTGATTATGTGGATGATTTCAAGGAAAGCACTACTCATGATATTGTACTAAATTATTTTTAATGGGAATAAGGTATTTAGAGGTACTAACAAAATTAGCATTTTATGTATTAGGCAATCTAGAGTAAGTGAGTTAACCTTGGGTTTTTGCATTACTTTGATAGAGTGGCCTAACACATTGGTAAGATTGATTAAACAAATGGTAAGGTCTAGAATGTCTATCCTTCTACGTATTTAAGTCTACTGACTCATTCCCAAAACTTTATAACAATGACTTAACTTCATGTAATTCACTGGGAGGAGCGACATATGTAGCTAGATGCAACAGGGATAATTTCTAATGGGGGTTGAGTAGTAGGTTGAATGGGTGGTATATATAGAAAGAGAGGCATGGGAGGTCTAGGAGCAATTTTTATATCATGAAATATGTAATTCTCATCCCTCAAACTAATATCATCTGCATAAAAAAGTACTCCTCCTCCCATAGATTAGACCATCACAACAATATCACTATTTAAAGCTATTAAATAACATAAAAATGTAGTATTTGGAGATGGATTGAATAAGGGTAGTATTATTTTCTAAACCCTCTGGAATATAAAATAAAAATCAAACACTAGCGCATATGGGGATCTCTTAATGGTGGTAAGATGCTCCATCAAAGATAGGTGGTCAATCTTGTCTTCAAATTATTTGATTTTTTTCTCCTAGCTTGTCCTAACAATGAATATAGTTAGATGTCAAACTCCTATACCATTGGAGGTATTTTAATTTTAAAGAAGAGGTGATCAACTTGAATACTACATTATATTCATTGACATTATGGACTAAGTAGATTTTAGTAATATCTTACATGTGTTCAAAGGGTGTGGTTGCATTCTCATTAATAAATTATGACAAGATTTTAAGCACTAGAATTGGAATGCCATCATATTGAGCTAGAGGGAATGCCTCCATTAAAAGGCACAAAAAACTAGTTTATTTGGGTAGTGATGATGGGGATAGGAAATAACCTTCCTCTAGGTAGGGGAAATATATAAAAGGAAGGGGTAGATTGAGCTCCTGGGGGAGATTGCCTTGAATTTTTGGCTCTCCTAATAGGAGATGAGGATGTTCTAACTCTTCTTCTTCTATAAGGTACATGTAATTCAATAGAATGAAAAAGAATACCTCTTAAATATGATGTCATTTGTGTTGGCATATATATGGATCACTAATATTTGAAAACCAAAAATAATTAGAGTCACCAGGTACTCTAAAGAGTGTTTTCAACAATTTTGACTAAGAAAAATACCAAGCTCTTAGATAAATATTTGTACCTATCTTGTTGGGCATGCCATAAACTATTATCACTCAAACCTTGCACCTGTTGAATTGGAAGATGGTTCAAGGAGACAATGGGATCATCCCCTAAGGTTTGGGATGTTTGTGATCCTTGGGATGAACCTCTAGAGAAGGTTGAATTTCTTCTAATCTAAATGTATTTGATTTAGGATCAACATGCAGGCCTAAAAGAGATGAAAGCATATCTACAACTAATCCTAAGTTTAAAATATATTTGGGGAAAAGGGAGAAGGAATGTTAAAATGGAAATAATGGTGATGTACCAAGACAAGATGGAGTAACTCTACAAGACTTGAAGAAGACACTACATATATCAGAGGATGAGACAATATCACATATACTCCAAAATGAACACTTCAATTACATAAGTAATATGTATAGAGCCATAAGACACAATACAACACTAAGAGGGATGAAAAACAATCCATAAATAGTGCCTATATAGACCTATAACACATATAATATGACCTCCAAGAGAACGTCAAATTTTACATAGAGGTGCAAAGCCATCGATAACAATGAGAGGGATGAAGATTATCCACAGACAAAGATTGACAAACCAAAGAAATGCACATAGAATTCAATAAAATGAAGGGATGTGAACTTAAATAGGCTCTTAAAAGGAAGATTTTGGCAGCATTATTGTGCTTAAAAATGTCAAGCATTTTAAAATGTAAGATCTGGGATTTTATATGCAATGGCAAGCCCATGGGTCATTAATTAAAATCAAAATGTAGATAAGAAAATTGGAGGGGTATTAATAATTGAGACATATAATCTTTTTATAATCATATATGGATGGCCAAAATTAATTGGGGATCCTAATTATGTCCTCAAGATATGCCAAATATTACCTCAATTTTGTCTTATTAACTCGATCTCTTTCTCTTATTGGTTGTGAAACAATGAATATTTAATTTTTCAACTACCATAGCTCAATTTAAAATCCTTCATGTGTATAAATGTGACCTTAGATCTCTTAGAATTACTACCTCATAAGATTTTGCTTGATTTTGCCATTTTGACATTTAATGTTACTCTTTGTATAAATCCATGCCATATTTAACCTTAAAGGCTCCCTTAGTCATGCATGTTTGGTCATGGCCTTTAATGTGCTAGCCACATTTACATTATATTATGTAGGTCCAGGTTTAAATAAACCCACTGTGCCAACTATGACATTCCTTAACTCATCACCCATCCTAAACTTTGCAATCTTTAGGTTTTGATAGTCTTGAAAGCCAGATAGGTCATCAATATTAGGTTCATGCCTTGTTGGCTGCATAGCGAATGTGTCCTCAATTTTGATGTTTCCTTCCATGTGACTGCTTCTCACTCTTTTATATGTTTGATTTAGACTTCAAATTTAGTGTTGATTGTTATCTTATGATGAACAACATCAACATCTTGCTCACTCAATACCCTGAAGCCCATTTCAATTTACATGGACCACTATGGGGATTCAGAGAAGTGGGATTATGATAAATGGTGCCATCATACTCATTGGCTATCCCAAGGCTATAAAATTTTTTTGGGTTTCACAAAAATATCTAAGAGAGAGGAGTAGTGGGATTATGCCACATGACATCATCTTGCTAACCCACTAGCTTGGGGGAATTGAGATTTATATGAATAATTTTGGTTTATCAGGTCTTTAGGATTACAACACATGGAAGCATTCCAATTGTTCACTTGACCACTATTTGACTAATGTTATTTACTCACCAAGAAAAATTTGAATAAAAATGACAAAGTCTTTTACCTTTTGAATAATCCTGAGATCAACGAAAGAGTGATGCATGGCACTGGGCAAAATTTTAAAGAATTGATTAAGTGTCAAGATGCTTTGAAAAGTGTATGGACTCATTGAGACATGTGAATGATTATCGTGTGGCACAAAGAGGTTTGATTTGGATCCTTGTTAGTATTGTCAACTTAGGAAATTATCAGGACATCACCTAAGGCCCATCAGATTTAACATAGTGCCCTCAAAATTATCATCAAGAAAAAGACCAGAAATTGACTAAGTGTTGAAGCAATTCTTTTTTGTTTGACTCTTAAAAGATCCAAGAAGTTAAGAAGGAGTTTGGGAGATAATAAAAAATTGTGCTAAGTGTAAAACTTTATGTTTTTTTATTCTCTGAAGGGATACTACATGTCTTCTTCTTGGGAACTCAGGACCTTAGAGGGATTAAACTTTGGCTTAAGATGTTCGTACTTTCGAGCTTTCACATTCTATTTTGTCAATGCCTTTGTGCTTCTACTCTCCCATAATGGTCATGAACTTCCTTTTTTTTCAAAGGCTCCATCTTACACACTATGTTGGGGAATCAAGAACAACAAACCTGCTCTGATCCCACTTGTTAGGATCTTGCTCCTCAAAAAGAGCACAATATGATTTCCACATACAAGCAATTAAACATGTAGAATTATCCAGAAGTACAAGTAACTAGAATTCACAAATGACACAGAATATGAGAGACAATACACAATCTTGTATTAATACTCATCCAAAAAGAAAATACAATAAAGAAGATGCCACCTCTTCTCCACACCTCTCAGAAGCTTCCCACACCTCAAGTGTTCAGTACTTTTCTTCAAGAGTTCACTCTCCTACGAAAAATGGTCCCAACACACAACTCACACACAGAATTGGTGTTCACCTCCAACCAGTCAGTAATAACCCTGCCAGTACACAAGTACTCAAAGTACTTCAAGTAGATCTCCCATAAGCTTGCACCAACCTGCAACTCAAATGATCTTACTTACACATGTAGATCTTCAAACATGGTCTTGCACACCTAGTAACCAAGATCCTACAACTGGAAGAAATCCTTTTCTTGCCTTAATTACAATACATGCCAATGGGTCTATAAATAGATCCCAGACTTAAACAATAACTTAGACTTCTAATTTACAATAATTAGACTCGCAACTCAAGACCAAAAATAGCCTTTTAAATGCAAACACTCAGTTCAACGAACTAATTATTCGTGCAACAAACAAAACTAGAACCACACAGGCGACCGATGTTGGTCCCTGTCTGCCTGGAGATGACCGACATCGACCGACTCCCTATCGATGCCGGTTGCCCTTCTGCACTGTATGTGATCGACGTTAGTTACACTATCGACACCGGTACTTTTGGAACTCATCAACCTCTCCATGTCTACATAGTTGAAGCTTTTAGCTCCACAACCTAACAATCTCCCACTTGGAGATAAACAACTGCAACTGTACCTGTACCTATACATCATCTAGTTTGTTCCCTTGGCTTTGTATCCCTCTTCAAGATCACTCTTGAAGACCAACCACCACAAATTCTATGGTGCAACACCTATCATCCAAATCACCTGCCACATCCACATCTACAAACCCATGTAGAAAATAACTTGACCCTGCATAGCATGTGCACCTGCTGATGGTCCCTCTAAGAATCCACTGAACTACCCTCTAATGCTTCTTTCCTGGATTGGCTCCAAACTTGTGACAACTCCCACTACTTGGGAAATCTCAGGTCTAGTACACATGTACTCAACCTCATTATGTGAATCAAGACACTATTCATAGAACTGTCCAACCATTGGCATGCTAACCGGTCTCACACAATCATCCTAAAACAAAGTCAACCTGTGACCTTCCATGTCCCTAGAACACACTCATGCCAAAGAATCTTGTTGCTCCCAAATTCCTCATGACACACCTCTGAACTAGATTTACCTTTAGTTCAACAACTCCCTGTATATGTAACCCTGCAACGAGCACATCATTTAGTAATAAGATAATGTAGCTAATATTATCCAACATAGTAAAGAGAAACACAATGGTCAAACCTCCATTGTCCTGTAGCTTATTCAAGACCATATACCCTAGCCTTTCATCTCACATGTCCATTTTCACTCTTCTATATCCTAAACATCCATTCATCTCTCAGTGCTTCCTTTCAGCTGGCAACTCCACCCAAAAACTCCCATTTGGTTCTTCTCCAAGGAATCACATCCTTCATCCATGCCAAGCTCCCACTGTTTCCTAGATCTACCTGCTCTACTTCTTTAATAACTTCCTGGTTCTTTACCATCAGTGAGCAACAAGTAGTGTAAAGAAGGGAAATGATGAATTTGAGGCTTACTTACCCTTTAAGTCCTCCATATGGGCTCTTGAGACTCCTTGACATCTTGCTGTCTGCCCAAAATCCATCTCAGTGACTGATGCCGGTCACATCTCAGTTTGCACCTGACCGACGTCAGTTCCATGCGAATGCCTCATCATCGATGTCGGTTCCTCCTAACCGACACCGGTGTTTATCTATCCCTGAGTCACCGACGTCGGGCTGCACATAGCCGACATCGGTCCCTGTCTGGACACCGATGTCAATTTTCTAACCAACGTTGGTCTCTGTGTTTTTCTTGTGAGAAATGACTTCTACCCGTGAGCTCCTTTTGGATCAAAACCCTATCCAAATCACCCTTGATTTGTTCAAAATTCTTCAGCCCCTTCTGCTGATCTCTGTTCATCATTTTCCCCTTGAAAACCAAGGCTTTCCTATTCTTGTCATTAACATCAGATCCCTCAAGAAATGTCACTTTCTTCCTCTACATACAGAAATCTTGATCCATGCTCTTCAAATCTGAAAGCAAATCCTTTGACTCAAGAACATGCATCTCCTTCTTATTCATGTGACCAAGCCTATTAAGCCACATCTTTGAATCTACAGCTAAAGTAGATAACCCAGAAAGAGAATCAGTAATACAAGTAGATAGATAAAGCATACCTACTTTCTTACCTCTTGCTATAATAAGTGCACCCTTGGTAACCTTGAAAGAGTCTACTGTGAGAGTTACTATGCAACCCTCATCACCCAAACTTCTTACAAAAATCAAATTCCGCTCTAGAACTAGGACATACATGACCTCCTTCAACACCCATGTGTTACCTGTCTGCAATTTCAGCTTCACTTTTTCTTTTCCAACCATCTGACAAGGCTTACCATCCCCTAAACAAATTTCTATAAAGTCTCCCTGGACATACTCATGAAAAAATTCCCTGTTTGGGGATGCATGAAAAGAGGCACCAGAATCTAAAACCCAAGATTCTACTTTATCTAAGGAACATACCAGAGCATCCTATGCAACATAATCTACAACATCTGCTTCTTCTTCATGTCCTTCATGCTGATCTTCACCCAACCAAAAATATCTCTTTAAGTGCCCTTGCTTTCCACATTTCTAGCAGGTTATTCTGCCATACTTGGACTTGGATCTCCTGCCTATCTTGGACCTTGATCTCCCATGCTTGATCTTCTCTCTTTGACTTCCCTTGCTTTCCACACTCAAAGCATTTCCTGATGATTCACCTGTGCTTTTCTTATGAATCTCTTCATTCAAGATTACACTCACAATATCATCCACTTTTAAGATTTTTGAAGCAGACGCAGTATTTCTAACTGCCATTACCAAACTCTCCCAACTTTCAGGTAATGAGCATAAGATTAAGAGAGCCTTAATTTCATCATCAAAAACAATATTGACTGAATTTAACTAGTTTACCAAACCATGGAAATGACTAAGATGACTATGTACAGATCCACCTTCCAACATTTACAAATTAAATAATTGCTTCATAAGAAATACCTTATTCGAAGCTGAGGGTTTTTCATATAAATTTGCCAAAGATTCCATCAACTCTACCGTTGTCTTAGCATGTGATAAGTTGGAAATCACAGACGATGCAAGACTCAACCTTATAGATCCCAGAGCCTTCCGATCAAGAACCTCCCATTATTCATCCTTCATATCCAGGGGCTTGCATGCAACCCCACCCAACGGTAAGTACAAATCTTTTTGATACAGATAATCTTCAATCTGCATCCTCCATAATTGATAGTTCTTGCCATTAAACTTCTCTATTCGTAGCTTAATTTCTTCTGCCATTGCTATACTCCCACTCAAATAGAAACCCCTGTGAGTACCCTGTAATCAACACACACTAACCAGATCTAATCCAACCTGTTAGTAACCTAACCAAAAGCTCTAATACCAGTTGTTGGGGAATCAAGAACAACAAACCTGCTCTGATCCCACTTGTTAGGATCTTGCTCCTCAAAAAGAGCACAATATGATTACCACATACAAACAATTAAACATGCAGAATTATCCAGAAGTACAAGTAACTAAAATTCACAAATGACATAGAATATGAGAGACAATACACAATCTTGTATTAATACTCATCTAGAAAGAAAATACAATAAAGAAGATGCCACCTCTTCTCCACACCTCTCAGAAGCTTCCCACACCTCAAGTGTTCAGTACTTTTCTTTAAGAGTTCACTCTCCTACCAAAAACGGTCCCAACACACAACTCACACACAAAATTGGTGTTCACCTCCAACCAGTTAGTAATAACCCTGCCAGTACACAAGTACTCAAAGTACTTCAAGTAGATCTCCCATAAGCTTGCACCAACCTGCAACTCAAATGATCTTACTTACACATGTAGATCTTCAAACATGGTCTTGCACACTTGCTGACCAAGATCCTACAACTGGAAGAAATCCTTTTCTTGCCTTAATTACAATACATGCCAATGGGTCTATAAATAGATCCTAGACTTAAACAATAACTTAGACTTATAATTTAAAATAATTAGACTCGCAACTCAAGACCAAAAATAGCCTTTTACATGCAAACACTCGATTCAACGAACAATTTTGGAACCGCATAGGCAACCGACATCGGTCCCTATCTGCCTGGAGATGACCGATGTCAGCTAACTCCCTGCCGATGCCGGTTGCCCTTCTGCACTATATGTGACCGACGTCGGTTACACTGCCGACGCCGGTACTTTTGGAACTCAGCAACCTCTCCATGTCTGCATAGTTGAAGCTTTTAGCTCCACAACCTAACACACTACTGAATATTTAAAAGCCTTAGAACTTTTTAAAACCTCTAATCCCTAGTTTATAAATTCTTCACACTTCTACGCTCCATTTTTAAACATGGAAATAATAGCTAAGTGTTGGAAATCCTTATTTGAACTTGAGAAGCTACTCCTCCATGGTGACTAAAAATGGTCAACAAAACCTTTGTAATATCTGAAATCAACTAAGAATTCCCTAATTAATTATGTCAATCTATTAAAACCCTTTGTCATAATGTGAAAAACATAAACAAAGCATAAATATGTAATTTACCATGTATTGTTTGAGTAATACTAGAATTTATAGAGCCAAATCTCTATAAAGTGAAGCATTATGAATCACAAACTAAAAATGTAATGAGTAGTATAAATTACAATCTAAGTAAAAATTTGATGTGTAGTGTGTATGGTATAAATTGCCCCCCCTGTGTATTTTTTTTTTTCCCAAAATAGTGTCTATATGTCCCCTATTTTGTTGAGAGGGATGAAATAGGTGTAAGTAGGTTGAACCAAAATTAAAAATTATTGTAACATCAATATTTAATTTAGTTTGTGGGTTGATAACATTTATTATCAAATTTTTACTATTATTAATAGATTGAATTTCAATTAGAATTTATAGGGGTTCTAGTAGAAATGAAAGAATTGATATGAAAAACTAGAGTATGAGATACTAGGATAACAAGAGAGTCTAAGCAAGATTGAAACATAAGCAATGTGGAGAAATTCATGACCATAGTTTGCATGAAATAAATAATGTTTTGAAAGGAGTTATGTCTGAAAAGATATTGGTAATTTAGTATGGAAGACCAAGGATTTTGATAATGCTAACCCTATAGTATAGTAATTTGGCATATTAGCAAGTATATATAGAATTTTTGAAAATTCAAAATTTCTATTCATTTGAATATAGAAAATTGAAAATTTTGAGCTCTGAATTATGAAAATACCTCAAAAGGGAGTTATTTGTTGTAGTCATTCTGAGGAGGTGGAAGCAATCATTCAATCCAAGGAGGATGTGGGACTAGTGAATATTGAAATCGATTCTTCATATTTTTTAAATTTTTTGTGTAGGTTATATGCATTTGATTTTATGTTTTAATTTTTTGGGCATGACCCCATCCTTGATGAGTCAACAATGTCCTGACCTACTATAGGTTTGTCTAAATTTCCATTGTATCAATCCATAGTATTTTGTAATTTAGGTATCATATGCATCTAAATTATCTCTAATTTATTAGTAAATAATTGCATATCAAATGTTATTATTTTTAGACTTATATTTGGTAATTTATGATGTATAATATAGTTGGTTTAGGATAACATCTATTGTAGATAATTATGATGGGGTTATATTATTAAGACAATATTTACCCTAACCCTATGTAATGAGTAGAGGATTATTATTTAGAAATACAATTCTTATCTACATGGGGTGGCTTGACTTGATGCATTATGACATACACATTATCACAACATTGGACGAATGTGGAATGCTAACACTTGCACTTTTTGGTTACCTACTAGGTGATGATGGTGACTTTAGAGGATGTATGGACGCTAATGATATTGCATGTTAATTATACTAGAGCTATGTTACATGGTGATACAAGGTTGGGCCTCAAGGATATTAGCCACATGTATTTGACTGAGACCTCATGGACATAGACATCATAATGGATATTTGAATGTTTTATTATTTTAGATTGTTTTATTGAATGTTCTATGCATGTGTAAATTTATTGTTATTCTATTGGAATATTTTATATCTCTGGATGGTGGTGGTATATGTATCTCTTACATTATGCAAGACAAAATTTAAGACATTGATGACCCTAGTATGATGTATTATTAGGTTCGTACGATGTTGACACATTTGTATCAAAATATTTTAGGTTTACAAGTGAGGAGTTTAGTGGTAGGATTGGGTTGGCAACACTTATACATTTTTATTCCTAGAATCATATTTTGATCACCCAATTGGTGGGGATGCCTTGAAAATATTAAGGCACCCTCATTTTTACACACAAAGATGATTTAGCAAAGGGTAGTTATAATATTAAAGAACCATACATTGTAAGAGATTTATCAATGATTTGAGCTCATATTCAATTATTTGGATATTATATAGAGGGTTTTTAGGTTGTCTAAAGGATGATGTATAATTGTGTCAGATCCATGCCAATTTTTGGTATCATAATAAATGGAAGAATGATTTTGAGAAATTTTAATATGAGCGAGTTACTCAATTTGGTGCTTGATAGGATATGCCCCCAAATTTTTAGGTATGGGTATAGAGTGTTATAGCTCTAGTGAGACCAGGAGATAGAGTTAGACCATATAATGTAGATATTACTCTCATTCGTATAGACAAGAGGGATGGTGTAATAGATATCATGTATGTAGATAATGTTGGATGCAAGAAATCTTATACCACATGGTGGAAAAAATAAAGGTGGCCCAAACTATCCCACTTGGAGGAGATAATGCTATAGATGATATGGTAGATGAATCGCCTATGAGGGCCATTTTAGGTATGATATGTTTGAGGTAGTTTGTTAGTGTACTTTGGTTTTTGTATTTTTAATGATACCTAGATGTTTTCCCTTCTTGCATCTATGTAGGTGATGAGTATTATTGGATTATGATAATTGAGTCAACATTGCATGAGTTGAATCAACATGTCTGATGATATGATGAAGGATGGTCTAATTGAGTAAGTGATAATGGTTTCTGGGGTGCACTCTCTATTATTTGATTGAGCTATGATAAGTAATATCACATACATTTGAGGTGCTATAGAGTGAGATGAATTGAGAGTGGAGGTGGAAAGATTATATGATCCCCCACTAGATCCAACTACTACCTTAGGTCCATAATTACTGGATGAGTATGTTCACTTACAGAGAGATGACATGGATCTAAAGGCTAGACTAGTTGTATATAAGGACCAAGAGAAGAGGGAGAGGTCGAGATCTAGGATGCAAGGTGATCCTAGGGGTTCTACTTTTATGGATCCATTGTTAGTAGAGATAGAGGATATTGATATGTATGTGAAGGTTCATGTGGACCTTGCTCCAATAATTGATTGATATTTTGTATAAAATTTTATTATATGTCATCTTATTGGAGAGATTTATATATATAATTATTTTAATATTTTAATTTGTCATAGTCTTATGGACTTTGCATATTGTATTTTGAAATGTATGATTTTATGTTATTATGTATTTAAAATTTTAATTTTTTAATAATTGTGACATATATCTAAGTATGATGTGAATAACTATTTTTAGCCTACATAATCATCTGACTAACCAAAAGGGAATAAGAAATATGAACCATATTGATAATTTTGCATGTCTGAATGATTTTAATTTACATGTGGAAATTTTTTGTTGTGAATAACTATAGTACATACATGTGTAACATCTATCAAAAAGAAATTTATTGGTTGGCATACTATCATCATCGATTGATTATGCTTTCCTTGTATTACAACACTACTATAATCTTGCTTAATTATGTGTACCATTTTCCAATTTTATTGAATTGGTGATAATAATGATCTCTAGATGCATTTATAAAAACATGATGAGTGACCATTGGTTCCTTATCAGGAATGTCTTGGGATAACTCAATTATGGTATAATTCGATCTAGTATAATGAGGATAAGGAAAAATTGATGTTCCCTTTGTAAATGTGATAAGATATTTGTCAACATACTACTCAATCTTACCTCTACGTACACAATAGTCATTATCCTAATTACCATTAATGTGATGATTTTTATAATAAGGGTTTTTTATGATTTTTTCTAAATGATGTAGTTGATGATAATGATTGGTAGGAAGAGTAAATATCTTCATATCTAATAATGTATTAAGAATGTCATCAGGTCTATCTCTAAGTGAATTAAACTATATGGGTTTCTTTTTACCATAAGGTGATTTAGTGACTATAGAATCTTATTCAAAAACTAATTCTTTCCCTTTATTTATTACTTTAACCTATGGTTTTTATAGAAGCTTTTCCATGGGGCAAGATTGATCTAGTTCTTGAATGAATTTAGATGATGGTGGTGGTAACAACTCAATTTCAAAAGTTGTCTTTATATTTATTTGCACAAGTCGCAATTTATTCTCTGATGCAATTGTCTCATAGAAAATATCATGTAATGATAGATGTTTGGTAAAAAATCTCCTTAAGAGTAAAAATGAGACCTTGGCAAAAGATGTAATATGTCTCCAAAAAAAATTGTTGATAGATTTACTATTGCATACATGTCTTAAACTACAATATGTAATCACAAACCAACTATGAGTTTAACCAATTTAATTATTTTAATCTCTCATATGTAACTCTTGGTCATTTATTTTGGATAAATTTCACAATAAATACCTTTTTAACTTAATATATGTATGCAAAGAGCCATTAGGTAGAAAATGATGAAACCAATTTAGTACATCATCCTCTAATTATTTTGGGAATAACTGTAACAATATCCTACTACCATTGCAACCATTCATAGATTTTTGGCAATCTTTGAGATGTAAATAAGGATCCCCACTTCCATTTAACTTTGAAAATGTTGGTTTTTCAAAATCATGCAGTAAAGGTGCATATAATTTCTTGCACACTATAGGGTTGCCATGGATAGTATTCAAATCAACCCAATAATGATGTGCCTTAATTTCCAAGGTGAGATTATGTACTTTATGTTTTAAATCACCCACACCTTGCATTAATTAAATAATCTCTTGAGAAGGATTATTAATATTTCGAAGTGTCTCATTTAATAATTGAATTTTATTATTAATTTTTCCCATAAGTACACTATTTCAAATAAGATAAGAAAGCTTAGGAATATTTTTTTCTTGATGAATGGCAGGCTTGGGATACTCATTGGTATTTATTATATCATTAGTTTATAAAGGCATATTGCATTCTATTGAAATAGAAGAAATAATGCTGTTGTTATCATCATTAGAATTGTAGATAATGAAATTTTATCAATAAATTATTGATAATGATTGTCCTTGACATATTTACCTTGTTTGGCCAATTTGTCATTCCAATAACCCATAGTCCCTAAGAAATCCTTCAAAGTATTACAATTACTAAGAACATATTCCAGACTTCCATATTTTATCTATATTCATCCTTTTTCAATAGATAATTCACTATCACTTTTGTATCAAAAGTCTCTATCCTTTTAAGAAAAGTGCACACTATGAGGAAATGAGTGCATTACACACTTGTCCAATAGTGTAAACGTGTCTCCCATACTTTAATGACTATATTTTCAAAATGACACACTTCTCAATGGCTTTCCCATGCACATAAATAAGTTGGTTATAAAAAACATTGAGAATATTTCTTTATAAAATCACATCAAGGGTCACACTTGAAAGGACCTCGTTCTCTCTTATAAGGCATCTATCTTTATGATTTTAAAAACATCAATTTTATGAGTAAATAGCTCTATTAAAATTATGATATGATTTTACAATCTTTTGTAATGGCTAACATTATTTGATATAGTTTGAGGGCATAACATATCAAGAATTTTAATCAAAATTTTTAGTTGCATTCATATGATCTTCCCTAAATAAAGAGCTACATTGGCCTAAGACCCTTTAGGATATGTAAGTATCACTCATACAACAAGGGGTTTTCTAATGATAACTTGGCTATTCCCACTTCCCCCATTTTCCCCTTTTTGAATTTGATCTCATTTTGTGTGCTTTTGCAGGATCAGGGTTCTAATTTTATAGGTCTTCCACGCATCAATTTAGGCTCTATACAAAAATAGGTTACACACAAATGTAGGAAAATAAACTTAGATTTTTAGGTCTAGCACATAATTTGATAAGAAAAATCTACAATACACATATAATAACACATTGTGCTCATGTTTGTCTCCTATGGACTTGTCCTAATAGACAACAAACCATTATTTTATAATAAATATGTGTTTTAGGTCTTTTTAGATAGTCACAGCCTATATAAATTTGAAAAAATATGAAATAAATTAATTTCAAGGACAATTCCCTAAACTTAACCCTAGTTTTCATTTTTAGCAAATTTACACCTTTTTTAGATCTTTGTATTTTACTATATTTTGTCTTATATATCATCCTAGATTATATTTCAATAGTTTATTTTCCCAATTAGAGTTAATTGTAATTGATAATTAAATCTATTGTAAACATTTTTGTGAACCCACTTTAATTAGAACACTTCTTGTCGCTTATTAATTTCTGGCTTAGGGTTTCAATTTAATTATATAAATTCCTAACACTAAAAGAATATATTATTCAACCTTGCATACTATCTATAACATAATGATTAAAATTTATTGACATTGGAGTAATCCAACACTAAAAATCCCTATCTTGTCACCTCTGATAGATACCAACACAGAGGCTTTTTCTTTCAACTTCATATCAAATTTTATTATTTTTTTGTTAAAAAATATTTCACTTTTATTTAATTTATTTTTATTTGTCTCTATTTGTTTTAGAAATTGTGTCCCAATAGTTTTAAAACTACTTATCTATTTTCATGAAGGCCTACATGGTGCTATGTTTACAAACTTTATGACGTGACGTATTTTAATCCGATACTCATAGCCATAGTACAAAGTTAAACATGGAATTTAGTTTCCTCTTACCTCATAGTATATTATAAATGCATAAGATCCATTTTTTATACCAATAAGAATATTTTTTTATCCATTTGATTTGTGGTGCACCTAAGAGGAGTGTATTACCCATGGACGTTACTCTCAACTTACCATCGTAACCAGGGTTAGTGGGCTAAAAACATGGTTTTACCTCTATATTTAGTGCTCAGAAACATTCATCTAACACTAATAAACAAATGAAAAAGTATATCTAAGAGCCTAAAAATCATTGAAACCCTTTCCTAAGTCACTCTTTATCCTTGATGTTTGCTTGTATTGTATTCTTAGATAGTAGCTCTTCTTGAATTATATTGTATTCATAATCATTCATTTTATTTCTTTGTATTATATTATATTATATTCTTGTAAAGTCTATTGCTACAATAATAAGTACTCCTTTTTTCATACATGGATCTCCCATGGGTTTCTTTTGCAATTACAAGTCATGATGAAAATGAAATTTACATTGAAATTGGTATTGATAGTATTAAATAGTAATGTGATAAAACCTTGAGACAAACAATGATCTTAATTAAGTAGATTAAGAGCAAGTGAAATAATTGTCTATATTTCATCAATGTCTCCAAACATACCCTTATGAGGTGAATAACATCATTAGCATAATTCTTGAATCTAAAGTTGAGCATCAAGTTAGCTAAGCTACCTTTTCCTCTCAATCTTTTCCATTTCATATCCTAAACACCCCTAGTTCTAATAATATTACTTTTATTATTGAATATATCCCTATTTATACACTCCTAATCACTTCTACCCATTTATATATTGACTTATATCCTACTTTTTCTTAGTTATCCATGCCTATGTCTACTAAATATACCTACACCCCTCCCATTAATACAACCAATTATTCTCTTGAGAAAGACCTTATTATCTTACAAGCCATGTTAACTAATATTGAGAAAACTCTTTCCCATGCTATCCCTTCCTTATATTCTTGTATATTATTTTATAACCATTTGGATCCTCAATTTGTATCTTATCCTCTTATAATTAGATTTGTGGCTCCTATGCTTCCTGTTTATGAGGGCAAAGGTGATCCTAAATATCATTTTCATGCCTTCCATGTAGCTTGTCTAGATTATGCAGATAATGATAGATTTTTAACCAAGATCTTTCCACGAAGTATTAAATATTATGTTCTTAGGTGGTTCTATGATCCTCCTCTCCAATTAGTTATGAATTTCAATCCTTTGGATAATTAGTTTTTGGCACATTTATCTATCAATATTGGTGAAAAATTATTGTATGCTCAACTTTCAAAGCTCAAACAAGGTCCAAATGAGATAACTAGTGAGTATGTTCTAAGATACAAGACCATGCTAACCAAAATGAAAATTAAATGGTTGATAATGAGATTTAATAATTTTTACTCAAATTCTGCTTACTCCTCTTAAAGAGTCTATCATGTTTGATAAGTTCAAATCATTCGATGAACTATGCCATATAGTTAAATAATGTGAGGTCAAATTGATTACATTGAATAGGCTCAAATATAACTCCAATGCTATTTTTACTTTAAATATCAAGTTTCAAGAAAAGCCTAATTACAAGACCAAAACTAATGAAAGCAAAAATGGGCTAAAGTTACAATTAATGCTATATCACAACCACCACAAAAGTCTAAACTAAAATATCCACAGAGGAGTAAATTCTTAATGCTACCTTCACATCCTTATGTGATACTATAAAATATCCTTCAATGTTATATTATTACACTTCATCTACTACTAGAAGTAGATCTATCTATACCTAGATCTATAATCTTTGATGAAAATGCATTTTGTGATTATTATATATGTGTTGGACATTCCACTAATAGAATTATGAATCTCAAACAAAGAAATTAAGATATCATTGATGAGAACATTATTGACTTTGGCAAACCTAATGAAGAGGCTAAGCCATAAGAAAATGTGAATGCAAAGCTAAAAATGTATAAATATCCTTTTCCCAACTATGAAGCACAAGATACAAAGTAAAATTATGAAATACATTATGCATATAATGATCATCCTTCTCCATATTAATATGGACATCCACTTGATAGCATCATTGGTATAAATACAAGAAATCAAGCATCACACCCATTTATTACATTTGATGATTCCAAAATTGTTGATGATGATTTTGATAGACATTCATTATTCATTAGATCATACATTTCCATGCATCTAATACATATTATTATGATAGACAAGGGATCAAGTGAAAATGTGTGCACCATAACAATTCTAAATTCTCTTGGTTATACAAATCAATATATAAAAAATATATCTAGATTTGTGAAAGAATTTAGTGGTCATACACAAGATATTCTTGGGAATATCATATTACATTTACAAGTTGGATCTCTCATATTTACCACTCCTTTATTAGTGTTACCAAGCACATGTGTTTTTGATATGTTATTAAGGAGACCTTGATTACATAAAATTAGAGCAATACCTTCTATAATTCAAAAATTTCTAAGGTATATTCATGATAATAAAGCAGTTAAAATTTCAAGTATTTAATATTAATTTTTTATGGAACCAATTATACTTAATCCTACTCCAAAATAGTTGGTTGACACAATTATTTAGCAAATTGGTAATGAATTAGTTTACACAACTATTGAAGATCATGACTCACATTTACAAAAGCATATTTAAAAATTATTTTTTTCACCTAGTTATGAGCATGAGCACATTTTAGCTTCTTCACCTATTTAAGAGCATAAATATATTATAGTTTCTCCATCTATTCTTGAGAATAATATGGTTACATATAATCATGATAACATGGCTAGAACAAGCAAGATATCTACTTATAATAAAAAATTAACACATAACACAAGGTATTTATCTCATACAACATCATAGGTTATTCAAAGGGCTCCTACATAGGTATAAGTGGTTAGATCATCTCCTCCCATGCATGTGAATACATGTTGCTTTACAACACATGGTTCTTCTTCAGATTTAGAAGCTCACTTAGCATTTCTTACCTTGCACAAGAGATTTCTCCTTCTTATAAAATATTTGGATACACATATGAACATTTTATTAATGAGATCATTGGTTGGGCACATTCTAATTGGACCCATACCGCTGATTAGCTTACTTTCCTAGTACTTACTTGTACATAATTTCTTTTCTCTTTATTTTTTGTTGTTTATTATTCTACACATATTCAAATTTTATTATATCCCTTTGCCCTATATTTAATTTTGGGGAACTTGGTACCTTTCTTCCTTCAATCTAATTTGAGCAACCTAAAGAAAAATATCTTCATAATATTTCAATGCAAATCCTTCATTGCGACTTATTTTCTCATTATTACACTTCTATACAGCTCTAGCTCACATTTTTAGTTTCATGGTCACATTTATCTACTTTTACATGGGGACACATGGCCATGCTTTCCATATTTACTATATTACATATACACCTACATTGGAGGCACCTTTCTTGTCTTCCATCTTATCATGATTTACTTTAATACCTTATTTAGGGTTATAATAATCTCCCCCTCCTTCCATTTTTTTCAAAACCTTTCTACTTACCTTTTTTTTCAAAGCTTTTTCAAATTTCACTTATGTAAATTTCACTTTTCAAAGAAAAAAATACAAAAACGTTCATATATTCTATAAGTACCAAAATTAAAAATCTACTAAAATATAAAATCAGGACCTATAAGCATGCTCTCATGTTTTGGGATTACATATTTGCATATGTCATTTATATTTATGTTAAGTAAATATAATGTTTCATTAAATTTTTAATACACATGCTTCTCACAAGGTATCTGAGTGTGAAATAGGACATTTTTATAGAACCAACCATAATCATAAACAAAATAAGTTTTTTTAATAATTTTTTTTTGTATACAGTCAATATGGACAAAGTCACACCAGACGAATAGAAGCACATTGCACACTTGTCTTCCTATTAGTAATCTATGTTTTTGAATACAACACAGTCACAGGGATCTATTATATATTTATTGATCACATAATAGAATGCATATTCAAATATTGGTAAAATTTCAAGCTAAGACATACTTTTACATGGTTTTGGTGTTGGGCCAACCTTTTACCCAAAAAACATGATCATTTAGGGGCATCTCATTATTATATACAAACACTTTTACAAGTTGTATTTATTCATAGCCTCTTTTTCCATGCTAAGCTATAATGAAAAAAAATGTCTTATTATCATTCATATTTTACATGTGTCATGATGAATAAACTAATTTATAACATAAACATATATACATATGATCCAAATATTCTAACTTCATTTTATCTATATGTTTTCTTCATTATATAACATGATTTAACTTGATTGATTATTGAATGTGAAACTTGGCCTTGTGTATGTTCAACATACACCCTCTTGCATGTATTTCATCACCATGACATGTGTGTGTCCTTTGGCCTTCTATGTTTGTGTGACATTTGCATGTCCTTTGTATTCATCATTTGGGCCTTATGTGTGACATTCATGTAAAAATTTTAAATTTTATGTGACATCATACATGTCTCTTGTATGTGGCCTTTGGGCCTTCTTGTGTGACATTATGTGACTTTACTTACATGTTCATTATTAGCTACTATGGTGCCAAGATTATTATCACATACTAATATGTATCTATTATAGATATTTATGGTTCCATGATACATATCATGCACATACTACTTATATTCTCCAAATGCTTCATTTTTAAAAAATACTATGTTTACAATACATATCTAACACTTGCAAGTTATTTCCATGATTCATATACTACTTCAATGTTATAATCAATTTACATGATGCAATGTAATATACAAGCTATTCATATGATTCAATGTTACATCTCTAACATTCCAATATAATTTAAGTATGAAACATGTTATTACGTGATTATATCTTTCATAGATGTTATCACTTTTTCTTTTGAAACAAGTTATTTGTAGGATATTTTCCTCGTCTCAAAATGGGGGAATCATAATGGGATTACCTCCAAACCTTCACAAGTAATACATTTCAAATCTAAAAAATTATAATATGCAAAAATTAAAATTCTCTGATTATCGGGGCATTTGGATTGCTTATACACTCCACTCTTACACCTACTCTAGCACATATACACTTATGCGAAGACAATTACAATATTTCAAACATTTTTCAAAAGATCAAATTGACACTTTATATAGTATATGGCGTATGATATGCATTCATGACCAAAATACTACTTTTCAAAAATTAGAATTATATTTTCCAAGTTTTAAATTGTCAATAATTTATAGTTTGAATATAGATCCATCTACAATGGTGTGATTCATATTTTTTAAGTGGACCATGTTTGATTTTAGTGATGCTCCACATATTGGTTTAAATTTATTGAGACATGTATTGGTTCCTACCTCTTATTTTCAGTTTAACAAGTCTGTCATGTAATAGCTTAATGATGCTCAATGTTTCAGTTTCACTTTAGCAAACCACTTTGTTGGTTCTCATATATTCAGGAATTAAAAGTAATCTATGAGGGTTGGATCATATAATATTTTCAACTCAATTACATTCATTGATTCTTCAAATTGAGACTTGATCACTCTTAATTTTCCACATGTTCATCACTTCTCCAGATACCTTAAAAAGGGGGTATACACATCTCCATGACAAAGGCAAAGTGTGTATACACACTCAAGTTTGAATTTATTGTACTCTAGTAATTTTATGCATCACTAGAATAAATGAGAGGTAAATATAGACACTGAATTTTAATTAATGAATGTTTGACAATGCTTGTGCTTGACATATTTACCTTGTTTACTTTAATTATTTATTTTGATAGCCAACAATCTCTAAGAAGGCCTTTAAAGTCTTGCAATTACTAAGAAAATATTCCATACCTATTTTATCCCTATTCATCCTTATTCATTAAATACTTCATTTCCACTCTTTTTTATAATCTTTTGTCCTTTTAAAACAAGTGTGCACTAGGTAGATAGGAGTGTATTACACACCTCTTGAATATTACAGACTTCTCTCCCACACTCTAATGAATGTATATTCAAGATGACATGCTTCCCAAACAATTTCCTCCATAAATAAATAGGTTAGTTATTAGAAAAAATCTATAAATTTATCTATAAAATAACATCGAGGGTCACACTTGAAAGGACCTAGGTTTCTCTTACAAGGCATATATTTTTATAATTTTAAAAGAATCAATTTTTTGATAAAGATATCTATAGTAATTTTGCTGCAATTTTACATTTTTTTTCCAAGTCTAACATTATTTTGTGCAGGTTGAGGGCATCCATTACCAGGAATTTTAATCAAATATGCTAGTTAAATTCATATGATATTTTGTAAAGGGATAACTACATCAGCCTGAAATTGCATAGGCATAAATTATCCATAGTCATAAACTCAAAAATTGCATGAGAGCAAACATCTCTTTTGATTCTCATTGAATGAATAAAATATTAAAATAGAGTCTTTAAATAAAAATCAACTCATAAATAGATTTGACATGCATAATTAAAAAATTAAATAATTCAAAAGATGCCTAAAGCTAATTGACCCATGCAATTTTTATAAAATTGATATTTTTAGTAACTTTTGTCTTCTAGTGATTTTCAATTGCTATTTTATAAGTATTGCATGAAAACTCAGATGGGCCTAAAAATCTCAACATATCTTATAAACACTAAAATTAACCTAATGGATGAATTTTAACTAGATTTCATGTTTGAGTATAAAAATACATTATTTTTGAAAATTGAAAAATCTCAAAAAAATACTAAAATGAATTTTTGGACACTCAGATGGTCATGTATGGCCTATGAAAAGTTTTGAAAACGTCCTTAACTAGATAGGACTGGTTATGTTTGAATTAAACTTTTCAATACAATCATTTTGGGGTAAATGAAAGTTTGAATGAAGTTACAAATCAAAAGTTATGGCCTTCATAAATTTGGTCTTTGCATCAATCTTACAGACTTCCCTATTTAATCCCTATTCATCCTTATTGAATATATACTTCATTTTCACTCTTTTTTCATAAGCCTCTATCCTTTTAAGGTAAGTGCACACTATGCACCTATCTAATATTATAGACTTCTCTCCCATGCTCTAATGAATGACACACTTTCTAATGACTTTCTTACACAAATAAATAGTTTGATTATCAAAAATATTATAGATATTTATATATAAAATCACATCAAAGGTCACACTTGAAAGGATCCAGGTATATCTTATAAGGCATCTATCTTTCTAATTTCAAAAGCATTAATTTTATGAGTAAATATATCTATTGTAATTTTACTACAATTTTACATTCTTTTTCCAAGTCTAACATTCTTTAGTGTAGGTTGAGGGCATCCCTTACCTAGCATTTTAATCAAATGTGCTAGTTATATTCATATGATCTTTTGTAAAATGGATAACTATATCAGCCTGAGGTCCTTTAGGATATGTAGAAAGCTCTCACTCAATAAGAGATTTTCTAAGGATATATTTACCATTCCCACTTCCTCCATTTCCCCCCTTTTTCATTTGATATCATTTTTTGTGCTTGGGTAAGATTAGGGTTCTAATTTTACAAGTGTTGTGCACATCAATTTATGCTCCTCACAAAAAAAGGTTGCATATAGGGGAAAGTGAATAGACCTAGATTTTTAGATTCAGTGCATAGTCTAACAAGACAAATTTGATAAAATAAATGAAAGATAAAAATGCTCAAGAGTGGGGTTGATCACAATAATACATATTATTCACCCAAAAATTACAAATATATAGACACACGGAGTATTATATCTAAGGAGTATGACTTAGTAATAACCTCATTAAATCTCTCCACAACCAAATGACTACCCCTAAACATAGGTGTAATCATAACACCTTTATTTAATTCTAACAACATATGTTACTCACACATATTTGAATGTGAGTACTAACAAAATCTTTCCTAACATACCCCCTAGTGCTCACATGGGGAAATACAAACCACACAAACACACATACATATTTAATACACATAATCTTTATCATTTGATGGGAAAATTATTCATTATTGGAGTGAGAAGTGGATTATTACCAGTTGTTTTCTTTAATTTTCATGGCCTTGTCTTGCATATTTTCATCAAGGAGGTCCTGTGCTCTTTGCTTTTTATTCATAAGAATATGCCCTAGTTTTTTACCGTAAAAACATGTGTATTTTCTTTTTCCATTTTTGGAATTTATCACTCATTTAGAATTTATGTAAGAAGTGTCTAGCTTGTTTTGTGACTAGCACTTATTATTCTGAAATATTATTATTAATCTAGTTTCCCTTATCAAGTAATGTCAATATAATATTCTCTAAGCTTAGATGAGCTTACTTAGAGTATGCACCATAATGGACATACTACTTGGCATGCTATTTAAAATTATATCTTTTACATCATTTTCCTTTATTTCTTATTTTATTCTAGCAAACTAGTTTATGAGAGAATAAAACTTGCTGATATGAGGTACTATATCTTTGCCTTCTTCCATCTTAACCCATATAGTTTTTGCTTCATAGTTATTTTAGTATTAATGGCTTGAGATCGAATAGTGTTTTTAGTGATTCCTAGATTTATTTAGAGGACTTTTTAAAGTTTACATGAAGTAAATATGGTTTTGATAATCTGATACCAATAATTTCCAAGGCTTTCTTATCTTTTACCTTCCATTTTTGAAACTCATTGGCATCTATTCATTTTTCCATAGTGTTGTCAATAAGATCACAAATATCTTTTTCAATAAAAAACAATTGAATCTGGATTTTCCATGTATATAGATCATTTCCATCAAACTTATCAATTGAATTTGTCCTTTTTATTTTATCCCCCTATATTTTTGACTTAGGGGACACTGGCTTCAATTGAAAATACGTCCTTACAAATTTTTTGACCATGTTTATAAAAAAGCAACACTCAAAATTAATAAATCTAAATTAAATATTGGACTTACAATAATATAATGACTCTATTGAATAGATATTAAAATAAAAAAAAAAGTAGACTATACCCAAATTATGACTATAATAAAAGATTATTAAAAAAACTAAAACCTAAAATAATAATAATAATAATAATAATAATAATAATAATAATAATAATAATAATAATAATTAATGACTAAAGACATATCTAACAAAAATCTAAAAACATGGGTTTATAAAAACCTTAGGTTAGAATATATTAACATATTTGAAGTTGTTACCTGAACCCTAACACTAAGACTTCACCACAAAACCATGAGTTATTCACAAATTGTATTAGGTTTATGATTGAATAAAAAAAAAAATTTGAAAACCATGGGATTTTATAGAAAACTATGGGTTTCTATACTGTTGGAATGTTGTTGTTCCACATTTTTAGATCGAGTTGAGAGTGGAATGAACATGATAGGAAGATCAACGATGTTGATTTTGATAGAAGATAGTGAGTGGAGACTACCTTGGAATATAAAGGAGGTTATCTTGGCATTTATGCAATGCTATATGCTTGAAACTAATCAATAACAATTTACCTAGAGGGAAACTTAGTGGTGAGCTCGCTATGCTAACTAGATCTAAACCGAGTATAACTTTATCTTTAATCATGAATCCAAGTGAAAATCAAGGTCTATAGATCCAAAAATGAATCTAATGCCTTGTAATGAAATAGATCCATTTAATGTAGATAAAAGGATCTGAAACCAGATCTTCTAAAACAATGCACATTATGAAATATCTAAATACTCTTTAAAGCTATTCAAATGCTCAACCAAGGAATTGTATGGATTGAAATTATTTTTTTTATAATGAAAATGGTGGATATAATGATAATGATATAATTGTGGAGATAATGAAAAATGTGGAAAGAGATAAGGATGAGAAGATGGACAAAGAATGTTAAGAACTTGTACGTGGTATGCAATACAAGTGATTGGGAGTATGCAAGCATGGTGGAAAAATGTAACAATTATGGTTTCACATGGTATACACTAAAATGCTAATGTATACAATTTATTGGATGCAAAAACAATGAATAATAAACAAAGTGGTCCAAGAACATGCTTTAGTACCAAATGATTAAATAAATGAAAGAGCAAAATGCTCATGATTGGGGTGAATCACAATAACATATATTATTCACCAAACACTTACAAATATATAGATGCATTGGCTCCTATATCTAAGGAGTATGTCTTATTAATAACCTCCTTAAATCTATCCACATCCAAATAAATACCCCCAAACATACGCGTAATCATAACACCTTTATTTACTTCTAATGACATATTATACTCACACATATTTAAATGTGAGTACTAACAAAAGCTTTCCTAAAATCTCACAATGCACTCATGTCTTCCTCCCATGAAATTGTCTGAGTAGACAACAAACAAATATTTTATACACAATAGTGTTTGTAGATATTTTCAAATAGTCATAGTTTGTATAAAGTTAATGTAGTCTAAAATAAATTAATTACAAGGATAACTCTCTAACCCTAACCCTAGTTTTATTTTTTTTTTAAATTACAAAAAAATATGAACTCTATATTTTACTATATTCTATCTTACATATCATCCTAGATCACATTTCAGTAGTTTACATTCCCAATTAGAGTTAATTGTAATTCATAATTAATTTTAGTGTAAACAAGAATCAACATGTTCACTCACTTTATTTTTTAAAAGTGGACTATGATTTGTAATAATATTATCATTGAGCAAACTATCATTAGATTTTTCATGTAGCATACAATCATCATTAACATGAGGTGAGGGTAGAAAATAATCTATACTAGGGTTAGTAGATACATTTTCTACTTCACTATACACAAAGTAATCACTATCATTCCAATTTGCATCATGATCATTATCTATTTCACTTGTAGAATCAATGTTTAAAATAACAACACTTTCATTTTCACTAGAATAGGTTGTAAAAGATACATTTTTTATTTTTTACTATGCTCAAAGTATTATCACATATAATAGGAATATAATTTTTACTTTCATTATCAACTTTGGAAATTAAAATAATTACATTTTGAGAAGGGGAGAGAGGAGGAAAAATAGTTACATTTTTTATGTTGCTTAAATTATAATCACTTTAAAAAGGAACACTATTTTATTTTTCATTATCAACATTTGAAATAAGAACATGTTCATTATCAGGAGAAGAGAGGATGTAAGATGCAATTCTATTTTCTACCCTAGTTATCTCATTATCATATGTAAAAGGAATATTACTATAACTAGAATACAACTTTTAAGATGCACAATTGTATTTGTCTTTATGTAATGGGATTTTGAGTTTCTTTGATTTATGTTTTGAAATGTGTAAAATTGACATAGAATTTTTTTAATAACCGAGGATTATTATCAAATAAATAATCACCAATGAGTGAATATTTTGTAATTATATTGTTAGTTTTTTGGCATTGCTTCAAAAAGATTAAATAGAAAAAGTAGGAGAAGAGTGTTCATCTACATTATTATATTTTTCACATTAATATCACTTGAATAATATTATTCATTATCATCAACATAAAATTAATCATTATCATCATTATACATATAATCATGTTCTTCATTAGTATCTATCACATAATCTTGATAATTAGTTCATTCTTTTTTATAATTATAAGGAATTCTTAATAATGCATCAACTAGATGAGGAAGAAGAGATTCCTTATTATCTATTTTAAAATTTACAAATACAAAAATGAGAACAAGAGCATAAAGATAAGCTAATGGTAGAAAATAGTCCAACATAAGAGGGAAATCAAAATTTAATTTGAAACCCTTGGAAGATAATTTCATAAGGAAACCCTAAGGATAAAACTAGGGCTTGTAATATTCAAACATTAAAATGGGTTCACCAATATTTTTTATGCTAAATTTGGAGTTAAGGGAATTTTAATCTTAAATAAGTGATTTTGATCCAAAAATATGTAAGAGAACTGAGTACTTATTTATTATCTAGAAACACAAGATTATAGGTGATTGTGATTGAGTATTAGGTTGACTAAGACACCTTTAGATCTATTTATGTGACTATTTGACTAATTTAGATGTAGCTAGTGGTTTTGAACTATAAATATATACACCCTTATATAGATGGAGTAGTCTTGCCTATGTTGATTGAAGAATAAACCTATAAATTAGAAAAATGTGTGAAATAACCTATAGATGTATTTTACCTATTAGGATAATACGATCATTTGTTACTACATGTTATTTTTATTCTCTTTCTTGAAAAAATGCTAACAAATGTCTTACACAAGAAATCAAATAAAAAAGGGGTGACAGCGGATAAGAGGAATAGCCGAGTTAGCCTTAGAAACCCTTTATAACTGAGCATTGCCTACATAGTCCTAAAGAGGGGTAACATGTTGATGTAGTTATCCCTCTATTGTGTATGTGTGACTAGATCGTATGCAACTATGGATCTAAATTCTCTTTCACCTAGGCGCTCCTTTTGGTTCAAACATGAAATCTAGATGTACAATGTAAAATTCAAATAAAAATCTAGATATTGAACTTGTTGTAATGTGATTTTATTTCTTGTTCTTTTTCTAGGTAGATAAATGTTAGATTTAAAATGCCTCTTAATACCCTTTAAATATGATACTCCCAAATTCAAAACGTAGTAACACTCTAAACCAATTCAAAAGAAATAAAACAATCATAAAAAGATATAAAAATAAAATGTGTATCAAAAAAGGTACCAAAATATAAGCTAGGACAATACTATTCCTTTCAAATAACCGCATAGTGTGACAATCCAAATAGAGTGGTTTTGTCTAAAATTAAGAAGATAGTGGGATAAAAGAGAAAGAAGGACCAGGGATCCATGTGACTCAAATAAGAATTGAAATGGAAGAACAATATAGTGAGAACATTAGTGTAAAATATCAGAAGCAAAGACATAGGACTAAAAACAAGACACATCAATAGAGTCTTAATTTGTAATTAGGAATTTATAGATACAAAATTCATAAATTTACATAATACTTGTGTTTTCTTGATCAAATTAGGGTGGATACACTATAAATATACACATATTACATGATATAGGGTTTCACACTACACACCCACATATTGGAGGGGAAATCTCATAGATAACATGTCCTAACTTAGGGTAATTTCCATTTCAATGTATTCTTGCATAGTAATATCTACCCTTCCTTATCCTTTATCATATTGAGATAGGTTATATTTATTACTAGATCTTTTGCTAGTAATTGTATCTCTTATCACATGGGTATTCTACATTTTGGGTTTTATACTATTCCATTAAATATTATTCATGTGAATGTTTACTTGTGTATGCATATGTTTTATTTATTATGTGTCCTTATTCATAGAGGATCTTCTTGTCATTGTGTCTTATGTAAGTCAAGTATTGGCATGTATTATCACTAACTTAGGTGTGGTCATAAAAATTGTGTGGTCTTAACTTGAGTGCACTCTAATACTATACTATGACTGTGACATGATTGTATATCATGCTTATCTCTATATATTGTGGTATACTTGTGTGATTCCTATGCTACCATGGTTTCATCTATGGGGGCATGCTACTTGCCTATGTTATCATTTTTTTATCTATCCCATCTAAGGTTCTTACTTGTGAATTTTGGGGCATAATACTTATTTCTCATTTTTATTTTCCAAGAGGGCATCATACCATAAATCATTGTTTAATATGATATTATCTATCATATGCTATATTTCACTTTACATGATTTTATGTGGAATAATTAAATGTAAAATTTAAATATAAATTATGCAAAAAATTCAAACTATTACGTCTATGGAAAATATAAATTCACATATGTTTCTAGGATTATAAAAACATTTGGATGACTTGTTTTTCCTAACATATGATTTATGCAAAATTTTACAAATTATGGAAATTTTTAAATTTATATGTTTCTATGATTGTAAAATGCTTCGGCTAATTTATTTTTTATAACATATGAGAAACGTAACCTTGTATTTTGATATGAATGATTACGACACATTTTTTTTGTCCCTCAAGTCAAAAGGAGGCCATATGTCATTACACTTCCAAAACCAAAATATTCAAAATGGTAAAGTGGAAAAGTGGCAAAGTGAAAAATTTATCTACTTCATTGATCAAGAAGTGGGTTGGGATTTTGAAAACTCCCAGAGAAGTGTTAGATATGTTTAAGCACTTATTAAAAATATTTTTAGTGCAACATTTCTAGAAATACCAAACATGTGTATTATTTCATATGTTCTCTTTTCAAATTCAAATACAAATTTGCATGTGAATAATAAACCCTTCATCCTTTCTCAGGTAAGTGAAGGTGTGTGTTTCAAATTATTTAAATTTATAAGTTGATGCAAGCATGAATTTCACTCACATACCTACCTCAAAATGGGAGCATTATGTAGAGACCTAAATTTGTCATAAAACCTTATTTATAATGTCTTTTTCCTAATTTACCTTATTTGGAAAACTTTTAAATTTTAGCCTATTTCTATGACTATTGTAGACCCATTATAGGTTTCCACTTGGTTTTAAAAAAATGTCAACACTTGTAAAAAAAGGTATTCATTAACACATATGTACTATTTATCACTTATTACCCAACCCTACCCCAAAAATAGAGCTAGAGAATGTCCCAAGTTAGACCGGTAAACTGTATGGGCCTATCTAGGACAAACCCTTACAATCCATGGGTTCATACATTTTTTTTTTGGTTCTTTCAACCTATTTCCATGAATCATGCACCTTTATTATTTCTTCTCTACATTACTATAGTCAACTAGATTGCATAGGTTATCATAAATCAACCTATATATACAAGGTTTAACCAAGCAATTTGGGAGGAATCTAGAAAGAATATAGACACACATCCAAAAACATAAAAGCATATTCACATATCAAAGGTCAAGCCTAGTTGCAAGAGTAAAATAAAATCTATGCCACTTGTGGCATTGTCATTCTATCTTGGTATCTCAACATTTTTCTTGTGCCAAAGGAAGGTACTAGACTACATGTATATGCATCATTAATTTTAGAGAATGGGAGGTTCATAAACCCTCACTCAATTTATTCCATCCACACACTCATATAACTTCATGGAGATCTAAATATGTGTGTGTGTGTAAGATATATATTTTATAATTTTATCTTGGCATTTTAAAAACTCCATAGCTTTTTATTCTGGAGTGTTAAGCTAGATCAAGGAGCATATTTTCCTATTATACATATTTTTTGACATGTCTACAAATTAAAGGTATAATAAAAACATAAAGGATACAATGCACATGTGATATAAATATCAAACTATGAAACTTTAGAAAAACAAACTCAACCATAGGGGGACCAACCCAACCATATCTAGACAATCATGGTCATACAGGGTTATCCTGATAGGATCAACACATGGATGATTTTTTGACAACGAATGTGTCTATCCCAAAACCTTTCATAATTTCCATATTTTAGGAGTAAGTTATACACAATATGCACAATATTTCTATAGTCTTAGATTTTTAGAACAACAAACAAGTGTGATTATTCCTTACCCTTTTATCATTTACATTTCTCAGTCTGGTTTCATCTATGGAAATCAGAATTATTTCTCATATCTTGTTATACATATCTAAATTATGTAATTTAAATAGTGTATTCTTAGATATATTTAAGTACAAATACTTTATTCCTTATTTTGATTAAAATAAAAATTAGGGTAAATAAGTACATAACCTTCTTCATCATCACTTGAGTCAAATTGAGGATCATTAAGTTAATAAGCTATGTGTATCAAATTGACTTCACAGTTAAAGGCAAGAATTTGAGAAAGGTTATAATGAAGTATATCCTAGTGTCTAACTTAAGGTTGGGAAATGTGGTAATCTCCACCATAAGATCATTGAATTTTGTAAATTTTGTTTTCATTAAGGTCTTATTAATGATCATTGATAGAGGTATCTTTGGAAGAAATGCCAATTTGAGTGAAGGCTCTAGGAGAGACTAATAAGGGTTCTTGTAAGAGTTTGATAACCCCATTATCATTGCATTTGAAGGATTCCTCATCATAGGAGACCTTATTGGAATTTTAAGGAAGGTTTTTCTCATCATCTTCGTCAAGTAATGAAAGGACTTAGTATCTTGGTAGAAGATATGAGGGAATCCATTCAAAAATTTATGGTGGTAAGCTAATTATATTACAAATATTTTAAATCTTGTTTGACACATCATCATATTAATAAATAATGGTTGGTTGTAAATAATGATGAATATTGATGAACTTAGGTAATGGAGCACTATTGATAGTGTTAATGGTCTAAATTCAAAATTATTTCTTAGAATTAGGTAATTTTATATCCCATGGGTTAAGCTCAATTTCATGTTTTTATCTAAGATTGTTTGAATGAACTTTAGGCATTAGTTTTATAAGAGATGAGTGATTGAATTTTGTGAGTCCAAAGGTAGTGTAAGAGTAGGTTATAAGAGATTAGGATATTAAAAACTGTGATCTTGGTCTGCATAATTTTGGGTCCTACAAAGAGAGGAAACCAAATGAATCCAAGTGACTTTTGGTGGTTGTTGTCAAATCCATGATAATTCAGCCTCGTTTTTCTTGATATTCTTTGTGGAATATCCCAAAGTATTAATTAACCATAGGGAAGTGACATTATTATTGAACCTTCATTCATAAGTACCTTCCTCACTTGAACATCATTTATCATGAGACTAATGAGAAGAGAGGGATCATCGGCTCAGTAGAAGATCTCATCATTGATCATATCATCCATGGGAAGTTCTATATATATCTTGCTATTTAGTTACATATTTGAGATAGTCTTCGTGACATGTAAATCGTTAGATGTTAGAACTTAATGCGGTTGGCTAATTAGTTCATTTTGACTTGGTAATGGCGATTTTTCTATATCATGTACAATTATTTCATGAAAAAATTATGATGATAGGGTGATGTTCTCAGTTCCATTAGTGGAATTTTTCAATGCATAGCATTGAGTTATTATAGAAAATTTCATTGGGTTGATTTTTGGTCCAAACCATAAAAAATATTTTGGTTGGGAATTAGAATACAATTTTAAAGCTTTAATCATGATAGAAAATTGTTCCTTAGGTTGATATTTTATGTGTAGGAAAATAATTAAATGTTATATCAGTTGTGCTTATACTTTATTATATCGATGATTGTCATGTCTTCTTGAGAAGGTTTCTTACGCTTTGTGATGGGATATTTATGAGTAAGCTTATGCTAGTAGTTGACATTTTCCACATTAACATAGTTAAAATTGATGTGATATTGATCATATTTTCCCTCAATGGCACCTAAAAATTTGTTCTAGGTGTTATGGTAAGATTAAAAATAAATTGAGGTTTTTTTAAGACTTCTAATGTTAATGTTTTGATTGAGTGGGGCTGATTTGACTGATATTTAGAAGCTACAAGGTAATCTTGATAACACACTTTAGCAATAGATTCATGGTTGATTTTTTCACCTAATATGAAGTCATAAGAGAGCTTCTTGAGGTCACCATCATTTTAATGAGAATGTCCTACATTATCAAGCCACCAAAAAAACTTATTAGGTGGTGGTAGAGGCTTGGAAGGATTAAATCTTGTAGGTTGAGATGTTGGCATCCTTTTCTTGAGATCTTAGAGACTCAAAGGCAGGAAAATGTGTTTAGATTATTTGAAGAAGATACTTCTAGTTTAGATGATTGGATAGATTCAGTTTATGATTTTGTAGTGTTGATAGCATTGGTTGTTTAAAAATATAACTTGCTAGATTTTTTTAGATGGTTCAAATTAGTCCATAAGGTAGTCTTGTCATTTAGTTTGATCAAAGATTTATTCCAAAGAATTTGGAGAGAATGGATATACCTTGTATTGGAGTTAAGGTTTTAAATTGGTAATTCATATTTTCAAGAAGCTTACCTCACTCGTGTTGTGATCAAATTTATGTGTCGAGGACTTCCATCTCTTAATGAAATCATCGGTAGACTCATGAGCTAATTTCATGGATTTGTTTCTAAGGCTACTCTCAATAAGATCATGATATTGAATTTATTTAACTAGAGAATTAACTATATATTCTAACTTGGTAATTGAAAGGATTGAAACTTGGTTGTACCATTCTAATACATCCTTAATTAGGGTTTTTGATATAATCTTGGTAGTTACATAAGTGCTAGTTTTGATCCACTCTTTTTAGAGATTTTTAAATGGTCTAATATGTGAGGTGAGGTCGGTGGGGCCATCATATGTGATGTTTGAAGAAATAACTCTAATGTCCATAGACACAATATGGGCAACTAAGGGATTTCTTTGTAGTGTTTGAATAATCTTGTTTTGAATAGGAGGTTTAAGAATATGATTCCCATTAGCATCCATGAGGTTAGGGGTGGAAGGGAACTTATGAGGTTGTCCCCAAATACTTTTTTATGGTTTATTTACCATTTTCAAAAGGTGGTTTTGCATTTACCATGTGATTATTATTGGTAGCTTGCATTTGAGCCATTTGATCTAACACTTTGGCAAGCACTTTTGTGCTATCTAATGGAAGATTTTGGCTAGTGTTGTTGCTAGTATTGTTAAAAGGAGGATTATTTCTTAATGTTTGAATCACCGATGTGGAGTTTATTGAGTTTTAAAAGATTCCATTCCTAGAAGGAGTTTAAGAAGTATTTGTATGAAGTTCCTCAATATGCTCATTGAGATCTTCTTGGTCACTTTCTGAAGAGATTGACATGATGTCACATTGAATAGATTGAAATTGAGAAAATTTGTACCATGAGCGATTACTTTCAATGGTGGGCATGGGAAGGATAAAAGAGAAACCCATATAACATCTAAATGGGTTGAGATTCACTAGAAAAACCTAAGAGGAGATGTTTTGAGACTAATTGAAAATAGAAAATCTAAGTAGCTTGATTGATTGATAGCACAAAAAAACTAGAAAAAGTGAAAAGTGAAAATGACCCAATATAAGTGTGGTGTGAGATTGTTGTTAGAATCACCAAAATGTAAATAAGTTAAGAATGATCAATAATATAATGATATTCTAGTATGGGAAAAGTTAGATGGCCATACTAGATCTAGAATTTATACAATACATTAGTGTACAAATAAATATAGGAATATAGATAAAGGTCATGTGCAAAGGACGTTATAAGGGCTCTAATAAGTGAATACACACATACAATAGAAAATATATGCCTAACTATATCTAAAGTATCATTAAATGGTAATCAAGAGGAGTAAATAAAGGTAATTAAAGGAATAAAATGTCATTAAGTGGTAGCCATGAGGTATCTAAACTAAGGATTATAAGAGTGTCAGTAGATGGTAACTATGAGATGTAAATAAGAAAATAAAAAGTGCACATATATTAGTATATTAACAAGCATAAGCTAATCTAAGCATGAAAGACAATAATATGCCCATATATGTAACTACCAAAGTAAAAAAAGAAAGAGTATTTTATTGGGTTGACATATCAGTGCATCAATATTTCCTTTAGCTCAAGTGGTGTTTTGTGAGAAATAGTTGTGAGTAAAGTCAAGATGGAAAGAAGAAGATGTATGTATCTTTAGTTGGAAACTCTAAATACTAAGTGTATCTTATCGGTTCAACTTTTCTTCTTGATAATTTCATGTTTTTTTGTAAATGAGTCTTCCTCAAGTGTAAGCTCCTTTGCCCTAATTCATCTTCTTCTTACTAAAGTGGATTTGTGTGCATGAGAAAAATAAGTTGGATGTCTTGATTTTGAGAATTAACAAATATAACTATATAAATATGACTAATTCAAAAAACCATAACTCAAACATAGTCCATGTCATCGACTCTACCGATGATGTAGAAAAGTATTCGACATATACAAAACATCATTAACCTAACCATTTATGTCAGTGAAGGGGGGCATAGCCAATGATATAAAAGAGAAACATGCAAAAAAAAAAAAAAAGATGAATAAAAAGGGAGAACGTAAACTCTCAAAAGATAAATTGTTGACATTAAAAAATGAAAACATAAATTCTTAAAAAATAAAACACTGATAACATAATATAAATGAATAAGAAAATAATAATATATAATAATTAAAAAAACTCTCACAAAATAATACTAATCACCCCATCCCAATCCCAATATATTCCTTAAAACATACTTTCAAAAAAATTGATGTGCCAATAAACCCTGCAAAAGAATTAGAAAGTAATTGAAAATAAGCTATATACACCATGTTAGAAATTTCGTTCAAATAGATTGAAGCAAGTGAAAATTATTTTAGAGGTTTTTCATTATTGTAATATGATTATCAAGTATTTTTTGTACATGATATGTATCAAATGCATGGGCTAGTATATGCCATTTTATGGTTTATATCGTCTTTCCCAAGTTTCTTATGATTATCTTAGCTCCACAATTCAACCATTGAGCAAATATTTTCTCTTTGTAAACAAATTTAAAAAATAATGTTCTTAAATTAAAAATGATATTTTTAATATATTTTTTAAAATATTGATAAATATTAATTTAATTTTATATTTTTAATAATTTTTTTAAAGCAATGATGATTAATCTCAATTTAGTTATAATATTATATTAGATTTTGAAAAAAAAAAAAAAGAAATTCTAAATTTCAATATATATTTAAGATATTATTATTTAAAAAATTATATTATAACAATTAAATGGACATTAAATTTAAAATCAATTATTATGTACTCATAAATATTTTAAGACGCCATCCATTATTTTTATAAGATACTTATCAACATAAAAATAAGGGATAAAGTCTTAGGTTAGTAATAAGATCTAATTAAAATTTAAATAAGAATTTAGTTATTTTTTAAGGGTGATTTTTTAATTTTTTTTTTTGCTAATGAGATGTTGATAAATTAGTAAAGTGGTTTGGTTATGTCCAAAGTAAATATTAGTGAAAAATATTTATTAATTCACAAATATTCGATTTTTGAGAATTTGATTTTCATAATTTTGAAGGACTAGTACATATAACCATATCATCTAAAATATCAGAGTGTAATTTATTTTCTAAATTGGCTCGCTAAATATTTATAATACCTCGAAGAACAAATATGCCCCTTTCGTCTTTATATATACTAAATATGATTTCATACATCAATATAATTTGGGAAGTCACAATATGCATTGAAGAGTTAAAATAGATAGATTGTGGGGTAAAAGAAAAAAAAGGGCATAAAAAGCATTCCTAAATGTCAATTTGATTAAATATTTGGATTCTTCTCGAAGAATCATATAAATTAAGAAAAAAATCATTTCAATTTGAGTTCGTATGCAAAAATTATGACTTCAAAATGTTGGCAGTCAATTGCATTGCATATGCAACTGATTCGGTTACATTGCTATGCAATTGATTTGATTGTATTGCTATGCAATCGATTGGTTACATATACAATGCAATCGTCCAGTTGCAATTGGATGACTGCATATATAATACAACTGGACAACTGCATATGTGATGCAATTAGATGCCAACTTTTCGAGATCGTAATTTTTACATAAAGATTCAGATTGAGATGTTTTTTTTGAAAGTTTATAAATTTTTGAGAGGAATCTAAATATGCAATAATGTTTAGGTTTTGGGAAGTTTTTTATTCTATTTTTTTAATTTTTACCTCACAACCTACAAGGTTAAGCAAGCAACGTTTTACACATAATAAATTTGTCAACACACCCACAAATTCACCATGACTACAAAACATATATCTATAGATTTGTCAAAGAATCCAAAGGAATTTTCGATAAAAACTCTTCAATTTTTCAACTCAAATTTTGTTGAACATATAAAACCGATCATAATCGTTTATAATATATTCAAACTTATTAATTATAAATCTGATAATTGTAAGGCTCATTATAACCGTACGTGGTAAATTTGAGACATATCAACTATTCATCTAATAATCTTTTGAAAATTTATACCTTCATATATATTCCCAACTGATTTGTAATTCCAATAAAAAATAATCATCAATCAAAATATATATTAATTTTTCTTTCTAAATAATTATTCAAATTAAATTTATCTCCGATAAAAAAAATTAATCAATCAAAAATATATATTAAATTTTCTTTCCAAACAACTATTCAAGTTTAGTTTTCATTTTCGAATATTTCTTTGTTCTTTCCTTCGCCTCTTTTTAGAAGTATTTTCTTAATACTTTACATCTTTTAGGCAGGTTTATTATTGGCCTTGACATATGATATTTTCTTGAGGCTTTTTTCTTGTATTTTGGGTAATAAAAGAAGGCACTTTTTCACTTCAACTCAAATGTAATGCTTGAATTTTAAGTGGCTCCTTAGGTCATCATATATTTTTAAGAACCTTCACCCAAACCCTAAATTTTAGCCTTAATTCTATCATAATTATTTAGTTTAATTTTCAAAATAATTTAGATTTAATTTATAACATTAATTGTAACGTAAAAGGATGGGGTGTGTAATGAATTTTTTATTTGATTGGGTAAAACATTTTTAATTAAAGTTATAAATCAAATTTTTTTTATAATAGATAATAAAGTAAAATATAAGTACCGATTTCGTCACAAGGGGCATTGAATAAGGAGAAAAGATGAAATAGTAGTAAGATGTCATGTTTCAGCGAAACAACAATGAAGAGGACAAAGCAGACAACAAGCTGATGCTGCAAAACTTAAAAAATAAAAAAATTAATCAATCAAAAATATATATTGTCTTTCCAAACAACTATTCAAGTTTAGTTTTCATTTTCGAATATTTCGGTGTTCTTTCCTTCGCCTCTTTTTTAGAAGTATTTTCTTAGTACTTTTACATCTTTTAGGCAGGTTTATTATTGGCCTTGACATATGATATTTTCTTGAGGCTTTTTTCTTGTATTTTGGGTAATAAAAGAAGGCACTTTTTCACTTCAACTCAAATGTAATGCTTGAATTTTAAGTGGCTCCTTAGGTCATCATATATTTTTAAGAACCTTCACCCAAACCCTAAATTTTAGCCTTAATTCTATCACATAATTATTTAGTTTAATTTTCAAAATAATTTAGATTTAATTTATAACATTAATTGTAACGTAAAAGGATGGGGTGTGTAATGAATTTTTTATTTGATTGGGTAAAACATTTTTAATTAAAATTATAAATCAGAATTTTTTTATAATAGATAATAAAGTAAAATATAAGTACCGATTTCGTCACAAGGGGCATTGAATAAGGAGAAAAGATGAAATAGTAGTAAGATGTCATGTTTCAGAAAAAAACAATGAAGAGGACAAAGCAGACAACAAGCTGATGCTGCAAAACTTCAGTCAATCTTATGAAAGGAACAGCTCAGATCGAATAAAATAGGGAGCAAAAAACCGGTTAAAAAATTCCAACCAAGGTCATCGATCCTACCTCCGAAAACTTATCCACAGACCGAAGCCATTCGTCTCCCTCTCTTAAAAAGATCTTCCACCGTCCATTGAGAGCCATGCTAATTAAAATATTTAATTATAAATTTGATATTTATGTGATTGTTATATAGAAATTTTTCTTTTTTCGATAAATTTCATATTTTTCTAAATTATTATTATTTTTTTAATAAACTGATGTAATAGTCCAGTAAAATTGAGACTATATATCACTAATCAACGAAAAATTATTAAAAAAAAATGATAAAATTATTAATCAATATAATTTGTCACAAATTCAATATAAATATTTCAAAATAATAAAATTAAACTTATTACTTATTTCAATAGTAAACATAAAATAATATATTTTTGTCATAAAGAGTGGAGATCATTGATATATGAGTATAAATCATTACTTGCAATGGTTAGTAAGAAAGTCAAAAGACTTGACGGTAATAAAGGGAAGGGGGTACAATCATGGCTTTGTCTATGGTAAACTCGTTCCTTTATAGCCCGACAATCATAAAAGTGCAATACTATCAACTATCATTCATTTGCACAATCATGGATTTGGACATCCTCTGGTTTGCCACCACCTTCACCAAAAATAATGGTACATGGAGATTCTTGGGTGCACAAATCGAGAAAAATGAAAGTGTTCAAATAAATTTTAAAAAACAATGTGTCAGTACATTGAAAATATAGTATTATTATATTAGGTTAATAGGATTACAATAAAAAGTAGATAGGATCATAAGAGGAAGAAAAGGATAAAATATAAAATATATGAGTTATGTTGTTGAGATATTTTTTATGATAATTTGTAATTGATAAATAGAATAGAGATTTATGTGCGCTCTTGAAATTGAAGTTAAAGAAAGGAGTTTGAAATTAAATTATGAAATGGAAATTTATGTTGACGATTCTTAAAGAGGCTAACTTATATTCGGTCATCTCTCTGATGATATCTTTGATCCTCATAATAAATAATATCTTGTAGAGGGACTCAACTTCTTCTTTTTCAACCCTATCATGGATTTCATGATGCACTGAATACCTAAATATAAAATACTTTTATGATTCTAATTCATTGTTGTAAATTTTGCATATTCACTGACGTCACATAATAAGGTGCTCTAACTCCATAAAACGCTGATGAAAGTATACCCAAGATTAACTCAAATGAAATCTCAAACTGAAAGAGAGCTTGGGGTACTTAGGAGTAGTAATGCATCCATTTTTTATTTGAGCTCCAAATAGTTATGCATTTTTGTTGACAATAATTCCAATGGTTTTGTCCAAAATGATTTTATGCAAGATTTGTAGATCTCATCCTTGATGCCTATATGAATATCTCTTTTCAACATGTGGGAGCATTGATAGAAAAGATATTATCGGGTAGAAGATTGATATCAATGTTAATTCCTTGTAGGAAACACATACATTGAGCATACCAAATGTTATTGATCCCTTGTTCGCATAACTTCATATATTATTGAAGAGCCTTGAATAGATATCTATTATGCCCAATTTTTGTATCTATAATACATCTTAATCTATGAAGCAACATCAATACATAGAAAATAACTAAAATATAAATAGGATGGATGCCAAATCAACCCAGAATTATTGTATGTGGAATTGACTATCTTGCCTACAAGTTTTTGGATAGCATGGAAATAAAAATTGTATCAATCAAATCACATATAGTATTACAAAGGCCAACTCCTTAAATATCACAACCATACAATATTGTTAGTGACACTAAATTTTGAAAGATACACGATTTTGCTATGACATCTTGAAACTCGATCTAAAAATTGTCTCTCAAGTGTATCAAGTGTTGTATACCTATCGTATAATCTCTCTTTTATAGAAAAGAGCATATTGAAGGAATGTCCTTTGAAAGGTACACCAAAATAAGTATAAAGAAAACCATTTCAACCAAAATTTATTTGATAATAAGATTAATTTCATGTATTTATTTCTTAGCTATATTAAAAACCGTGGTCTCTTTATTTTATTTAAATTTATTTATAAACCATGAATATCGCAAAATGAGCTTCGAATGTCAAGATATCTTTATAGACCTGCAACAATATGTGATATGAGAATAATCTCATTTGTAAATAATAAAATAGTGATGATTATATAATAAAGAATATGATTGTCTCTTATTTTCTTTAAACTTACAATGATATTCTCTAATTTATTTATGTAGACACCAAATAAAATAGGAGAAAGTGGAAATGATATTTTTCATCTTTGAGGCCCCATAGGTAGAGATCTCCAACTTGGATTGCATGTTGATAACATTTGTTATCAATATTACTTGATGCCAAAATGGATGTTCCATTTCCTAATCAAGCATGATCAGAATATAATAATATGATAATAGATGTTAATAATAACCCCAGACATGGTGGTGATTATAGTTTTTATCCACGAGGCCATATAAGTAGATATCTCTAACTTGGCTTGCATGTTGACAATATTTATTGTCAATGTTACTTGAGATCAGAATTGGTGATCTATCTCCTAAAAAGACATGATAATAGGACAATAATTTAGTCATATACACTAATTTACACCCCTAACATGGTGATGATGATAGTTTTCAGCCACGAGGCCTCGGAGGTAGAGATATCCAACTTGGATTGCATGTTGACAACATTTATTATCAATGTTACTTGAGGCCAGAATGGGTGCTTTGTCTCTTAACTGAGTGTGATCAGAGGAAAATAATGTGGTAATAGATATTAACCACCACCCCTGATGTGGTTTTGATGATAGTTTTCATCCATGAGGCCCTAGAGGCAGATATATCCAACTTGGATCGCATATTGACAATATTGGTTGTCAATGTTACTTGAGGTTAGAATGGGTGCTCCATATCCTACTTGGGCATGATCAGAGGATAATAATGTGGTATTAGACATTAATTTACACCCTTGACATGGTGGTAATGCTATTTTTTAGTTATGAGGCCCTGGAGGTAGAGATATCCAACTTAGCTCACATGTTGACAACATTTGTTATCAATGTTGTTTGAAGCCAGAATTATTGTAAAATTATGTAGCCACATGGATTCTAAGCCTATGGTTATGGGAAAACATGTAATTTTCACATCTAAATGTTTTTAAAGTGACAAATTTATAATCAGATGTTTATGAATAAAAAATATCTATTGTAGGCAAATACCTTGTCTCTTAAGTACATAAAAGTTGTATTATAGGACTGATCATAGAATATTATGCCATGAATTCATCATTTATTTTAAATCCATGGGATTTTTTTGCACATAAAATACTTATACATGCATAGGATAGTTCTTTTGGTTTTTGGATACAACTTAGGGTTTCTATTTTATGCCTATCCAAAGTTTGTGTAAAAACAACAATTTTGCCTTATAGAGAAATGTTGTCTTGATGTCAAAATGGGTGCTCTATCTCCTAACAGGGTGTGTTCAGAGGAAAAACATGTATTCATAGATGTTAATCACCACACCTGACATAGTATGAATGATATTTTTCAACCATGAGGTCTCAAAGGTAGAGATATCCAACTTGGATTGCATGTTGAGAACATTTGTTGTCAATGTTGCTTGAGGCTGGAATAGGTGATCCATCTCCTAATCAAGCATGCTTAGAGGCCAAAAATGTGTTTCAATATGTTAATCACCACCATTTATGTGGTTTAAATGATATTTTTCATACATGAGGCCCTAGAGGTAGAGATCTAAAACTTGGATCACATGTTGACAACATTTGTTGTCAATGTTGCTTGAATTCAAAATGGGTGCTTCGTCTCCTAACCAAGTGTGACCAAAGGACAATAATGTGGTCCTAGACATTAATATTCACCCTTGATGTGGTGGAAAATATATTTTTTATCCATGAGGCCTTGAAGTTAGAGATATCCAACTTGGATCACATGTTGACAACATTTGTTATCAATGTTACTTGAGGCTAGAATGGGTGTTTCGTCTCCTAATCGAGAATGCTTGGAGGCCAAGAATGAAATCCTCAATGTTAATAACAACCCCTATTATGGTGGTGATGATAAATTTTCCTCCATGAGGTAATGGAGGTAGAGATATCTAACTTAACTTACATGTCCACAACATTTGTTGTCAATGTTTTTAGAGGCCTAAATGGGTGCTCTGTCTCCTAACCGGGTGTGATAAAAGGATGAAAATATGGTATTATACATTAATTGACACCCCTAACATGGTGCAAATGGTATTTTTCAGTCATAAGGCCCCATAGGTAGATATATCCAACTTGGCTCGCATGTTGACAACATTTGTTGTCAATATTGCTTGAGGTTGGAATGTTGCTTGAGTGAGTGCTTATCAAACTATCAAACCATAATTCCTTTTCTAGAACAATTATCTTATCATCTAGCTCATCTTGATCTTATATAATTCTCACACCATCATTCATGGGATCCTCAACTAAAGTTATTTCCTTAATTGATGGCCATTAAAAATCTTTTGCATATCCATAGTCATGTGCTATAGTATTTAGTGGGTTAGCATCTAATGGGTCTTGTGTTGGTTGTGATGTTGAAGCCACATAATACCTTATTATATTTGGTACATCCAAACACACAATATTTAATATTAGAACTCACATCACATTAGTTCACAGGAGCTACATAAATATATGGTCTGTACAAAGGGCATGAAATTATGTAGAGTAGTGGGAATAGGTGATTTTTAAGTGTTGAAGGTGGTTTGGAGGTTGGGCAGGTCTATGAGAGGATACATGGACAAAACTCAATCCCAAAAAAGCATAAAATCCTAGTGAGAAAGGTCTATAAGAGAGTGTAGTTGTTAGGTGATACCAAGAAGGGTCTTGAGATATTGAGAAGAGTCGTAAGAGGTTGTGAGGGAGGTGTTTGAGGTATTGCAAGGGTCATTCGACCAAGAAGATAAGGCATATCAATCATAGATATAAATAATCCTAATTAGGCCTTGTAGTGATAAGAGCTTAGGAGGAGGAAAGGTGAGGAATTTTAAGGGATAAAGGTGTAAAGTTGTGAGTGTAGTTGAGTCAGATTGGAATGAGGTCCATACAAGGAGATAAAAGAGCAAGTGATAAATTGTAGGCCTATTTAGGCCTAGTCCTTGAAGCCAACAAGGGGAAGTAAGTGGATAAGGTGGAGGTCTAAGATTGTGAGAACATTTGTTTGAGATTAAAATTAGTATGGAAATCATGAGAGTGGAGTCAGGAGTGTGCAATAATGATGCTACTAATATAACTTCCCTCAAAACTTTGAGTGGCTAAAAATAGTAAGTGGTTGCATGTTTAACATTCTCTAAGGTTGGAAATGTGTGTGAAAGAGTTACAAAAGGGTGAATCAATGAGAAGAGGAGTCTCGAGGATACTAGAGAGAGTGAATGCTATGTATGAATAAAATGAATGCCTTGGGAGAGTATTGATATGTAGTGAATCTTATATTCTTGTCTCTTTTAATTTTAGAGTAATTTCTAGTTACTAATTCTCAAGTATATAAGCTTTTATATTGTCTAAGCCATATTTTAAGAACTCAATCATAACACAATCAAGAAATAAGAAAAAAAGAAAGTCTTGGAATACATTCAAGTGTTTGATAAAATGTTAAATTCTTTTTAAAAGATTATTTTTGTTTCATCACTAAGGAAGGTTTCTTGTGAACATAGTATGGTTGAAGTTCATCCTACATCATCTAGACATACCATGTTACATGATCACAATTAGTTTATAGGAACTTCATTTGATTAATCAAGCAAGGGAGGGAATCAAGAGTTATTAAGAGCTTTAGTCTAAATTAGTGGCCTTGAGAGGATGTTAGAGGCCTTAATATATGGTAGTGACTCTTAATAAATATAATAAGTTCTTTTCAAAACTCAAGATTATTTGGATATGGATATGGAAATGGGTTAGAATGTGAAGGTAAATCATCATATGAGGCTCAATTAGGGATCAAGAACCCTAAGAAGCTATTTTAGGCTTTCAAGCCTATGTACCTAAATCAAAGAGAGTTAAGTTGAAGTGAGGAAAGAGAGTGTAGATTTAAGAGTTGTGCATGGGGAAGATGGTATGGATCCTAGAAAGAAAGAGTATAGAAAATGGTGGAGAGTGAGAAGGCTATTAATCATAATGACATGAAGAGAGAGGAATGGTGTCAAGGAAGCTAAGAACATATATAATAAGATGATGATCAAAGATTAAAGTTAGTTATCATAGTGATATGAGAGAGAAAGTGGTTGCAGGTCTAGGCTCTACATCAAATAAGGCCTCAGGGGAAAGAAGAAGCTTTAAGAACATAAATTAGGTCTACTAGGCCTTATAGCCCTACTTGGGCAAAAGTGGAATATAGGTACAAGGAAGATTTGGGGGCTTCAAGAAGGTTGGTTGGCATGTTTAAGGAAAGGGTAAGAGGTTGTAAGATATTGGAGGTGACTCTAAGTACATAAATAAGGTAGATGACAATAGGCCTAGACAAGCCTAGAAGGTGCATTGAGCAATTGAGACAAGATTGATTGCAAGAGGAGAGTGGAGAATCTAGAGTGAATTAAACCTTGAGAGGTGACTGAGGTGAATATCAAAATCCTAAGGAAGCATAAGAGAGTGTTGGTGCTGACAATAATAGAGTCTAGTTAGGAAGTCTATGACTGAGGTGAATAGAGTATGAAATATTGTAAACAAATGTTTATACAAGAGTTTGAAAGATATTCAAAATAAAAAAAAATTATTGAATAATATATTAACATAATTATACGTAATTTTTCCATTCATTTTAAAAACATTCAATAGATTACAATGTTTAAAAATTGAAATGTTGAACTATATATATATATATATATATATATATATATATATATATATATATATATATATATATATTATATCCATAAAATCCATAGAAGCATACAAAATGTGAACAATGAATTTTGATGCTGAGGAGATCATGTCTTATTACATTTTGTTGTATGCCTATATGGATTGATGTATAGTTTTTTGGCATGTTGCATATATGCCTATATGGCATTGACCTTGGATATTGTATTGTGTTCACATTTTGTACGCTTCTATGGATTTTATGGATATATCCATAAAATCCATAGAAGCGTACAAAATGTGAACACAATACAATATCCAAGGTCAATGCCATATAGGCATATATGCAACATGCCAAAAAACTATACATCAATCCATATAGGCATACAACAAAATGTAATAAGACATGATCTCCTAACCATCAAAATTCATTGCTTGCTTTGCCTTTATTCTCAAAATCTCTCCCATAGATGTTTTGATCGCAACTAAATTTATTTGAGTGGATTGACTATGAGTCCTCTTTGGCTGCACACTCGCCTATAGCTCCAACTATTCATATGAAAATATTATTAGAAATTGTACATGATAATACAAGATAATTAAAAAATTAACATGTTAAATTTTTAAAATCAAACAAAAATTAATCATAAGCACACTTATCACAAGCTGGTAGTCATGGTTAATTTGATACTGGTGCTCAACAAGATCAATGATAGGTTCACGTTGGTAAATAGGAGTGTGAAATGGATTACTACTATGAGTTGGTGATTTGTTCCTGATGTAAGGCATACGTCCATGCAAACACATATATACATAAAAAATAAAAATTCAAAATCAAATCATAAACTAAGTCATTGACTTATAATATGAAAAATTACAAATTAAATTATCTAACTATACCATGCCACCCCTGCTAATCATTTTGACTAGACCAGAAGATGTCACCAAAGGAGTCTACATAGACAATTATTTTGAGTGTTAGTTATTTCCATAAGTATAGAGGTCAACTAAAAAACACACATCCATATTTATAATTAATCATTATGTAAAATATAACTAGACCATGTACCTTGAAGAGTTGATGTGCAGATGAAATTACAACAACACCTACATTTGTTCCCTCCTTGTTAGATAGTGGAGTGTCTTCTGAGGTCATCAATTGAACATACAAAATATAATTATCAATCACTTCAACACACACACACACACACACACACACACACACACACACACACACACACACACACACACACACACACACACACACACACACACACACACACACACACACACACACACACACACACACACACACCATATACGTACAATGAGCAATAACATTAATTAATTATTATAAATAACCTCCATATGGGTAAAAACTGTAGGCACACCATGAGTAATACATGTACTCATCTGGACCTTACAAACCTATTTCAACATAAAAATAGTTCATATACATCAAATTACCTTTTAAATTGTAAAATTATTTTAAATTTAATAAGTTTGGATTTTTTTTTGTAATAAGTAAAACATTAACATACAGAGGAAGTGGTAGGCAAGGCGATTGGATGAAATGTAGATGGATGAAACATAGAAATATTAATATCATCTGGGCCCATGGAAAAACCACCATGAGTGGACTGCATAAAATCCTCCTCATCCTCATTAGGTCTAGTGCATGTATCACCACATGATTTCCATAAGTGAACTCATTGGGTAACAACATTGGATGAAGCCTCACCACGTCCACCCTCCATAGGAGGAGTATGAGAAACCTAGCTCATAAGTTAGATGAAGATGTCAGTAAGTTATTTAAGAAAATGAAAGGTATCAATCTCTACAGTCTCATTGACTATAGAGTGCAGTGTCTCAAGAGGGTGGGGTTTATCAACACGTGCTCTTGATAGCTGATTAGTTGCATGGTATGCACCTGGCCTATCCTGCATAGAATAATTTCCCCTACCTTGAAACTTAGAGACATTAAAATAATTTTAAATTTCATTAAACACCAAATCACAATACAATTTTGTCAAAAAATATAGTGGGACCTCATTATTGTTTCAAGGTGGGTGATCAAAGACCATCCATCATTGGTCCCAAGAAAATTTGTTTGAACAAATCATGAGTGCATCAATGGATTAGAATATGCTTTCCTATCACATCAAGTGGCACACTAGTCTTCCTATCAATGAATAGTGGGCTTTGGTTATGTGTTTATCTCTCATAGTGGCTATTGAAAGTTTCTTGGAATAGTATGTCCTACATCTATTTTTAGAGTCATCCCACCTATCAATTTGACCCATTAATGACTCAACTTGATCTACTAATATTTATAGTGTGTTTACCAGGGAAATTTAGTGGGGGTTATTTGAATGTGGATCCCTTAATGAGCTTATATATTTGAGTTTTGTGGTGTCATAAGAAGATTTGATGATGAACCCAAAAAAAGTGTGTGATAGTGGAGTGGCCATCACCAAAGAACACATTTGATGCATAAATTTTTCATAGACTAGTAAGACATTGTTTGGATATTAGAAGCCGAATGAAGCTTACAATAAGTAAATAATAAGGTGATTGACTGACCTACATTGACATTGTTAGATTTAAACAAAGTGATCCAAGTGGACTACAATGTAAGTGAAATATAAATAAGAGTATTATTAAGCCATGAAGTGAGGCCCATGGTATATGCCAATGAGAATTTTAATGACACCAAAAAAATACTTCGTCTAAGACCAAGAGTTTTATTCCATTGTGCAAGTGCTAAAGAAATAGATGATTACTCATTGCCAGAGGAGTTTACACTATATAAGAGCCATCATGCATTATAGTTCATCAAAAACTAAGGAATCTTAACCACCAACATATAAATTAGGTCAAGTTCATTAGAAGCTACATGTTTGTGCTAAAACATAGGATCAAGAAGTCAAATAAAGTTATGGACACATTGAATAGAAGAGTGTTCCTTTTGAATGATATGTGAGTGGAAATCCTTGGATTAAATTCCATAAAGGAACAATATATATATATATATATATATATATATATATATATATATATATATATATATGAGAACCTTTGTGATGCATTGAGGGTGTGTGTAGAATAAATAATTATGGATATGGCACCATGGATGGATCACTTTGTACAATATGGGATATTGTTCAAAGGAACACAATTATGTATACCCGAAAGATCAATACATGAAAACATAATAAAATAAAAACATATTGGAGGATTGGCATGATACTTTAGTTGCAACAATACATTGACATAGATGGAAAAGGGATACTATTGGCCAAGGATTGGTGAAAATATGTAAAAGATGCCAAATTTTATAGATGGATAAGGGGAGCAGTCATAATGTAGGGTTATATCAACCACTACCTATACCAAAGTGATTATGGCATAACATTAACATGGATTTTGTGTTAGGTATACCATGGACACAAAGAGGCAATGATTCCATATTTTTAATGGTGGATATATTTTCCAAGATGGTGCATTTCATCGCATGTAATAAGATGAGCAATGGGACAAACATTGTAAATTTTTTAAGGGAGTTCGTGAGGTTACATGGTTTTTTATACAATATAGTCTATGACCAAGATATGAAGTTTTTAGGCCATTCTTGGAAAACACTATGGAAGAAGCTAAGAATGATTTTGAATTTCAATATAACATACCATCCATAGATAGATAGATAGATAGATAGATAGATTGAGATTGTAAATAAAAACATTGGGATTTTTTTTAATGCATGGTTGGAGATAAGCCCAAGTAGTGGGACATGATGTTGCATAAGTAAAATTTGCATACAAAAATTTGGTGAAATAGAGAACTAAAAAAAACCTTTCTAGGTTATGTATGGAAACAACTTGAAAGGAGTCACATGATTAAGTGATGTGAGTATGACATAAGAAAAGAGCACAAACTCATAGGAATTCATAGTATATATGTGAAAAACACAAGAGGAAGTATGTATAATGTTGGAGTAGAATAACTCAAATTATAAATAGTGCATAGAGGCAAGGAATAAAAGAAAATAATTTGAATGAGAATACTTATTAATGGTGAATTTACGAAAATAAACATTTTCATGAGGAAAATATAATAAAATAAAAATGAAGGAGATATGACCATATAAAATATTTTGAAAGTTTTCAAAAGACATATTAGATTGAGAGACCTAAAGAGCCAGATATATCACCCATATTCAATGTGGTGGATTTATATGATTATCATGAAGGAAAAATAAATGATGAGGAAGAGGAAGTAATAGTTCATATACATAATTGGAAGGTGGAGATACTATATAAGGATAAGGATGAAATGTAGGCCACTCTAGAATCTACGGTGGTGAAGAAAACACACGTATGAGAATGTAAGAAATACTTAGTTAAATGATAGAAACACACAACATAGATGATGTGGTATGGTTAGATATTGTAGAGATTGGTCATTATGGTCATATGCCTATAGATTTGGACTTATGAGAAGGATATCACATAGATTAAATTTACCTAGGGTGTCTAATGTAGGAACATCCTAGGCATAGGAACAATCTTGTAAAGACTAAGTAATATTTTGTGAAGCATCGGTGTAAGGGCAATAGAAGGATGAGCACATAAGTGAACACATGAGGTAAATGGAATAAATGATTTGAAAATAAATAAAGAGAAAGGTTTAATTTGGATAAGTATTGATTTGCACACAATTGTACAAAGTAAACCATGTGTAGTTGGATAAGATTGCATAGTGAACACATAACTATGAGGACAACTCTCACATAATGAGGGTCACATGTATTGTGTCCAAAAGTGGTAATTCACAATGAAATTAATGTGTAGAAAAAATGAAACCATGTCAAAAGATATAGATTGACACTAACACATAGGCTACCCAAGTGGGCATATGACTGCAAAATATAACCTTAGTCGTAACATGAAAAGATAAAAATTTATAAATACAAGGTGATAGATTCAAATTCAAACTATAAACTGCATGATAGGTATTTGGAATCTTTCATACACCTACCCACCAAAATTCCTAATTTAAATTTCAAAAATAGCATGAATTTATTCAACATTATTGGATGTTATTTAAAAATTAAGTCACCAAACATGAAGAATCTATAAACTTGAATATATATAAGGAGATACAAATTGATATTGAAAAATAGAGTCCAAAACGTTGAGGAAACTATGCTAAATTTTAAGAGATAAAGAAAGTGTGAATTGAGAGCAAGGAGTCCCAAAGCTTGAGTGTAATAACTATTAATAAAAGTGATCTCATATTTGTAATAAGGAGCATGCATATTTGTGATTTATAACCAAGATAAACATGTAGCTTAAGATTTTAAAGTGTGTATATTGTAAATTCTAGTTCGTTAATTAAAATAAAACTCCATTTTTGTGCTAAGTCTCGAGTGTTTATGTGAATGTGTTAATCTAGTTGTGTGGTCTAGTTTAGTTTTAAATTGAACCTCCTAATCATGACTATGTGACTATATTATTACTTGGATCATTTTTATGTTTATGTATATATGAAAATATATGATGTTAGGTATTAGAGGCCCAAGATTGACAAGGTTCCTAACTTTAATTCCTAGTGACTCAAAACATATAATTGAGATATCATTCAACAAGTTCCTATAGTTAGCTCTCACCATTTTTCCCTCTAGGCATGATTATACAATTAAAAAACATGATGATAGTAAAGATATTAAACACACTAATGGTTGTGATCCTAAGCCAATTGATGAAGACCCCCTTGCTCAAGGGGGTGTGGAGGAAACCCTCAGGATCCTCTACCTCCTCCACCTCTTTTGGCTGCCATATTTGTTTTTGTTGCTTAATGTGTTCCTTTTTGTTTTTACTTTTGCTTATCATTTTTTTGGTTGATATGCACTTGAGTTAATTTAAAATTGGTTTTTTAGCTATTTTTTGGCCTTGTGAGGACTATGTTCTCTTCTCAAGGCTTGTTTTACCTCCATTTGTATATAATTTTGGGGTGTGACTCTTCACTTGTATTTTTTTTATGATTAGTGATGTACTCTATCTTATTCTATTTATAAAACTACACTTTTCAATTGAAAAAATAAGAAGATAGTTTATTTTTGGCTAAGGATTGATTTTTACACAACTGTATAAGGTATACCATGTGTAGTTGCGTAATATCATACAACAAACACATAATCAAGGTGATAACTCTCACAAAATAATGGTCACACACAATGTGTGGGTAAGTGGTAAGGAATAATTAAATTAACTTGCAAGATAATAGACACCATGGTAGAGCATATGAATTGGCATTGACACATAGGCTAGCCATGTAGGACTATAATTAGAAACTAAATCCTAAGCCATAATGTGTAAGTCTCAAAATTATAAAAGTGAGTTGGTAGATTCAAATTCAAATCATAAAGTGCATAAGAGGTTGTTGGATGCTGCCATATACCTATTCACAAATATTACCAATTTGAATTTAAATATAGTAGGAATATATCCAAAATTAATAGAGTTCATTGAAAAGTTAAGGTGTTGAATATGAAGAATCTATAAAACCAAAGCTATATTAGGAGATGTAAGGCCATCATGAAACATAGTCCAAAATGTCAAGGAAAAATTTCAATTATTTTGAGAAACAAAGAGAATATGAATCAAGAGGTAGGAGTCCTGAAACCTGAGTGTAATAAGTGTTAGGAAGAGATACCTCATTGTTATAATAAAATTCTTGTATCTTTTATATTTTTAACTAAGATAAGCTTGTAACTTAAGTTATAAAAGTGTTCATATTATAAATCTTAGCTTGTTAATGAAAATAAACCCCATTTTTTGCCAAATATCAAGTCTTTGTTTGAGTTTGGTAATATATTTTTGTGATTTAAGGTAGCTCTTAACTTAACACCCCAACCATGACTATGTCAAATTGGTATCAGAGAATAAGGTTCTAAACCTTGTTAGAGGTACAATCAATAAGAGCGGGGGTGTGAATCAGTGATAATAGATAATCCAATTCTAGTTCCAAACTCTTATTCATTCAACATTCATAAACTTGATCAAGCAACATAACATGAAAGCACATACATCCAAAGCATACATAAGAACATACATAATATGAACACATCATATATGTGGGAAATACTCTTGGGGGATAAAACCCATTGAACCCTGTAAGATGGACTACAGTCGTATAAAATAAGATCCAACATTTAGACCAACACCCACTAATCAAGGAACACCCATCCCTTAGTTTAGTGAGACACCCATCCCACAAGGAGGCACCAACCCCCTAGGAAACCAAACACCCACTCATCTACCTTGATATGATATCCATATTTGATCTAATGTCTTCTACACCTACTGATGGACTTCTCTTACTTACACTCTTTACCCTTTACACTCTCACAAACTTGCACATACAAGCAATACATCCAAAGCACCCTTTTGGATCACTCTTCACTTTTGATCACATACAAAATTAAAAAACATATAAAAAATCTATTGAAACATCAACAACATGATATTTAGGTCATGCATGCACTCCTGAATCCACTTAGTTCTTTAATCCATCAACTAAGCATACTCACTTAATCAGCCTCTAAGGCTTGCTCAATTTGCCTCTTCTAGGATTATTAGGTCTAATGACCTATGTGGTCACATTAATCAAATTGATAAAATAAACATGACTAATCCTCTTTTCTCTCTGATGGTCTTTGCTAACATATACCTTCTCTTTCAAAGTCTCCTTCGCTCAATGTCACATCTGCACTACACTCACTATTCTAGAAATCATTACCTTGGTCTCCACTATTTATAGAGTCTTCATGAATATTATCTTCTTGGTCAGCCATAAGACTTGAATTAACAATTAATAAATATACTATGATAATACATAGATCATATATATTGTCATAGGTCAGCCATAGCCTCTATGGGTCACACTTAAGTAGCTACGCCTTTCAATTAAACCTTAGTAGCCCTTATAGGTCTCATGGAGACCTATTCACCCATTAAGCACTCTATCAAACAAATTAAGAATATATGATAAATTTAAAATATATGGGTCCACTCCATATAATCTATATGTCATCTTCATGTTATTTCTCCTACCAAAACACCCTTCTACTAAAGCACCATTGCTTGAACAATAATCTGTACACAGTAGCACCATGAACAAACAAATAGTCAACTTCCAAGCCTTTATTCATACTAAATATAGATTGGTAAAACCTTAAAAATCCACAAAAATGTTCCTCATTAAGTATAAAACATTATACAACACTTATTTCATCTTAAAACATCAAAATACCATCAAGAACAACTCATTACCCTTCTCAGGTTACTTGCAGAGCATGAACACATACACAGTCAAATTTGGATATCCATATCTTTGATTGTATAAAAAACTAGACCTTATAAATAGATAATATGGATGTGTCATGAAGTCATCTACAACTTTGAATTTTACACCATGATTAGATTCTGTATATATCAAAATTTATAGCACAAAAACTATAGACTTATCTTCCCTTGAAAATTCAAATATTTGAATTCCAATGGTCACTAAGCAACTGTTAAACTTTGAACACTTTATCAACATCTTGTGCCCTCTCATATATTTAATGAATAATCATAATCGATCTTCCTTATAATTAGCTCAATATTTACCTTTTATCACTGTTAAACATCAAACATTTGTTATCATCTTGTTGTTTCCTAATAATTTGAAATAAATGCTCTCCATCAATCTCTATAGATTAACTAGGTCTTTATCTTATAGTGCTCACCATTGATCTAAGATCTGAGCTATCATGATTGTGCCACTTAGTAGCTCTACATACCTTATACACATTTAAATCTTTGACTTTGACTCATACCATCAATCTTTTGATAGTACGAATGACCATAACTGTTGATCTTCTGTCCAAGCTATGTGAATGTGACACATGTCACTAGCACATTCATTCTTTGACATATTAAATTTTACATGCACCATTGGATGAAGATATATGATTTAACATGTGCCATTATATCTATTAACTAGATGACCTTAGAATTCAATGTGATTAAACCTGACAGTCTTTGGCCCATCATAGTCTGCTAAAACAACTTTGAAGCTTTATAACTTGAACTAAAAATCACTTCAAGACTCCAAATTTTTAGGGTAGCTTCTTAGCACTATATAAAACATCTCCATATAAAAATTTGACCAATATTAACTTTCTTTGTACCTAAATTAAATTCACAAACTTATTGATTCATACGTATTTGTATGACGTGCAGTGATGGTCTAGCTTCTCTTAAGCTATAATATACAAGTTCCTCATTCCAAATGATCAAAATACATATGAAGACTTCATCAAGAAATCTATGAATTCCTCAAAACTTATTCTTTGTCCTTAAAAACTTGTAAATGTGCCATATCTCTCCAAGATATCCATCTGATTACTTTGTCATTAATGCATTAGTACCACATGCTCTCTTTGACATCAATGATAATCGAAGACATAAATGACCATCCTAAAAAATATCCTCCTTTGTCATTGATGGAAAAACACCCTCAAAATGACTTCTTAATATTTGAACATCCTTATCAAACTTCATTATGATCTTTCTCACCCTTTGCCATTAATGACAAAGGGCCTCTTATCTCAAATGCATTAAAACCCCTATCTTTCACAACTTGATGCTCAACCTTATCAATATTATTCATTCAAGTACTATTTGAAAAACTCAGGATACTTACATTCTTTTAGGCATATGAAATAATTTCTCCTCATTTGACATGCACCAATATAAACTTGGACTTCACTGATCTTTGGACTTGAAAAACTACTCACAGAGCTTAGAAAGCTCCCCTTAACATCAAGAACATCTTATTCAATCCACATAAGATGAATGAGTTAACTCCCCCTTAGCTAAACACACCTTCAAATGATATTTTTTTCCTTCAATAACTTATCCTTATCTTGATTGATTAAATTTTTGAACCAACATCCAAACTGATTTATCTTTCTCAAAAAGACCTTCATTTATTAGCTTATGTTTCACAATCTCTTTCTTACCTTTTGCCTTCAATATATGTACCGATTGGCACTTTGACCATTACCTAGAACACACATACTTGATTCCACATAAAAATATGTCTCCTAAGAAGCATAAATAAAGACATCCACTTGTCATAGATAGAATTTTAAAACCTTTTTCATGATATCAATAATATGACAACACATTCCCCTCCTACTAAAATAACCTTATCTTTAGTCTTTATTATTTGATCAATCAATTTAAGTAATTGACAAGATCTTACCTTTAGGACCAAAAAATTTGAATGCACCTTGAGCATATTTGAACAAGATCAACATACCTTTCTATGTATTAGAATATCTAGATAACACACCATCCTTGATCAGACATTTGGAAACTTCCATTTACTACCTATAGTCCTTCAGAACCAACATCTTCATTCTAATGATCTATCTTGTCCTACAATAACAATCAAATCTCAAAAAGCATCAATCATGCTTCATATTTGTGTCAAGTGTCTCCTTGAAGCTTAGAGAGAGACACCCTTTTGACATAGTGAGACTAAAATTCCTAAAAATTAGGAGACTCCCATATCTCCATACTCTCATTTGATTTGTAGTCCTGACTCATTACCAGATTGAATTTGAATAGATCCTTGAATTCATTCCTTACTTTAGAATTGTTAACTAATGTAGATAATAAAAAATCTTGACTTTGCTTCATGTTTATCATGGACAACAAACCATATTTGGTCATCTGATAATGATAGTTCTTCTTCTTCTTCTTAGGCTTTTCAACTGAATAAAAAACCTCATCACTAGGTATTGACAACTAATGTTATTCACATGAAACTTGCTCAAAAATAATAGGATGTTCTCTTAGATCCATACATACCTTAAAATAAGTCTCAAATAACACTTTTGTCTTTTCTTTGAGCTTGAATTGAACTAATTTTTTATTCTCCTTTTCTATCTGGATAGATGACACATTCACTGGCATTCCTAAACCTTCTTCATATTTGATTCCTCTTTTACTTTAACAGGTAGTCCACCTTGATATTTTAGCTCAACTGAATTACTTTTCTTGGTCTTCACTTATTTAGGATTACATATAGAGGATTGACCTTTATTTATCACACTAAGATGTCTATGCTACTTCTTATGATTTGAGAGCTTATTTATACAAAATCTTGCAATATAACCAATTTGATGACAAATAAAACAAATAACATCATTCATACCTTCTGTTTGATGAATATTATGAATCTCAGCAAACATAACATCTTGTCTCTTATGTTCATTATGATCAAGATTAATTATCTTTGGTCTCCATACCTGGGTCAGGGTAAATTTTAGTGGGGAATATTCGTTAATTCATGAATATTCCATTTTTTGTATTTTGGTTTTGGTAAATTTTTAGGGTTAGTAGATGGGACTGGATCAAATTTTTTTTAGAGATATAAATTATTTTGGGAGTTATATCACCAACCCTTTAAAATAATATATAATATTACACTTCAATTTTTCATATATATATAGTACAACCACCCCCCGATATCAAATAAGCCAACAAGCAGAACCAAAATTGGAGGACCATAGAACCAAATGATAGTGCCGAATAGAGGAGCCAAATGATAGTGTTGAATGATAATATATTTAAACTTATGATAGTGGTGAATGAAAATGATGAATGATAGTACCAAATAGTAATACCATATGATAGTGCTGAATGGGAGTATCAAATGATAGAGCTAAAAAGTAGAAAGCTTTTACCCCCAAACAACATAACTGATCTGTAGGATCTAATATTTGATCAAATTGATAGACTAAATGGATTTAAATTTTACCTATTACAATAAAAAATAAAAAAAATCTTGAAACCTAAATATTATTGCATATTTGGATTCCTCTCAAAGAGTTATGCAATTTAAAAAAACCATCACAATCTGAGTTCGTACGCAAAAGTTACAGCCTTGAGAAGTTGGTTATAGGTTACATCATTTGGTTATGCCATTCAGTTAGGTCATCAATTTTGGTTGAACCAAATGACCTAACCAGATGATCCAATTGGATGACCCAACCGAATAGCATAACCAAACAATGCAACTGACTGCCAACTTTTAGAGGCTGTAACTTTTGCATACAGACTTAGATTGCGATGATTTTTTTAAAATTGCATAGATCTTTGAGAGGAATCCAAATATGAAATAATATTTAGGGTTTGAGAATTTTTTTTATTTTTTTATTTTTTACATGTAATATTTAGATTCACCATCACCCATAGAGAATTTGTCACAACTATGAATCAAATTTTCCTAGATTCACCAAAAATTTCCAATAGGTTTTCCAGTAGGGCCTCTTAAAATTAACCTTGACCTAGGTTAATATTTTACCATGAATTATAGGGTAGAATCTAGAAATATGTATCATGTCATGATAATTACATCAGACTATATTATCCATACCTCTAATTGACCAGTTGCTCTTTATTCTATAGTTTCTTGCCTTATGACCAAACCTATGACAAACATAACAAAGACCATTAAAATATATTTAATACCTCATAGCACTTGGATGCCTGATGGATATTTTATTTTTTATCTTGGTTATTTCATCCTTCTTATCTTGAGCTAATCTCTCTTACTATTTCTCAGTCTTGTTTATCTTAACAACAAATTTTTAATGCTCATCCTTTAATGAATCTAGCTTGGTCTTCAATTAAATGCTCTCATGATTTGAATTTGTAGCATCTAACTTAATTCTAAGATCTTGGATGATATCCTTATCTTCCTTATCCCTTTTATCCATGTTATATTTCAATTTTCATGCTTGATCTTCTATATACTTGATCATTTTTTGATTCTCTTTCTCTACTCTCATGAGTTTGCTTGACAAACTCCCTTCAAGAGATCTGACTTGTGCTTCAAGACATTTGATCATATTGTACCTTGGATTAATTTTAAGTAGTTAAAATTGAAAATAAGGTCCTTTTATGATACAAATTGTATTATCTAGCATTACTTTTTCACCCCCTACTGATTATACTTCTAATAATTAGTATCAGAGTAGGACCTTCTTTGCAATTTTAACTACTTGAAGGTGATCCAAGGTATAATATGGATAATAAATTGAAGAAAGAGAATCAAGAGTTGAAAGATAAAGTGTAGGTTACTTATGCATGTCTAAAATAAAGTGAAAAAAAGTACAATAATCTCAAAGAACTTATTGAGAAGTACAGTGGTAAGATGAGAGAGTATGATCAAGAAGAAGCTCACAGAAGATCATGCCCTCAAACTTTAAAGCTATTATAGATGAGTACATAAAGCTAAAAAAGGAGATAGAATACTTGAAATAAAGATCAAGATCAAAAGATGATAAAGAGAATATAAACATTCTTGAGGATCAATCGAGAATTAAAAAGACAAATCTGAGTTCAAAAGAGGAAGAAGAAGTTGATCTAGAAGCTAAGCTCATGAGTACACTTGGTGAACTAAAGTAGAAAAATAAGAGGACTTAAAAATTAAGAAAATAGGATAAATTTAAAATATATGAGTCCACTCCATATAATCTTCAATTCATCTTCATGTGATTTCTCCTACCAAAACACCCTTCTTATAATACACCATTGCTTGAACAATAATTTGTACACAGTAACACCATGAATGAACAAATAGTCAACTTCCAAGCCTTTGTTCATAATGAATATGGATTGGTAAAACTCCAAAATACACATAGATGGTCCTCATTGAGTATAAAACATGATCTAACACTTATTTCATCTTAAAACATTGAAATACCATTAAGAATAACTCAATTACCCTTCTCAGGTTACTTGTAGAGCATGAAATCATACATGGTAAAATTTGGAGCTCCATATATTTGAATATACAAAAAATTAAACCTTATAACCAGGTTCTTTGGATGTGACATGAAGTCCTATATAACTTTTCCTTTTACACCATGATCAAATTTTGCATATATCAAAAGGTATAACATAAAACTTGTAGGTTGGTCTTCCCTCACAAATTCAAATATTTGAATTCTAATAGTTACTGAGCAACTGTTAAACTTCAAACACTTTGTTAAAATATCATTTCATATAATAAATTTAAATAATATGAAATGTTGATATTCCTTATAAGTATCTTGGTATTTACCTTTTCTCACTATTAAATATCAAACACTTGTTATCATCTTGCTGCTTCCTGACAATTTGGAACAAATGCGCTTCGTCGATCTCTAAAGATTAACCAGGTCTTTATTTTGAAAGGCTCACCATTTATCTAAGATATTATCTCCCACAATTGTGCTACTTGGAATATTTATGTGCCTTCTACATATTTTAATCTTTAACTTCAACTCACACCATCGATCTTCTGATAATATGAATGCCTATGAACCATTGATCTTCTATCCATGCTCTGTGAATGTGACACATGTCACTAGTGCATTAATTATTTGACATATTAAATTTTACACACACCATTGGATCAATATATATGATTTAACACACACTGTTAGATCTGCTGACTAGGTGATCTCATAATTCAACGTGATTAAACTTGATGGTCTCTGGCCCATCACAGTCTACTAAAGCAACTTTGATACTTTATAACTTGAGCTAGAAATCACTTCAAGACTTAAAATTTTTAGGGTATATTCTTAGCACTATAGAAAACATCTAAATATAAAAATTTGACCAATATTGACTTTATTCATACTTGAATTAAATTCACAAACTTACTGGTTCATACATATCTGTATGATGTGCAATGACAGTTTGGGTTCTCTTAAGCTAGAATATGTAAGTTCCTCATTCAAAATGATCAAACAACATATCAAGACTTCATCAATACATCTATGGATGCCTCACAAATTTTTATGTCCTTATAGACCTAAAAATGTGCCATATCTATCTAAGCTATCCATCTAATTACTTTGTCATTAATTCATTAGTACCACATGCTCTCTTTGACATCAATGACAATCTAAGACATCAACGACCGTACTCAACAAACCTTAGTGTAAAGCATGAGTATATTTTTTACATAATATTATAAGAGTCTCTTAACAATAGAGATTGTACTAGAGAGAAAGTGAGAAGATGCTACTCAAGAGAGTCAGAGGAGGTGTTATTATATCCATTATGGTTGAAATGTTAGAAGAGGTAATGGATGTTTTATGAGCCATGTAAATGTGACTAGATGTCATAGAATAATATGCACAATGTGTTTTCACACCAAGAGTTGATCTAAATGATGTTGAGGAAGAACATGTAGAATGCTTGATGGGAGAGAATCAAGATGAAAAATCACAAATGGATGTTGGAGAGAGAAATCTATTAAAGATTATATAATGGATTGGACAAGGTATGAAGGTGGGCGTGTCATGTTTCTTAGAGTATTTGAATCTAGAAGAGTTCATTGACTTGCTCACTGATATGGAGGAATATTTCAAGTTCAATGAGATTAAAAACCCATAATATATGAAGGTGGTGTAGACCAAGTTAAATGGTAATGTGGTTATATGGTGGAGAGAAGTGTAGAGTGAGAGGTAGAGAAAAGAAAAAGATAATATCACTAGATTGGATTAGATCATTGTGAAGTTGAAGGGAAATTATTTTTAAGAGACTACCAAAATTATTTATTAAATAAATTATAAATTTTTAGGAAGAAAGACCTTAGTGTCAAGGAGTACATCTAGGAATTCTAAAAAGTCACCATCAAATTGGGTCATAATGAGGTATACCAAGAGAAGTTTTTGATATATCTAAATGGGTTAATAATTGGGATCCAAGAAGAGATAAATATGGCTAGGATCCAAACATTTGAGGAAGCCTAATAGTTTATGCTAAAGGCAAAGGATAAGTTTTCATCAATAAAATGGATCACCGTGTGGGGAAAATGAATATTCACTCACATAGGATGTAGACAAGCACTTGAATAAGCCAAACAATAAAAGGAGAAAATGATGTTGCACACAATCAAGTACACTCACATGTTAGGGAATGAGGATATGTGTGAGAAGGAGGATATTAATCATCTAGAGGATGAAGAGTATTTTGTCAAAGAAGGGGAAGAGGATTCCATAGGAATGATTTAGGTGTGGATAAATTGAGGATATGGTAATAAAATGTCCACATCATAAATTGAAGGAAGTTGAAGGACCAATATTGGTGTGGACATTGTGCACAAAAATAGAGATTTAGTTAGACTAAAAATACATTTTATAGAAAGAAATAAGCATAGAGAAACCCTGTTGATGAATATAAAACTAATGAATCCACCAAATGTTAATAATGAAGCACCATAGAAGAAGAGCCTTTTTTTAAAAGGTATGAAAATTGGGAGGCAAATGTTGTAAGGTGATAGTGGATACCGGTAGCACATAAAATTTATCTTGTGTGAAATGGTATAGAAGTTAGGTTTGAAAAAGGTTCTATATCCAAACCCATATTAGGTGCCATGACTATAAAAGGGCCATCAGGTGTCAATGAATGAGTAATGCCTTGTCAAGTTTCCTATAAGCTGATAATAGGCTGAATTCTGGTGTGATGTAATGCTGATTGATAGGTGTCATTTTTTCTTGGGAATATCATGAAAGTATGACAAAAATACTATGATGACAAGAGAAAAAACACTTATTACTGAGATAAATATGGTAATAATTACATGTTACATCCATTAGGGGACTAAGGAGATGAATGAATAAAAATATGTGCACATTTGTATTGATAGTATTAGGAAAGGAGTTATTATGAGAGGTGGAGAAAGAGAAGGAATAATTTGTGTTCATAACCAAGCCAATGCAATAAAAGTGTGTATATGCATATAAGGAGGATGCATGTGTAAATTTAAGGTTCTACTAGATGAATTTGAAGATATCATTTTAAGTGATTTATCAAAAGAATTACCATTGATGAAAAGTATTAGCCATCACCTGAACCTAATACCTAGAGTGAGTTTGTAGAACAAAGAAGCATATCAGGTGAGACCTCAAGAGAATGAAGATGTGCAAATGCAAGTACACTATTTTTTGGACAAAGGAATGAATAAGGAAAGTTTGAGCCCATGTGTAGTACCTACAATATTGGCACTAAACAAGGATGAAGAATGGTGCATGCGCATAGATTTGAGGTCCATCAACAAAAACCTTATGAAGTAAAAATTCCCATTTTCATGCATGGATGATGGGTAAGTGTAGGGAATTGGGGGGCCAAAATGGGACCTTAAGTGGACATGTTTTTCCTAAAAGACATGAAACCTTGACTTTTATGGATTATTTGAGATATTTACAATCATAATTTAAAGAAGTTATAAGAAGATGAATTGTAGCATTTCAAATCTAATTTATAATTTTTTTTAAAAAAAATGGTTAAGTATAATTAGGTTAAACATTATAAAATCAAATAAGTGGTATTATTTTTTGGAAAAATCATACTAGGTAGTTGTCTATGTGCCCCACCATTTTTTGAGCAACATTTGATTTTTACTTAAACCCCTTGGTATAAAGCTAGGTAAGATTATCCAGTTTTCAACCTATATTTTTTAAAAAATTAATTAATGATTTTTTTTTAACCTATTACACAAGTCAGTATACCCTAAAATATGATTAAAAATGTATATCCAACCATGTGCCCCCCTAAATACCTCAAAAATTTAAAAAAAATAGAATTTTCTTTTTGTAATGTGTATATAATTAAGTCTAGTTTACAACCATAAGCCCTTTTTTATTTGGATCAATGAATCAAAAGATAAATAAACAAAGATGAACATGAATAATCATGGCATATATCAATATAAAAACATACTTAATCAATAAATATTTAAATAACTACCTTAAAGCAATCAAAATATTATATATATATATATATATATATATATATATATATATATATATATATATATATATATATATATATAGAAAGAGGAGACTTAGTCGATGTTGCAATACTATTTTCAAGGAAAAATTTAGTAAAATGGATAGTGTATAGCATGGGTGAAGTTGCATTTTTTAAATTATTTGCATAAAATATGCATTTAGTTGTGTGTGTTGCAGGTCTATGCTTGAGGCTCAGGAATCCAAGCCATTCCCAATCCTTAAGGTATGTGTTTAAAATGGTAAGATGAAGAATTGTGTATGTGGTTACACTATGTACAAAATAATACCTAAATGGAAATTGAGGACAATATGAGATAGGTTTTAGGGTTTAGAGTCTAATCACAAAGGCAATTAAGGACAATTTGAGTTGATTAGACCTAGATTTGTAACTAAACTATGTTTTTGGGCATAGGGTTTATGTTTTAGGATGTATTATGTCTAATCACAGGGGCAATTTTGGCTAATTTGAGCTCTTTTAACCTATTTGTGACTAAAAATGTGATTTTGGGCTCAATTGGCCACCAGGGCACCACATATTAAGCAAATTAGTAAACTAGGGCAATGGATGATGATATTTGGGTCAAATTGAGCCTTGTGAACCTAATTATTATTATAAAGGATGTTAATTAGGACTAAATCATTTAATTTTAGGGTTTATAATTTATGTTTTAGGGTTTAGGGCTTATGGTTTAAGGTATATACAATATAGGGTTTAGGGTCCAATCGTGAAGGTTGAGGACATTTTGAGTTGATTGAACCTATCTGTGACCACAATGTGTTTTTGGGCACATGGTTTATGTTTTAGGGTAAATAAAGTCTAATTTTAAATGAAATTAGGAATAATTTAATCTCCTTGAACATATTTGCGACTACATAATGTGATTTTTGGCTCAATTAGCCCCTAGGTCACCATAGATTGAGTATATTAATCAATTAGGGCAATTAATGATGCAATTTGGGCCAAGTTGAGCCCTTTGAACCTAATTATTACTATAAAGGATGTTAATTTCAAATCTAAATCATTTGGTTTAGGGTTTACAATTTATGGTTTAGGGATTAGAGTTTTAAGTATATGAGAGATAGGGATTAGGGTTTAGAGTCCAATTATGAAGGTATTTGCAGACAATTTGAGCTGATTGAACTTATTTGTGATCATAATGTGTTTTTGGGCATATATTTTATGTTTAAGGATGCATTACATCTAATTTCAAAGTTAATTTGGGCTAATTTGAGATTTTAAAACCTATTTGTAACTACAAAATTTGATTTGGGGCTCAATTGGCCCCCAAGTCACCACATATTGAGAAATTAGTCAATTAGGGCAATGAATGATGTGATTTGGGTAAAATTAAGCCTTGTAAACCTAATTGTTATTGTAAGATATCTTAATTAGGGATGAATCATTTAGTTTTCAGGGTTTACAATTTAGGTTTTAAGGTTTATGGCTTATGGTTCAAGGTATATATGACATAGGGTTTAGTGTCTAATTATGAAGGCAATTAAGGACAATTTGAGTTTATTGAACCTATTTATGACCACAATGTGTTTTTGGGTATAGGGTTTATGTTTTAGCGTGAATAAGGTCTAATCACAAAGGCAATTGGGGCCAATTTAAGATCCTTGAACATATTTGTGATTATATAATGTGATTTTGGGCTCAATTGGCCCCAGGTCACCACATATTGAATAAATTAGTCAATTGGGGTAATTAGTGATGTGATTTAGGCCAAATTGAGCCCTGTGAACCTAATTATTATTGTAAAGGATATTAATTTCATGGCTAAATATTTGGTTTAGGATTTATAATTTAGGGTTTAAGGATTAGAGTTTTAAGTATATGCAACATAGGGTTTAGGGTTTAAAATCAAATCATGAAGGTAATTGAGGACAATTTGAACTGATTGAACTTATTTATGACTATAACGTGTTTTTGGGCATAGGGTGTATGTTTTAGGTTGCATAATTGGTCTAATAACAAAGGAAATTGGGTATAATTTAACCTTCTTGAACTTATTTATGACTATAGAATGTGATTTTGGGCTAAATTGGACCCTAGGTCACCACAGATTGAGTCAATTAGTCAATTATGGTACTAAGTGATGTGATTTGGGCCAAATTAAGCCTTGTGAACCTAATTGTTATTGTAAAGGATGTTAATTGGGGATAAATCATTTTTTTAGAGTTTTAATCTAGTTTATGATTTATGGTTTAGGGTTTTTAGGGATTAGGGTTTATGGATTAGGATTTAAGGTGTACATCTAGGTATAAAGTTTGGGGCTTGGGGTTTAAAGTACTTAGATTTTAGGTCTTATGATTTAAAATTTAGGGTATAGGGTTTAATAGAAAAGGTAATTGAGGATAATTTGAGTTACTTGAACCTATTTATGAGCACATAATGTGTTTTTGGATTTGATTAACCCCCATGTCATCACATATTGAGCGAATTAGTCAATTATGGAAATTAATGGTGTGATTTGGGATAAATTGAGCCCTTAGAACCAAATTATTAGTCTAAATGATGCTAATTGAGGCTAAAATGATTAGTTTAGAGCTTGAATAGTTTACCATTTATGGTTTACGGTCCCTAGGGCTTATGATTTAGCATCAGAGTTTAAGGTATATGGTTTATGATATAAGGTACATAGGGTTTAAGGTTTATGACATAGGGTTTAGGGCTTCAGGTCTATATTTTAGGGTATAAGGTGTAGGGTCTATGGTTTAAAACTTAGGGTTTGATGTTTAGGGTTTATAATTCCAAGTCTAAATGATGTTAATCAGCCTACTCAAATGATTGGTTCAGGGTTGTATGAGCTTATGAATATTACATATTAAGGTTTCTAAGGATTAGGATTTAAGGTTTAGGGATATAGGGTATAAGGCTTAGGGTATAGGGTTTAGGGGTTAGGGTTTAGGGTATAGGGTATAGGACCTATATGATATAGGGATTAGGGCTTAGGGTATAGTGTTTAGTGTTTAAGGTGTATTTTTCATACACTAAATACCACATACATGTTTCTTGTAGTAGTAATTAAAAAAAGAAAACACTAAAAGTCATATTTTTTACTGCAAGAGTATTGTCCCCTGATTTATTGTATATTGTACGATGTGGTTCCCCTACTCTATTGAGTTCTATTTTAAATGATTAAAATGATGTCCATACCCTCAAAAGCATAAATCATTAGCTACTCACATGGTTGACTAAAGATTAAATATGACTATTCTTAATTATTTTGGAATAATTGGATTGTTGCCCCACTTGGTACTTCACATGAAGTAGGTTTATTTTGGAATAATTACATTTTTATCTCCACACTCAATAGTTGAAAACTTTGTGCAATCATGGGTGATGGATTTATTAGTAGTAGGAAGAAGAATTAAAAATCTAAAACACCAAACAAATTAGAAGTGGTGAGAGAAAAACAAAGGCTGTGAAGGAAAATTTTTGTGGAAGTGAGTATACTATCCCTAATGAATTGATTGTCACAAATAATGATATTATACCAAATTATGGAAGTCCAATTTTCAAAGCTAATAGTATACCCAATTATAATGCAAGTCCACATTCATATTTTATTATTTTTTATTTTGATGATGATGATAGTATGCATGATGATGTGAAATGCATAGAAACACACATTTAAGGAGAAACTACTAATGATGAAATTAATACGGAAACACCTATTGGATAAAGCTACAATGAAGACAATAATATGGGAAACACTATTAAATGAAGAACTTACTAATGAATAAAATAATATGGAAACACCAAATCAATCAAATATACCATTAAGAACGCCTCTTAGGATTTATATAATAAAACCAATGTATTTAATTGAAATTGATGAATCCATTTTGAAACAATGCCTAAAAAAATGTTCAAGTGCCATATGGGAAGAAAAGCTGAAATAATTTGAGAGTGACATTTTGAAGATTTAAACACAACTTAAAGATGCTAATTTTTTGTTACATAGATGAAAGTACTTAAGATGAGACCTACAATGAGCACCCTAGGACTAAGAACAATCTAATATTGATGGTGTAAACAAGGTAATTTTTGAAAATTTTCATAATGCATACCATCAAGTAGGTGTGAAGAAATGCACCAAATATGGTAACATTGCCAGATGTGTTATTATAACTTTGGTAAGTGGTAAAATAAATAATAAATGATTGATTAGAAAAACAAGCCAAGCTTTGGACATAAATAGAAAAAACACTAATGAAAGCAATTGAGAGACATAAAATACTTGATCTTGATGGTAATAATAACTTGTGGGCATTCTTTGGTAGACTCCCATATAAAGACAAAGCTATAGTCGATACCCTAAAATATTTAATGATATAATTTCTGGAAAGATAACATAAGGGTATTGCCTAATATTAGAGATGTAGTGAAAAATAAGAGTTGGTTCTCGTAATCGTGAACCACATCCTAAACATTTTTTGGATATGACTCAAACATAATTATACTCTAATTTTTTTGAAAAAATATCCACAAATTTCTATTAGTCAAAGGTATTTTGAAATGGCCAAACCCTTCTATGTGAAAATTAATTTCACATGCATTACTTGTCATCAACATGTTAAATTTTTTATGCATGATCAATATTTTTTGTCATGTTCATTGTACTTTACATACTAACAACATTTTACATGAGTGTGGACTGGAGACCCCACCGAAATCAAAAAGAGACTTCATTCTAGTAGTTTTTTGTGAAAGACCAAATAGTCAATTATTTTATAATAATGCATGTTTAGATGGAAGTTACAACATTTGTGGTGGATTTCCAAAATTAAAATATTATATCCATAAGGAGAGTACACATGGAAGTAGACAAGAATTGGTTGGTTTTAGTAAATATAAATCTATGGTATATAAAATGAAATATGGAAAGGAATCTAAAATGTGTGAGATTGTTACAAAATAACATACTTGTTTCTAAATTTATGGGTAAATTCAGGGATGAAAACTGTATGAGTATGCAAGGCACACACACAGAGCTTGATGGCTAGAAGAATAATTCAAGTTAAGTAAGGACACATCCCTGATTGGTACCATTTATTTTAGTATTTGAATTTGCATATAACTAAACACTGTAACCACAAAGAGAGGTTCAATCAAAATACTACAATATAGTATAGGTTTTACTTTTTCTGCATATAACAATTCAAGCATTCAGCTGATAGTACAAAGAATAATAAAAAAATATTAAGGGAGTACCATTTTTATGTTAGCAATGATCAGACACATTCTTTAGATTATGTTAAAGGTTGTCTTTTAGTTATTTTATGGAAGGTTGAGTGAAAGTAACATTACTTTCTATCGACGTTATATATGGTCAGATAACTGCACATCAAAATTCAAGAATAAACAGATGTTCTACTAGCCGAGAAGGATACATGTGAGCACTAGTGTATAACATATTTATATATTGACTAAAGCAAGCCATGGAAAAGGGGAGCATGACGGTGAAACAACATGTGTCAAAAGAGTTCTTACAAGAGAGGATTTGAAGTTTGAATAGGTTGATGATTTATTAGATGCAAAGAACATAATTGAATGGTGTAATGAATATATTGGCCATGGTTCTCAATAAAATTCCATTGTACATAAATATTTTTGGCTCATGGAGGATGAAAAATTGGCAAGCTATCAAGATTGTATGATGGTTATTGTATCGAGTGAATTACACTCATTTCATAGCTCAAACACAGGTTAATAGATGGTTCATAAGAGGCACATGACTTACTTTTATTCTGCATGCATTGAATTTGTTTAGAATGAGGTGCGAGTCATAAGAATGGGTGGATGAATAGATTTTGATGGCCTCTAGTTTTAAGTGAAATTTTTAGATTCCATCAACATTACAACTTACAATGCTTACATCATCACATGACTTTGACCATGTGTCTGATCTAGTGAAAGTAGGTTGGATATTATATTTGACACATGTGTTTCATGTACTAAATTTGGTAAATTTATATCAATAGATCATGTTATTAAATCATGTTTTATTTTATGATGTAGGACATGTTTATGCAGTTATTGTAAATGAGGATAATGAGGATGGGGACAAACTATTAATTTTTCTAGTATGCAAAGGAAAAATAGAAATTAACTTTTGTGGTCATAGATGGGGAAAAATTCACTATCCCATTAGGTATATTGTAGTTATTATAACTTGGATTGGATGTTATCCTATGAAAAATTATAATGTATGGTTGTTTGAATACTTAAATGTACATAGGAATATACTCCACTATTCAAATCTAGTTCTTGCAACCAATGTTTAGCTACACAAATATCAAGGTAGGCCATTGAAAAGGACTCTATGGAATGTTCATGAATATTTCCATGAATCATTTCTTGATATTATAAAGAATAAAGCAAATCCTAGTGGTTCCTTAGATTAAACCTCCAAGGTATGTTGAATTATCAAATTCAAATGTATTTACTTTTATCAATTTTTTTCTTAGGTTTTACATATAAATTTCAATTTAACTAGATATTAATGTCTTTTTTTATGTTAGTGGTGTCAAATTAGCTTCTACCTTCACACGGTTGGCATTGTTAATAGACAATTCTATATTCTTGAAGCTAAGAGAAGCTCTATTGACATTTGTTATCAATGTTGCTTGAGGCTAGAATGGTTCCTACATATCCTAACCGGTCATGCTCGAAGGCCAAAAATACATTCTTAGACATTAATCACCACCCCTGATGTGGTAGAGATGCTAGTTTCCAATCATGAGGCCCCAAAGGTAGATATCTCCAACTAGGGTCACATGTTGACAACATTTGTTTTCAATGTTACTCAAGGTCAAAATTATTGTAAAATTATGTATCCATATGGATTACAAGCCTGTGGTGGTGAGAAAACATGTAATTTGCACATAATTGAGGTGTTGGAAGTGATGGATTTATAATTAGGGGTCCAAGAAGTAGAAATGACTATTGGAGGTAAATGCCATGTCTCTTAAATACATAAAAGTTATATTGTAGGACTGATTACATTATCTTCTACCAAGAATTCATCAATTCTTTTTGATTAATGGGATTTTGGGTGCATGTATAAGACTTAGAAATCCAAAATATAGTTCTTTTGGTTCATGGATATAAATTTTAGTTTCTAGTTTATGCCTATCCAATGTTTGCCTAAAAAATAACAATTTTGCCTTATAGGGAAATGTTGTCTTGATTCTAGAATGGATGATCCATCTCCTAATAAGGCAGGATCTAAGGCCAATAATGTGGTATTAGATTCTAATATACACCCTATATGTGGTGTCAATGCTATTTTTCATCCATGAGGCCCCAGAGGTAGAGATCTTCAATTTGGCTCGCATGTTGATAACATTTGTTGTCAATGTTGCTTGAAGCTAGAATGGGTGCTCTATCTCCTAACTAGGCATGATCAGAGGCTAAGAATGTGGTATTAGATGTTAATCACAACCCATGACATGATGGTGATGATAGGTTTTATCCATGAGGCCTCAAAGGTGGTTATATCTAACTTGGCTTGCATGTTGACAACATTTGTTGTCAATGTTGCTTGAGGTCAAAATAGGGGCTCTATCTCCTTAAAAAGCATGATCAGAGGCCAAGAATGAATTAACATACAATAATTTCCACCCCAACATGGTGGTAATGATAGTTTTCAGCCATGAGGCCCCGAAGGTAGAGATATCTAACTTGGATTGCATGCTATCAATATTTGTTGTCAATGTTACTTTAGGCCAGAATGGGTGATTTATCTCCTAACCAGTGTGATCAAAGGCTAATAATGTGGTATTATAAATTAATCACCACCCTTGATGTGGTGGTGATTATATTTTTTATCCATGAGGCCCTATAGATATAGATCTACAACATGGCTCGTATGTTGACAACATTTATTGTCCATGTTACTTGAGGTTGGAATGGGTGATTTGTCTCCTACCTAGGTATGATCAAAGGAAAATAATGTGGTATTAATGTTAATTTACACCCTTTATGTGGTGGAAATTATAGTTTTCAATCATAAGGCCTCGAAGGTAGAGATCTCCAACTTAACTCACATGTTGACAACATTTGTTGTCAATGTTGCTTGAAGCCAAAATTATTGTAAAATTATGTATCCACATGGATTATAATCTTGTGGTGGTGAGAATGCATGTAATTTTCACATGTTAAGGTGTTGTAAGTGATATATTTATAATCAGATTTCTAAGAATCAGAAATGTCTATTGGAGGCAAATACCCTATGTCTTAAGTACACAAAAGTTACATTATAGGACTAATCATAGAATCATGGGATTTTGTGTGCACATAGAGGACTTAGACATGAATAGGATAGTTATTTTGGTTTGTGGATACAACTTATTGTTTCTATTTTATGCTTATCCAAAGTATGCATAAAAACAACAATTTTACCTTATAGGGAAATATTGTCTTAATATTGGAATGGGTACTTTATATCATAACTGGGTGTGATCAGAGGCCAATCACATGGTACTAGATTTTAATCACCACCCCTGACATGGTGGAAATTTCATCCACAAGGCCCCAGAGGTGGATATCTTCAACTTGGATTGTATGTTGACAACATTTGTTTTCAATGTTGCTTGAGGCTAGAATGGGTTCTCCATCTCCTAATCAGGCATGCTCAGAGGCCAATAATGTGGTCCTAGATGTTAATAGCCACCCTCAATGTGGTGGAAATGATAGTTTTTAGCCACGAGGCTCCAGAGGTAGAGATATAAAACTTGTCTCACATGTTAACAACATTTGTTGTTAATGTTGGTTGAAGTTGGAGTGGGTGCTCCATCTCCTAATAGGGCATGATAAAAGGCCAACAATGTGGTCCTAGGTGTTAATATCCACCCTTGATGTGGTGGTAATGATATTTTTTATCCATGAGGCCTTGAAGGTTGAGATATCCAACTTGGATTTCATGTTGACAACATTTGTTGTCAATGTTGCTTGAGGCTATAATGGGTGCTCCATCTCCTAATTGGGCATGCTTATATGTTAATCAACACCCTCAATGTGGTGGTGATGATAATTTTTAACCATGAGGTCCTGGAGGTAGAGATATCTAGCTTGGCTTATATATTGACAACATTTGTTGTCAATGTTTCTTGAGGCCAGAATGGATGCTCCATCTCCTAACCTGGTGTGATTGGAGGCCAAAAATTTGGTCCTAGACATTAATTACCACCCCTAACATGGTGTTAATTATATTTTTTAGTCATAAGGCCTTGGAGGTAGATATATCTAGCTTGGCTCGCATGTTGATAACATCTGTTGTCAATGTTGCTTGAGTGAGTGCTTATCAAACTATTGAATCATAATTCATTTTATAACACACTTATCTTATCATCCAATTCATACTCATCCTATAACATTCTCACACCATCATTCATGGGATCCTCAACTCAAGTGATTTATTCAATTGATGGCTATTAATAATATTTTGCATATCCATAGTCATGTGCTTTTGTATTTAGTGGGTTAACATCTAATGGGTCTTGTGTTAGTTGTGATGTTGAAGCCATATAATACCTTATTATATTTGGTACATCCAAATACATAATATTTAATATTAGAACTCACCATCACATCACTTCATAGGAGCTACATAAATATATGGTTTGTACAAAGGGCATGAAATTATGTAGAGTAGTGGGAATAAGTGATTTTAAAGTGTTGACAGTGGTTTGGAGGTTGGGACAAGTCTATGAGAGGAGATATGGCCAAAAATACTCAGTACCAAAAAAGTTTAAAACCCTAGTGGGAAAGGTCTATAAGAGAGTGTAGTTGTTAGGTGAAATCAAGAAGGGTCTTGAGATCTTTAGAAGAGTTTCAATAGGTTGTGATGGAGGTGTTTGAGGTGTTGCAAGCGTCATTGGACCAAGAAGGGAAAGCATATCAGTCATGGATACAAAGAAGCCTAATTATGCCTTTTGGTGCTAAGAGCCTAAGAGGAAGAAAGGTGAGAAACTTGAAGGGACAAAGGTGTAAGTTTGTGAGCATAGTTGAGTTAGATTAGAATGAGGTATATACAAGGAGATACAAGAGAAAGTGACAAATTGTAGGCCTCATTTGGCCTAGTTATTGAGGCCAACAAGGGGTAGTAAGTGGATAAGGTGTAATATTGGACGTCTAAGCTTATGAAAATAGTTGTTTTAGATTCAAATGAGTATGATAAGCATGAGAGTGGGGTTAAGAGTGAGAAATAATGATGCTACTAATGTAAATACCTCAAAACTTCAAGTGGATAAAAATAGTAAATGGTTGCATGTTTAACATTATTTAAGGTTGGAAATGCATGGGAGAGAGTTATAAAAGGGTGAGGCAAGGAGAAGAGGAGTCTTGAGGAGACTAGAGAGAGTGAATGATATGTATGAATAAAATGAATGACTTGGGAGAGTATTGATATGTAGTGAATATTATATGCTTGTCTCTTTTGATTGTAGAGTAATTTCTAGTTACTATATCTTAAGTAAAAAAACTTCTATATTATCTAAACCAGATTTGTAAAACTTAGTCATAACACAGTCCAAAAATAAGAAAAAAAGAAAGTCTTGGAATACATTCAAGTGTTTGATAAAAGGTCAAATTCTTGTTAAAATATTATTGTTTCTTCATCACTAAGGAAGGTTTTTTGTGAACATGGTATGGTTTAAGTTCATAATACATCATATGGACATACCATGTTTCATCATCACAATTAGTTTACAATAACTCCATTTGATTATTCAAGTAAGGGAGGAAATCAAGAGTTATTAAGAGTTTTATTTCATATTGGAGGCCTTGAGAGGATGTTATAAGCCTTAATATATAGTAGTGACTCTTAAGAAAACTAATAAGTTCTTTTTGAAATTCAATATTATTTGGATATAGACATGGAAAGGGGTTAGAATGTGAAGGTAAATAATCATATGAGGCTCAATTGGGGATCAAGTACCCTTAGAACCTATTTTAGGATTTCAAGCCTCTCTACCTAAATCAAAGAGAGTTAAGTTAAAGTGAGGAAGGAGAGTGTATATTTAAGAGTTGTGCATGGGGAATATGGTATGGATCATATAAGGAAAGAGTATAGAAAATGGTGAAGAGTGAGAAGGATATTAAACATAATGATGCGAAGAGAGAGGAATGGTGTCAAGGAAGCTAAGAACCTATATAACAAGATGATGATCAAAGATTAAAGTCAATTATCATAGTGATATGAGATAGAAAGAGGTTGCAGGCCTAGGCTCTACATCAAAGAAGGCCTCAGGGGAAAGAAAAAGCTTTAAAAACATAAATTAGGCCTACTAGGCCTTGTAGCCATACTTGGGAAAAAGTGAAAGATAGGTACAAGGAAGAGTTGGGGGCTTCAAGAAGGTTGGTTGGCATATTTAAGGAAAGGCTAGGAGGGTGGAAGCTATTGGAGGTGACTCTAAGTGCATAGAAAAGGTAAATGACAATTGGGCTAGACAAGCCTAGAAGATGCATTGAGCGAGTGAGACAATATTGATTGCAAGAGGAGAGTAGAGAATCTAGAGTGAGTTGAACCTTCAGAGGTGATTGAGGTGAATATTAGAAGCCTAAGGAAGCATAAGAGAGTGTTGTGTTGACAAGAAGAGTCTCTAGTGAGGAAGTCCTTGATTGAGGTGAATAGAGTATGAAAGATTGTAAACAAATGTTTGTGAAAGAGTTTGAAAGATATTCAAAATTAGAACAAATTATTGAATAATATATTAAAATAATTATACGTAATTTTTCTATGCATTTTAATAATATTCAATAGATTGCAATGTTTTAGAATTGAAATTTTGAACAATATATATGTATATATATATATTACATCCATAAAATCCATAAAGGCATACACAATGTAAACACATACAATATCTGAGGTCAATGCCATATAGGCATATATACAACATGCCAAATAACTATACATCAAGCCATATAGGCATAAAACAAAATGTCATAAGACATGATCTCCTAATTATCAAAATTCATTGCTCTCTTTGCCTTTCTTGTCAAAGCCTCTCCCATAGATGCTTTGATCGCAACTGAAGGTCTCTGATTAGATTGACTACGAGTCCTTTTCAGGTGCAAACTCACCTCTAGCTCCAACTGTTCATATGTAAATATTGTTAGAAATTGTACATACTATAATAAGATACAAATTTAACATGTTAAAATTTTCAAATCATATAAAAATTAATCATAAGTGCACTTACCACAAACTGGTAGTCATGGTCAATTTGAGATTGATGCTCAATAGGGTCGATGATAGGTTCACATTAGTGAACAAGAGTGTGAAATGGATCACTACTATGAGTTGGTGACCTGCTCCTGATGATGGAAGGCATAGGTCCCTGAAAATGCATATATACATACAAAATAAAAATTCAAAACTAGCTCATAGACTAAATCATTGAAATATAATATGAAAATTATAAATTAAATTATCTAATTGTACCATGCCACCCCTGATAATCATCTAGAATGGACCAAAAGACATCACTAGAGGAGTCTACATAGACAATTATTTTGAGCATCACCTATTTTCATAAGTATAGAGGACAATTATAAAACACACATCCATATTTAAAATTAAAAATTATGTAATATATAACTAGACCATGTACCTCAAAGAGTTATGCAGATGAAATTACAATAACAAAACCTACATTTTTTTGCTCCTTAATAGACAGTGGAGTGTCTTCTGAGGTCATCAATTGAACATACAAACTATAATCTTCATCACTTCAACACACACACACACATATAACATATATGTATAATGAACAATAACATTAATTAATTGTTATAAATTACCTCTACATAGGTAAAACTTACAAGTACACTATGAGTAACACACATGCTCGTCTAGACCTTACAAACCTATTGCAACATAAAAATAGTTCATATACATCAAATTAACTTTTAAATTGTACAAATATTTTAAATTTAACAAGTTTGACATTTTTTTGTAATAATTAAAATATTAACATACCTAAGAAGTGGTAGGCAAGGTGATTGGATGAAATGTAGATGGATGAAACATAGAAATATCGATATCATTTAGGCCCATGGAAAAACCACCATGAGTGGACTACATAAAATCCTCCTCATCCTCATTAGGTCTAGTTCATGTAGTGCCACATGATTTGCATAAGTGATATCATTGGGTAGCAGTGTTGGATGAAGCCTCACCACATCCACCCTCCATAGGAAGAGTATGAGAAACCTAGCTCATATGCTGGATGAGGGTGTCTAGTAGTGCCTTAAACACATGTAAGGTATTAATCTCTATAGTCTCATTTACTATAGAGGGTAGTACCTTAGGAGGCTGGGGTTTATCAACATGTGTTCTCACTAGCTGATTAGGTGCATGGCGTGTACCTAGCCTCTCTTGCACAAAACCCTTTCCCCTACCTTAGAACTTAGAGAAATCAAAATAATTTAGGATTTCATTCAACACAACTCACAATACAATTTTGTCAAAAAATACAATGTGACCTCATTATTGTTTCAAGGTGGGTGATCAAAGACCATCCATCATTGGTTAAATTTTTTTTGTTTGAACAAATTATGAGTACATCAATGGATTGGAATTTGTTTGCCTATCACATCAAGTGACACACTAGTATTCCCATCAATGAATAATGCACAAATTTTGGATTTGGTTATGTGTTTATCTCTCATAGTGGCTGCCAAAAGTTTCTTGGAATAATATGTCCTACAACTATTTCTATAGTCATCCCACCTATCAATTTGACCCGTTAATGACTTAACTTGATCTACTAATATTTGTAGTGTGTTTTTTAGGAAAATTTGGTGGGGGTTATTTGAATGTGGATCCCTTAATGATCTCATATATTTGAGTTTTGTGGTGTCATGAGAAGATCTGATGATGGACCCAAAAAAATTATGTGATAGTGGAGTGGCCATTACCAAAGAGCACATTTGATACATAAAGTTTTCATAGACTAGTAATATGTTACATGAATTTCATAAGAAAATTTAGTGAAATATACATAAAAATCATAGAGTTGTTTTAAGGTGAGCAAAAATATTTTGTTTTGATATTTGAAGCTGAATGAAGCTTTCAATAAATAAAGAATAAGGTGATTGACTGACCTACATTGACACTACTAGATTTCAACAAATTGATCCAAGTGGACCGTGATTTAAGTGAAATATAAATAAGAGTATTATGAAGCCATGAAGTGAGGCCCATTGCAGATGTTAGTAATAATTTGAATGAAATAAAAAAATACTTGATCCAAGAGTAAGAGTTTTATGCCATTATGCAAGTGCTAAAGAAATAGATGATTATTCATTTCCAAAGGAGTTTATACTATATGAGAGTCATCATGCATTATAGTTCATCAAAAATTAATGAATATTAACCAAAAACATATGAATTAGGTCAAATTCCTTAAAAACTACATGTTTGTGGTAAAACATACGATCAAGAAGTCAATCTAGTAGTGTCAATGTAGGTGATTGACTGACCTACATTGACACTACTACATTGACTGACCTACATATGATATGTGAGTGGACAAACATTGTAAATTTTTTAAAGAGAGGTGGTGAGGTTACATGGTTTCTTTTAAAATATAGTCTATGATGAAGATATGAATTTTATAGGCCATTTTTAGAAAACACTATGGAAAAAACTGAGAATGAGGTTGAATTTCAGTACAACATACCATCTGCATAAAGATAGATAAACTAAGATAGTAAATAGAAACATTGGATTTTTTTTTTTAATGTGTAGTTTGAGATAAGCCCAAGTAGTGGGACATGATGTTGGCATAATTAGAATTTGCATATAAAAATTTGGTGAAATAGAACACTAAAATATACCTATCTAGGTTATGTATGGAAACAACTTGAAAGGACTCACATGATTAAGTGATGTGAGTATGACACAAGAAAATAGAACAAAATTAGAGGAATTCATATAATATATGTGAAAACCACATGAAGAAGTATGGATGATGTTGGAGTAGAATAACTCAAATTATAAATAGTGTATAGATGCAAGGAACAAAAGAAAACAATTTGAATGAAAATACTTATTAATGGTGCATTTACGAAAAGGAAAGTTTTCAAGAGGAACATCTAATAAACTAAAAATGAAGGAGATATGACCATAAAAAATATTTTGAAAGTTTTCAAAAGACATATTAGATTGAGCAACCTAAAGAGCTAGATATATCACCCATATTTAATGTGGTGGATTTATATGATTATCATGAAGGAAAAACAAATGATGATGAGGTGGAAGTAATAGTTCATATACATAATTGGAAGGTGGAGATACTATATAAGGAGGAAATGTAGGCCACTCTAGACTCTAAGGTGGTGAAGAAAACACATGTACAAGAATGCAAAAAATACTTGGTGAATGAAAGAATCACACAACATCGATGATGTGGCATGGTTAGATATTGTAGAGATTGGTCATTATGGACATATGCCTATAGATTTTTACTTGTGAGAAGGAGATAGCATAGATTAAATTTACCTAGAGTGTCTAATGTAGGAGCATCCTAGGCATAGGAAAAATCTTTTAAAGACTAATTAATGTTTAATGAAGCATAGGTATAAGGGGAATATAAAGATGAGAGAATATGTGAACACATGAAAGAAATGGAATAAATGATGTGAAAATAAATAAAGATAAAGGTTAAATTTGGCTAAGGATTGATTTGCACACAATTTAAAAGCTAGACCATGTGCAGTTGGATAAGATTTCATAATTAACACATAAATATGAGGACAATTCTCACATAATGAGGGTCACATGCATTGTGTCCATAAGTGGTAATGGAAAATGAAATTAATGTGTAGAAACATGACACCATGTCAAAAGATATGTATTGACACTAAAAAATAGGCTACCCAAGTGGGCCTAAAACTAAAAAATATAACCTAAGCTGTAACATGGAAGGATAAAAAGTTCTAAAGACAAGGTGGTAGATTCAAATTCAAACTATAAATTGCATGATAGGTAGTTGGATTATTCCATACACCTACCCACCAAGATTCCCAATTTAAATTTAAAAAATAGCATGAATATATTCTACATTATTAGAGGCTATTTAAAAATTAAATCACTGAATCTATAAAAGGAGATACAAATTGATATTGAAAAATAGAGTCCAAAACCCTGCTAAATTATTAAGAGATAAAGCAAGTATGAATCGAGATCATGGAGTCCCAAAGCTTGAGTGTAATAAGTGTTAATAAGAGTGATATCATATTTGTAATAATGATTATGAATATTTGTGATTTATTACCAAGCTAATCATGTAGCTTAATATTTGAAAGTGTGTATATTGTAGATTCTAGTTTGTTAATTAAATTAGAACCCCTTTTTGTGCTAAGTCTTGAGTATTTATGTGAATGTGTTAATATAGTTGTGTGGTCTAGCGTAGTTTTAAAATAAACCTCCTAATAATGAATATGTGACTATCTTGTTACTTTGATCATTTTTATGTTTAAGTACATATGAAAATATATGATGTTAGGTATTAGAGGCTCAGGATTGACAAGGTTCCTAACTTTAATTCCTAGTGACTCAAAACATATAATTGAGATGTCATTCAACTAATTTAAATACAATGAATACTCTAATTACATTCCATTCTGGTTTGGATGGTACCTCATTTTAGTACTTAATATTTTCTAATAATTATTGTTATTATATGGCATTGACCCATGTGTATGCATAAAATAATGTTTTTGTTAGTTCTTAACTACATTGGCTTATGCCTTGGAGACCCAGGCACAAATTTTTTTATATCCATATCATTTATTCTTTATATACTTTATATGTATCTACACACAAATCAAAGTGGGATAAAATTTAAACATACTAAAAATACCATTAAGAATTTGTTAGTCTTTAAATCTCATGAATTTAGGATGTTTGTATAGTTTTTTATAATTACTAAAAATTAGATATTATTGGCATGTTTGTGGATTGTTTTCATGTATCCCTATTTTATCACCCTGTTTGTCTCTCTTATTTTGTTTCTAAATGTTTTGATCTTTGTTTTAGGAGAATAAAATACACTCTTGGGTCTATCACGATCATAACCTATGCTCTTGGGTCCTTTAGTGATCAATTTTGGTTAGGGCGCACCCATATTTATGGTTATCTTTTTCTATTTTAGTCGTTATAATGATGATTAACACACGAATAAGGTCCCAATTTGAATTCAATTTTATATAATTGCATAAGCATTATAACTAGTTTACATATGTAGAATATCATAGAAAACCCATCTGATATTCATAAGAATAGATATTGAGCACTCAAAATAACTCCAGAGAGATCAAACAATCATTAGATCATTTATCAATTTTGGCATAGAATTTTGTGTTAAATCCATCATTAAAAGGATAAAGGACACAAATCACCTATCATTAGGTTTTTGTGTCACTAAAAATATTTCCAATTATGAAATTTATTATTTTTTATAATGTTTATTATTTATGGGCCTGATAAGTAGATGATGGTTTAAACATTAGCTAACTCTCAACACATGCCTTAAAACCTGTATGTTCTTACTTAAGTTTAAAATATGGGTTTAAATCAATGGTAAGGACAAGAAATATATTTAGCATGTGACCAAGATTGTAATACAAAAAACTAAGCAAGGTTATTAGAAATCAGTACTAGATGAGTGGAACCACCAAATCTATTTTTATTGCATGCCATTTCCCAGAGATATCACTTCCTCTTTTGACTCTCAAGAGAGAAAGTAATGTTCATGGGAGACTCCTTTATTTTCTTCAAAATTTATGGGCGTGGTCAATGTCACTTTTGGGTGCATATTTACATAATTAATTTTTTATGAATCTCATTAGATCTTGTAATATTTAATACTGTAATCACCTAAAAATAATACTTGAGTGCTAAGAGTGTTATTTGAGACCACCCATTCCTATTTATCCCTAGACCTATCTTATGGCCTATTTTCACACTCATCTAGCCTTCATGCAGGCTATCGACATCCCTAGACATCCCTAAAGTAGTTTTAGACCCTCATTTTTACATCCTAGTCCTTTATGCCTTATTTTATGCCACCTGGACACTAGCACCAAAATAGGGACATTAGCGCCACATGGCACTAGTGTCCTAATTTTGGTGCTATTATCCTTTCCCTCCTTTTTCCACCAATGGATATATTTTTAAATATAATACCACCTAGGGTTGGCCTAGACCTTTTTTAACATCCACACAAGCACCAAAATAGTATATATACATGACTTTTAGCCCTATAACCACTAGATGGAAATTGGATACAAATTACACATACAAGATCAAAATAAGTTGTACATAATTAAGGTTACCAATCCCTATTATGTCCTAATTATGCATGCAAACATCTAAAATATTCTTAAGCTTTGATTACTTAGATTTCTAGTCTCAAGCACATTCAAACACTTAAGTCTATAATCATACTATTTTCACTTTCACTTGAACCAACACTTAGGTGGGGAGAACTAGATTGAGCTTGATCCCTCTTCAAAGTATTGGTATGTAGGAAAATCTCATCACAATGGAGTGTTAAGGATGTCCATCCTACCCCACTAATAATACACTTTACTGCTTGTATCAACTGGATGGCCTAATAATATGGAATATTAGAGTTTTCACATAAAATTAGTCAATACAGGTCATATACAAATATCCATACACTTAGGAACAAGGTTTGAAAGACCTAGCCACAAGTACACCCAAAATCTTAGAATAGTATTGCATAGAGAACACTACTACCAAAACAAGGCACTAACACCACATGACACTACTATCCAATTAGGGTGCTACTATTCAGGAGGGTTTTAGATACCTGAATCTTGTTTGTGATACTCAGACTAGCCTTTGTCCTAGTTTTTAACCTCTAGATCTCTCATTTTAGTCATTTTCCAACTAAGTTATTAATTAAATTATTTATAGTTATTTTTAAAAAGGTCAAATTTACTTAATTATGTTACAAATTAGTGGCTATATTTATTGTATATTTCTACCCTAATTTACTATACTTATATATTTAACAACATAATATTTACATTATACTAAGTCCTAAAATGTTTAAACATTTGGTGAACCTAACTTACTTTGAGCACATTATTTCAAAACCCTAGTGCATAAGGTTTCCCTTCTTATTTCTAGAATCTACTCAATTTTTAGTTAATAACATATCATCATGATTATCATGATGGATGCCATTTTCTACTTTTTGGTACAAAGTATTGTGGTTTGTCTAACATGCTTATTACCTACCATTTGTAGAAAGATGCACACGTATGTCACTCCTCTCATGGATCATGTCAGAGCTCAACTTATTTTACACATTGGTCATCCCTATTTTGTGTCCCATTCTTATGAGGATCATTGATACATGGCTCACTTTGAGTTGCCTCTAGTTAATACTTGACGATAGAGGGATAAGATGACTCCTTTTATTTTGCCTCCACCTCGACCAGTTGATTATCTCCACTCACATCCTACCTCTAATATTTTTCCTTGGAAAATAGTAGATCCTACGGTTTGAGTTGTTACTAGATGGAAAAGGATGCCTCTTCAGCCTATATAGGAAAAATGTAATCCCACCATCCCTCCTCATTCTCAACACACTACAACAAGACCTAGAGTTAAACATAGAGAATTTGATATAGTGGATCAATTGAGAAACACACTACATAAGATCTCCATATTGGAATTACTTTAATAGGAAACTATTTTCAAATATATTCTTTTTCAAACACTTAATCATACACATTTTCCTTGTGACATAGAGATAGCTTAATTTTAATCTATCATGAACAATATCAAGGACATTGAAGATGTTATATATTTTTCCAATGAGGATTTTCCATCACAGTTAATTATTGATCATTATCTACCTATCTTCATCTAAGCACAAATCAATACCACTACTATGAAATGAGTTCTAATAGACCGTGGTTTAGGACTTAACATATGTAACCTCACATTTATATAGATTATGGGGGTTGATATAGCATCCATTCACAAGACATGTAATAATGTCATAGGTTTTGATGACATTCATAGACAAACATTGGAATCTGTTACATTAAATATTATGTTTGGGCCAAAAACCCTACCTACATAATTTTAGGTGATGCCTAATCATTTGCACTATAACCTATTACTTGGGAGACCTTGGATATATGTTATGGAGGGTGTACCCTCTACCTGACATAGTTTCATCAAGTTTTTACATGACAAATAATTATACTTGTCCAATAGATAATCAACCATTTAGATATTGTACAGCCATCGGTCCTATAACCCCAAGTAGATCTTCAGATGGGACACCTCATGTTTTTATAGATTCCCCACCTCAAAAGATTTTGATTGAGTAGATGCATACATATAAGGCTGGGAAATCTAACAAGACTATTTATAAACCTATTATATATCCTCTTACAACATAGTTACCTTCACCCATGATAGAGGAGGACCCTCCCACAATAAAACTATCTAACCACCTAGGGTGGATGATGGGATTCTCATAGCACATTTACCATTTCTTATTAACTCAAAAGAAGTACACATCCATAACTCTTATATAGATTCTTAGGCCACCACAAAGGATAATCCAACACCTATTGATATTGATGACTATTTATGTGGATTGAGTTTCACACTATTGGGCCCTAAAGAGTACAAAGATGATTCTAAGGCACTCATGCCTTTTTCTACACTATTAACGCCACTATTTCATGGTCTTACAACTACCGAATCACCTACTTAGTTAAAGTTAGAGGTGGATCCATCCATTCACTTAGTACATATGGTTATATCTATGTATATGGACCCAATTATATGGATTTAGTAACGAAGTTCACAAGATAGACCACACCACATTCTACAGATATTAATTGACACAAGATTGATGGTATTACCCATAGTTAATCACAAATCCATCAATAGATTGTCATAATAGGAAGGTCAACCCTTTTGTCATTTTCTTAGTCTCATAAGACATGATACAAAGATATGCTCAACATTACAACATAAGTTGAAAAAGTTTAGGGCTTAGGGCACTATTCATATTATACAACCTCCACCTCCATAGGTACAAGCACCATGATATAATCATCATTGACATAGATACTTATGGAATGATCCATTGACTATCCATATTTTCATTGTGGATAGATGGATCCCCCATGTTGTTATAGACGAGGATTCATATCCTAATACTTGCACTTTGGAATTTTTATAGTAGATAGGCTATTAGGAAAATGAGCTATAATATGCCATACATTTTCAAGACTCCATAAGACATATCACATTACCAGTTGCATGTGATCCCAAGGTGGCCAACACATTATTCTTTATCATTATCAGGGGAACTCATATGCATGTTACACTTGGTAGTATATGGTTATATGCAATGGATGCCATAGTTAATTGATCATATATATGTTTGAAATTCTATAATGAAGGATACATGGCCACATTTTACATGATGTCACAGATGAGAACCATAAGTTTCATACAAATACTCCACAGTCCAATGTGGATTACCCTGGGACTACATAAGAGGAATCTTACACAGTAGAGCAACACACTATTCAGATGCACAAAATCTAGACTAATGCCAAGGATAAGGCTCTAATGATACATACATAAAGGCATAATAATCATGATGATGAGGAATTATTTGAGTTTAGATAGATATAGTATCTGACATTGGATGACCTCCAACCTGATCCACCATTTAATTATCCATATCCCATGGATGTGATCTTGGGTCTAAAGAGACATTGCACTTTAGTTGTATACCATTTAATTTATTTTTAACATTTACTTATACATACTTTCCTTATTTATTGCTCCTTGTATATAGTTTCATTTTCATGTTGCTTGTACATAGATTATATCCAAAAAACACAAAAATAATATAATATGCCAAAACATAAAAACATTCAAATACTTACTCAAAAAACATAAATTTTAGATTGTACACATTATCATGTTTACATTTCTTACATTTATTAGACACTACATATGCTAGCTATCTTAGTATAGTTAGTTTTATCATACATATATGCTTGACTTGTTCTTGTCAAGTGCTTGCACATTACTTACAAGACTTACGTTTTCTACACTAATCTATATTTTTTATTATCTAACAAATGGGAGGATATACATAGATACATGGGTTCTTCATTGGACACATTTCTCCCATTTGGGGAACCCTATACATAGTTTTGACTCACAAATTTATCATTGTTATATCTTGATATTGATCATGCTAAACTTACTCATATTTTGTGTTGACTACTACTAATTTAGACTCAGCCTATATACATGTTAGCTCTTACACATATTTGTATTACATGTTCATGCATACTATCATTTATAGCTTTCCTAGTTTAGACTTGATTGTATCTCTATGCTTCTTCTATTGAAAAGTCATTTGAATATGCCATTGCTCTATGGATCTATGCCATTTATTTTTATTGTATGTATGCTTTATACATGTGCCTATGTATTTGTGTGTTCTTTCCTGATTATGTATGTGAACATTTGAACATTTCATTTCATGTGGCTTTAAGCCAAATTACTTTCTATTTATGTATGTGGATATTTGAACATGTCCTTGTATTTCTTGATTTCTTAGATTTAGTGATATGTGCCCATGTCTCTTGTATTGTGGCCCCTTGGGCTAATTTGTGTGCCTCATGTGTATTTTAGGTATGCTTTTTTTTATGTGTCATGGTCATGACACTTATCTCTTGCTTGTTACACACTCCATTTTAAGATGCCATGAGGTACCTCATACATCTTCCCTTCCTACTTGGGTGTCATGATGGACATCATGCCCCATCCCCCTAGGTAGCTACTCATTTATTACTCATATTTATTGTTCATATACATTCTTATATCTATCTTGATAGCCTTATGAATTTCAGACCTAATATACATCACACATTGCAAACTTATGCTCAGATTATCTTACATCTTGATGTTATGTATACACAATAACTTAGTTTATTAAGTAGCTATAATATATGCTTTGGATAACACACATTTTACAAAGATTTTTATTTTGAGAACAATTATTTCATAGGTTCAACAACTCTCCACAAAACAGGGGGCATTCACAGGGATTTGTCATAGAGATCATGCTATTTGGATGCACTCAGAGTACAATTTTCAACACACAAGATCAAATTATAGAAATCAAATTGAGGTAAACATAGTGAGAAATAATGACACAAAGATCAGTTACAGTTGCACAAAAATTAGAATAGTCAAATATTAATACCCAAATTGGGACACTATTGCCACATGGCATACTATCCCAGATATGGTGCTATTGTTTAGTATCCTCAATTTAAAAAAATTCTAGATTAGCTAAAAAAGTACAATAGGTACAGCCCAAGTTTGCATAGATTCAGTCAAAAATTTACCAGTTTTGGCTTAGTTTTAGCTTAGATTCATACCAATTTGCTTAGATTGGGGGCATCATGCATGACATGACCATTCCCATTTATAGTTTAGATACTCAAATATAGATTTTTACAACTCAATCTAGAATCTATATGCTCAGATATCAGATTTAGAAGCATGTGCACAATACATTATTTCCATATGTTCACTTATACATTAATTGATCAGAGGAATGATAAACTCCATGTCATTATTTACATTGTATACATCAGACACCATGTTCTAGGTTACACACTAGATTCTTGCCTAACTCCATCTGTAGTGGTTGGCATTCTTGAATGGCCTAGAGCCATATAATATACCCAAGTGGCCACATAGTTGAATCTCTAGTTAGACATCTCCAGTTAGACATTTCTAGTTACATCATGCAATTTTAGTTTTAGATGCATCTAATACACATGGGTAGGAAATGATGGAGTCATAGTCTACTTGAGTTCTTAAGCGGCCTACATGAGAGGGTTGGACACACAAGCAATCAAATCCAAGCTATTTCTAGGTTAAGATCCACCAAGTAGGGGTGGGAAATGATGGGGTTAAAATTGGATTGAGTTCTTGAACCACCCACACATGGGGATTGAGCAATCCATCAACTCAATCCAAGATATTCACCAATTGATCACTATCTATATGTACACACACAAGTTGTCACTAGGTTTATGTATTGGTTGGCATACCCAATGAGGTGTATTCATTCATTTCCTCTCTCTTATCTCTTTACTCAGTTTTGTCTTTGCTTTTGATACCCACTAAGCAAGGACTAATTTATGCACCTTTCACTTGTAGGACATGCAATGGAGCATGCTTCACATAATTAGATCTAAATTCATAAACTTCACCTCTTAGGTAAGTCTAAGTACACTTCTTTCTCCTTTATCCTAGTAATTTAATTTTATTGTATTTTAGAATAAAGGGGGGGAATGTAATCACATAAAAATGATAGTTAAGTGCTAAGAGTGCTACTTGATACCACTCATCCCTGGCTTAGACCTAGACCTATCTTAGGGCCTATTTTCAAATACATCCAACCTTTTTGTGGGCCATAGGCATCCCTAGACACCCCCAAAGCAGACCTAGACCCTCATTTTTCCATCTTGTCCCTTCATGCCTCATGTTCTACCACCTAGACACTAGCACCATAATTGGGACACTAGCACAATGCCTTAGGTTATGTCACCTAGACATTAACACCATAATATGGATAATAACACCACATGATTTTAGCATCTCAATTTTGGCACTATTGTCCTTTCCCTCCTTTTTCCACCAACAAATATTTTTTTCAAATCTAAGATCACCTGGGTTAGCCTATACCTTTTTTAATACATGTCCAAACACCATATATATATATATATATATATATATATATATATACATGATTTTTAGCCCTTTAACCACTAGATGAAAATTAGATGCAAAATACACATACAAGCTCAGAACAAGTTGTACATAATTAAAGTTATCAATCCTTAGTCTACCCCACTTCTACATACAACCATCTACAACCTTCCTAAGGTTTGATTACTCAGATTTCCAATCTCAAGCACATTCAAAACACTCAAGTATACAATCATACTAGCTTCACTTGCACTTATACTAGCACTTAGGTGGGGAGAACTAGATTAGGCTTGATCCCTCTTCAGAGTATTGGTATGTAGGCAACTCTCATCACAATGGGGTGTTAAGAATGTCTAGCCTACCCTCCTAACAATACACTTTGCTTCTTGTATCAATCAAATGCCTTAACAACATGGAGGATTAGGGTTTTCACATAAAATCAATCAATACAAGTCATATACAAAAATCCAAAATTCATGTGCTTAGGAATAGGTTTTGATAGACTCAGACATAAGTGCACCTAGAAGCTCAAAAGAATATGAAATAAAGGACACTAGTGCTAAAATAAGGACACTAACATCACATGACACTACTATCCAATTCGGGCACTACTATTCAGGAGGGGTTTAGATACCTAGATCCTATTTGTGACACTTAGACTAGCCTTAGTCTTAGTTTGCAACCTCAAGATCTCTCATTTCAATCAGTTTCTAGCTAAGTTTTTATTTACATTATTTATTGTTATTTTTAAAAAGGTCAAATTCAATCAATTTTATTACAAATTAGTGGTTGTATTTATTTCATATTTCTACCTTGATTTACTATACTCAATTCTTTAACAATATATGAATTACATTCTACTAATTTCTAAAATATTAAAATAAATAAATATACATCTAATCCTTGCATGCTCTTTAATTTTGAAATTAATTAATTAAATTTACAATTATGTATTACACATATTTAAATAAATTAATTAAAAATAATTAAATATTTGTATCATAATTTAGGTGTAATTCATTTATCCATATTACAATATAAAATATAAAAAATGTAACTGTAATAACAAACATGTTGATATAGCAATACACAATCTAAATTAGAAAAAAATAGTGTAAATAAAAATTCCAACAAATTTTGGATTGTGCATTTTATATACCTCTTTAAATTATAAAAAAATGTAAATTTATAAGTTCACAAGACCATTTAATTTTACGATAATCTTTTTTTTAAAAAAAATCATAAAAAATAAAATAAAAACAATACAACTTAAAAAATAAATAAATAAAACAAACTAACTAACTTCTTACCAAAACTCAAAACTTAGAACTCCACTTTAAATGATGTTTCATATTCTCCAATTTTTCTACCTATGATAATTCATGTAACAAACAAACATGTTAGGTTCCAACAACAAAAATACCTAGGTAGATGGCATACTAAACACACCATCTATATGTGGCAGTTGGTTAGATTTACTAATCATATTTAGGATGGGTAATTGATGTTTATTAGGTTATAGGTTCATGCAGGCCCAAGTGGGTTGCAATGCAATATTGCCAAACGTGACATGTTTGGCTAGACCTAAATCTATCATAAATGCATAAGTGATATACTCAACTAGGATTTAGAGATAGATTTACATGTTCATCTAGGTTTCATTCTATGAATAGTAGATAGATGACAAGTTAAACTAGAATTTCGTATAGTCAAAATACTCTTCGAAATATTCATTTTCAATTCCATTTATTTAAAATATTCATATAAATATTCATTTTCAATCCCATTTGAAACATTGGAAAGATATTAAATAGATTCATTTAATGTTGCATTACGTTTTGATTTAAATTTGAAATTGTAAGAAAAAATCAAACACATGTCCATATATTCTTATATTAATGCCATTTCAAATTTGACATATAAAATTTTGAATAAGTATTATTATGATCATACAATGTTTTAACATATTATATTAATTCATTTTGAATCAATATAAAAGAAGAGTTGTAGTATAATTGTTGATTTACAAAGTATTAGTAAAGATATTATATTTAGTATAATATTTTTACTAATTAATGTTGTATATATAATTTTTTATATATATTAAATAAGGGAATGTAAGTTCCAATTTGAGTTTAAATTAGATTATTCATAAATTAAATAATTGATATTATAGTAATTCTATAAAAATATTACCAACCAATATATTATAATAATTGATTAGCCAATTCTTAAAACAAGTTAATTAGAAAGCCTAACAACAAAAAAATAAAGTTAAAAAATAGTGAAACTAAACTATAAAATAAATTATTTAAACAAATTAAAGGGTCTGCCACTCGAAACCAAGAATTATATCTAAAATTAATAACAAATTGATAAAATGAACATTGGAAAAGACATTCACATTATCCAAATAATCTAAATCTTATAAAAATTCTAAGAATTAATAAAAATGCATGTTATCATAGATAATAATGTTTTTTAAATCTCTCCAAAGAATAACATTCTTAACAATTACTTCATCTATTCCTTTCAAAGTCAATATTCCCATATTAGCAAAGAAATCAATAGGTTTTTTAATTTCTTGATAGCAATAATTAAATGAAGTTATAGATAGTATGGATATTAGCAAAGAAATCAATAGGTTTTTTAATTTCTTGATAGCAATAATTAAATGAAATTATAGATAGTATGGAAAGAATAGAACAAATACTTCCCAAAATATTTTGAATTATCTAATTCTATGACTTATTTTTTGGAAAACATTTATTATCAACATTAAGTCTTTCTCAACCTCCAAATTTTAGATATTGAATTCAAAATAATGCAAAAGCTTTCATAATATTTTTAAAAGTATAAGGAATATTAACAAAAAAACAAGAAATAACATCACCATCATTATATATTATATGACCATTTACTTTAAAACTACATATCTTTTGACACCCCATCAAAAGTTAGTTTAGAGAAATTATCTTTCAAAACTTGCAAGATAACTTTAAATCTTGGGACACTAATTTATTGAGAAGTACGAAAATTATTTCTAAACAAGTTCCATTAAATAAAGAGATGTCTTTTCTCACTCACAATAATTTTTTGGCAGAAGAAATTCTTCTCTAAAATCCTTTTAAAAGATATTTTCTAAAATTATAAAGAAAAGGTATTCAAAAATATTGATGCCTCTAAAAACTACTTTATTTCTTTCCCTTAAAAAATTAAAAGCTACAATAAATGGAGGCTTCATTACCCACAAATTACAAATTTACCCTCCATCCCTTTCAAACTAGCCACATAAAACCTCTTAAATACAACACGACATAATTCAAGAATGCTTCATTTTATTGAAAAACCATATCCACACATTCTAAGCAAATGAGCAATGAATAAGAATATGATATGAGGTTTTCAATGTCAAATGATAAAAAACACTCTTTGAAGGTCCTTAATACTTAATTCTTTGTAATTTATCTCTCTATATATATATATATATATATATATATATATATATATATATATATATATATATATATATATATATATATATATATATATATATATAAAATAAAAAGTAAAAAATAAAAAATAAATATATCAACTTTTAGAATATCTACCGAGCATCAAACTATATCTATTGGCCAAGGAAGAACCTCAAGATTCTCAACAAGCTTCAAATAACCTTATTTAATTTAATGCTCTATAGAAAAGTGACCTATCTATTTCATATAATTCTCATAATAAAATATACCAAGAGGTTGTGAAATAAAAAAGTTACAAAAAAAAGCAATCACGAAAAAAATGAGAAAGAGCCTTAGAAAAAAAATCTTTTCAAAACCTTTGTAAACCCCAACATTAATGAGCTTTAGTCCAATAGTCTTTCATAAATACACTTCAAACATTAAAAAGTAAATGTTCCAATATATTGAAAGAAGGATGAAGGAAAAAATATCTTAAAGATTAAGAATCTCTTAAGAAAAAGGCCATCCCACTATTTTAAACATTCCAACAAAAACAAATCTATACTTACTTAAAAAAAATTTAAATATGAGAATCCTTCATCCAAAATTTTCAATAAAAAATATAGTTGGATCATCAAAATCTAAATATCTTCTTCAAGTATCAAACTTCAAATATTATTTGATATATCTTGTCCTCTAAAATCTAGGCAAAGAATCTTTACTCCCAAAGCCAAATCAAAGGAGAACAAGTTTCTAACTCTCACTCCACCTTTTCTTTTAAACTTATAAAATTTCTTTGGTTTCATTAAAAAAATTATAAAAATATTAACTCTATTCTATATAGAATTATTTTTAGTAGAAGTCTCTCTTTAACACTTTTTAGAGCTAAAGAAACTGAAATAAGGTAGAAAAGAATAGTTTAAAAAATTACTTGAATAAGTTGAATTTTCTAATTTAAGAGAGCCGTCTTCCCTTAAAAAAAAAGCTAATTTATTTTTATTTTGGAAGGAGGAGATCAAATTCTCTTAATTCTCTTTCTTAGAGTATCTTCCAAAAAATAGTACCTCCAAATATCTACTAAGAAAAAAGTTTATTATATATATTTTAATATAAAAAATAATATAATTATTTAATAAGTGTTAATTTTTTTTGAGGATATAATTTTTTTTTTTTTTTTTTCTTTTAATAAAATATATTTTGAATGAGGTGAAAGCCATATTACGTAAAAATATCTCAAATGTTTATCATATAATATTTTTTGAAATCATTTTATTTATTTTAAATTTTAATATATGTTAAGTAGTAGTATATGTTTAAAGATATATAAAATTTAATATCTAAAATCTTCATTATATAATATTTTTTGAAATCATTTTACTTCTTTTAAATTTAATTAGTAGTTCATGTTCAAAAATATATAAAATTTAATTCTTTATTACGAATATTTATTTAATAATAATCTTTTATTTTAATACCCAAAATTTATCCAATTATTATTTTAAATATATATATTTTTCATTTATTTAATAATTCTCAAAAATATTTTAAGAAATTATTTTATATATGAATGTGGATAAATTTAATTTTAAATTTTTATTTTATATCTTCCATATGATTAAGAACTCAACAAAAAAGTACACAATAATATACAAACTTCTCCAAATTTATCAGAGTCACTTAAATAAATTTTAAAAATGTACATTTCATTACAAATATAATTAAATATTAATATAGACATCTTAAATATTATTTGAAAATTGTTGAGAGATATCACTCTCAATGTTTTATTTTAGTTTTTTCACATACTATAATTTTTAATAAATTTATTATCTTCTTCACAAAATTTTCATTGATTAGTGATAAATGGTGTTAATTTAACTACATTAATGTATCGTGCTTGATTTTTTTTGAAAAAAATAAAATAAATTTCACTATATTATGATTTTTTATTAAATTCTTCAAGAAAAAGAGAAAACAAATCTTTTATGGTGAATATTTTTTGTATTTCAATTATTCATAACTTCATTATCTTCTTCATTGACTGATAATAAATCATGTCAATCTGACCACATCAATATATCAATCTTGAAAAAAAAAATAGAAAAAAGAGGACTCCAAACTCTATCATATGACCAAGATATAATAATTTTTTTATTGACTTCTCAAAAAAAAACTTCTAAATAACCGTCAAGTAAACATCAAATTTAATAAAGTATTATAAATATTTATTCAATAAATATTGTTTTCATTTATATTTCAGTCCCTATAATTCATCGAATTATTATTTTAAACATATATTTCATTCATTTAATGAAAATATTTGAAGACATTCTTTTATATATGAATGTGGAAAAATATAATTTTAACCCTTCATTTTATATCTTCCATATGATTAAGAACTCAACCCAAAAAATATACACAATAATATACAAACTTTTCAAATTTATTAGTAATCACTTAAATAAATTTTAAGAATTTAAATTTTATTATAAATATAATTAAATATTAATATAAATATCTCAAATATAAGTGGGTTGTAGTCTAACGGTGAAGATGATGGTGTAGAAGGTACTACCTAGTCATTCACCAAGGTACAAATTCTACGAAATATAAAAAAGGATGAGGTCAGAGTCATGCCTTGGGTGAATTTGGTGTGATGGATACCCCTCAGTCGTAAGGTTTCAATCCAAAAAAAATGTCCATATCAATTTTAAAGTTTTATTTTGAATTTTTTATATACTATAATTTTTAATAATTTCATTTTGTTCTTTAAAATTTTCTCACTTATCAATTTAATTACACCAATATGTCATACTCAAAAGAATTTTTTAAAAAAGGAGCTCCAAACTCCACCATACAATTAAGATATTACGATTTTTGATTAAGTTCTTTAAGGAAAAGAGAAAACTTGAATACAACATAATAATATAAAGTGAATATAATTAATACAAATATCTTAAAGACATTTATTTGAAAAACTTCAAGATATATCAATTTCAAACCTAAAATTAAAATTAAATCAATATACTCACCATCATACTCTAAAATACTATTATAAAATAGTTTTCAATGTAAAAATTTATATTTTTTTTAATAATCATTTTCCAATTAAATTTGATTTTATTTAATAATAAATTTCAAAACAAAATTATAAATTTATTAATATATTAAAAATTAATTAAATGTGACGTACAAGATCCTATGATATTGAGAAAGATTTTATTAAAGTTTAAAATAGGATAAAATAAATTCTATTAAATATTATAATATAAAAGCCAAATGTTAATTGAAAGTGACCTATACCCCTAAGACGGAGAGCTCAAGAGAACAAACATAATTTCTTTTATTCAATTTATATTAAGTGGAAACGAATTTTCCACATATAAAAAAATGGATGAATGTTTCCATGATAATAAAATGTTTTTACATGTTACATTAATCCATATTCAAGAACATTGAAAGTAAATATTAAATAATACAAAATATTAAATAATTGAACTTGGAATTTAAATTGTACAATGTATGGTGCTCACCACAAGTTAGATTGGTTGAACAGTTTAACCTCTTCCCTGTCCTTCCCCTTTTGTAATTTTGTGAATCCCTCCACTAAAAAGGATGCATCAATGTTATATATATATATATATATATAAACAAGAGTAAATAACAAAGATTTTAAATAGTTGGTATGTTTTTTATTTTAAATTTAAATGTTTAATTTTGATTAATGAAATATATATGAGAGTATACATTTGAGATGGTTGATGTTTCAATTAATAAAGTAAGGATTGATATTGGGCTCATACTTTCAAAATAATGTGAAAAAATTATTAAAAATTAATTTTTAGATTATAAATAATTTAATATTATAAAAGAGAAATAAAATTTTAGGTGAGAGAAGTTTGAGTTGTGATGTGTTTGGTTGTTTTAATTTATTATTTTATATTTGTATTAATTATTCTTTTTTATTAATATAATGTGAAACATTTTAATAATAAAATTTCGAATTTTAAATTATCCAAGAGAAAATCAAAAAGATGTTGTCGTTCCAGGAGGTGGTCGCAGAGGGTATCTTTAGGAAGCGCCAATCACATAGGAGGTTCCTCATGTCGGATCACCATAGCAGTCTAACGATTTAGAGGGTCATCATGAATTGCTATCGATCAACTATCAGTGCGCTGAAAAAAACAATAGTACTCATCGGAGACTATTGAGTAGGAAAAACATTTTCCAAAAGCACTCCAACGACCACTTGGAGGAGAGTGAGGAAAAAAGAGCCTACTGCAAGTCTGGCTTCTCCTTCGATGCCTTCTGAGAGGTGGTGGTGGGAGCTTGTAAGGCAAGCCGTCTAGTGAAACTCTACTCATAGTGCACAGGGCACTCCCCAATGGTCAAGGAGCTCCTGCAAGTGGCAAAGGTCCAATGCTTCTCCACTTGAACCTAGATCTGCAAGTATACCAAGAAGATAATAACGACTTTCTTGTTAACAATCTTCATGATTAAATATAACATTATTTTTGGCTTTCCAAAGTTGAAAAATGACAAAACTGCCATAGAAGAATATTCTTTTTCATTATAGTTGTGCTTGTTCTTGCCGTGCTCTGTCCAACAACATATTGATATTTTAAAGAAGTGTTTTTTCCCAACATAAAATATGAGCCGTGATTTGTCCAACTACATTACTACATAACCTTCTATATTATATTTTAATTTTTAATATAATATAAAACATTCCAATTATTAAATCTCTAATTTTAAGAAGTTCCGATCAATTTTTACTATTAAAATACATTAATATAACTATTGTTAATTTAAAAATAATAATATACAATAATAATTACAACAATAAAAGGCCAAAAATAAATTCACTTATAAATACACTTAAATTTGATAGTTAATGCCAATCATATGTACGATAACTTCTTGCCATTTGCCATTTTATATTTTGTGTAATTAACTCTTCGTCTTCCTTACCATACCACCTTTGCACACTAGTGCTCATTGTATTACGTCAGTCATAAAGACAGCTAAACCGAACTCATGTCATTGGTGGTCCATCTCTATCCCAACCTCATTCATCTGATCATAAGACTTGAGTTGTTTTGATCGAGGCACCATGAATTTATTATTATACAACAATCTGATATATTCTAAATTTAGAGGGGAGGGGAAATTTTGTCTCAGAAACAATATTTATATATATCAGGATTTTGGGAAGCCATGTATCAGATGGAATTTGGAAAAGCATAGTTTATGTTAGATATAGTTTGTGTGTCTGATTTTTTGTTTTGTATATGAGAATTGGGTGTGGGTGGGAGTTAGAATTTTCTTCCATTTGGTTGATTTTATTTGTTTATCATTGAGAGAGGTGGAGAAGGATGGTTTGTCCATATGTGAATAAAGATATGATTATAGAGGAGGGAGAGGGTGAGGCCTACAGGTCGGTGGCCCCTCACAAAATGGCCCCATAGAGGCAGACAGCCTGCATGACAGGAGCAGCTGCAAGGATAATCAAACAGTAGTAGGATTGGATTTTAGAATAGACCAAGGTTGGAAGAAAATGGTAGGAAAAAACTATGAACATTAAAGGGATTAATAGGAAAAACAAATAAAGAAGAAACCTGTGCAGGCAGAAGGCAGGTAGGCAGGCAGGCATGATATATTGAAGGACTAGAGACCATAATCAGATTTTGGAGATTTTGATGCAGACGATGGTGATGATGATGAAGAATTTAGGAGAGTTTTTTTCTATGATGATGATAATGATGGATGTCCAGTTTGGGTGAATAAGTGACAAAGAAGCAGCAGTTACCAGATCCAAAAAGCCTCCAACACAATGTCTTCTTCTTCTCCCAGACTCTCTGTTGTCAGTAGTAACAGCAGTAGGGACCAAGATCACAACATGGTGCAACACCACCACCAGCAGCAATTAACAACAGCAGTAGCAGCAGGAGAAAACACAGCTATAACCAGGAACAACAGTGCCATAGTGAAGAGAAAGAGAAATCTTCCTGGAACACCAGGCAAGCATGGATATATATACATAGATAACTAGATATATATCGAACCTTCCCATGTGTTATGCTTTTCATGGATCTCCGTGTGTTTAATATTGAATCTCCAGACAAGTTAGCATATATGTTTCAGTATTGGAATTTCAGATATTGATGCCCTTCAAAGCATGGTTTCGAATTTGGAACACTGTAAAACGATAAAACCTTCTTGGGCCTTTGAGAAAGATTAGAATTAAAGCTATTGCTTCCATACCAAGAAATACCAAAGCAAGATTCATTTTGTTGACTACCCATATCTATCAGATAGAGTAAATTGAGTACAAGTAGGCCCTGATAGGTCTAATTTTGAGAGGAGAGTGTTTTCTATAGCACCAGAAGTCTGATTCAATATTCCCCCTTGAGTCCTGGCCTGTAGATATGTGAAGGGTTGTATGTAGTTTGGGTAATTGTATGGTTATTATAATCCAACAGCAGTCTGTTTTTTATTGATGATTATGACGTAGAGCAATATGCTTAATTGGATTGATTGTTTATATCAAACAGCACTCAGGTTTTCTTTCGTTTTTTCTTTTTTCCTTTGTGATTTTGCAGACCCAGATGCGGAAATCATTGCTCTATCCCCCACTACTCTCATGGCTACAAACAGATTTGTTTGTGAAGTTTGCAACAAAGGTTTCCAGAGAGAACAAAATCTGCAGCTTCACAGGAGAGGACACAATCTTCCTTGGAAGTTGAGGCAAAGAACTACTAAAGAGATAAAGCGGAGGGTTTATCTGTGTCCAGAACCCACTTGTGTACACCATGATCCCTCCAGGGCTCTAGGAGACCTAACTGGCATAAAAAAACACTTCTGCAGAAAACATGGTGAGAAGAAATGGAAGTGTGATAAGTGTGCCAAGAGATATGCTGTTCAGTCTGACTGGAAAGCTCATTCGAAGACTTGTGGTACGAGAGAATATAGGTGTGACTGTGGGACTCTTTTCTCCAGGTATTGTCACTTGATGCTTTAAAAAAAGGGAAAAGACAGTGGGTTTTATTTTATTTTATAACTGTGATTGTTTCCATTATGTCTGCAATGAATGCCATCTTCTTGAAAGTTGTGTCCAAGCAGCCATTAGTACTCATGGGAGAAAACATTAGACTTGGGGATGAGCATTCAGTATGCTAGTTGAGGTCATCTATGCCTTCACTGCCTCAAGATCTGAATACCAAATTTCAGAAAAATCACTGCAACAAATATAAACATGCTTTACTTGGATAGCCCAAATTGGTTTCAGTTGCAGCTAAATATCGCTGCATCACTGTTATTACATCTTTGTAAACTTCTGGAGCCCTAATGGCCTACCTTTTTCCAACAATATGGTCTTTCCATCAATGTCAAAATTGGGCTCATCAGCATATATACAACCATAACATCAAACATTCTTTTGGTAATTGTTTCTTGACCTCGATCTACCTTCTATTCTGTGGTACTAAGACCCCACTACTACATGAACTAGAAACAGTTGAACATACCAAACCTATATAAGATAGCTGAAAATAGACCTAACAAATAACCCAAAACAAAAGACTTCAAAAATTCTATTTCTTTAGATCCAAATAACTAGTCTCTTCCCTGATTCAAGAGCCCCGGCACTGATATTTTCCACTCATTTTTGCTGCAACATTCAAAAACTATACAACTCCTACAGATACAGCACTTATAGGCCTACTCCTTCATGCAGGCACAATATATACACTAGACCTAGTTCTCCACTTTAACTAGCCCTAGCCTTAAAATCACTTCATGCATAAATACACTGCTTCTGCAATTCACTCGCCACTTGCTTTCTAAATCGCTCATTTCCTCCATAACTAAAACCCCCCCATTAAGCTGTACCAAACATACCATGCTGCAACATTGCTAAACTTAAATCTTTAGATTTTTCTGGAAACCAGAAAGCAGCTCAGGTATAGAACTAAATGTCCCTACGTGAAAACAGTTGCTAAACTTGGATAGATACTTCTGATGCACAAAAGGACACACAATAAGGTCTTGACCTGCAACTAGCTCTGGGAATCCCGTGCTTAAACTGACCACATACATTGCATTGACACGTGATATTACTATGGAAGTGCCAAAACGATATTCTGCAACCAATTCAAAGCAAGCTCTTAAATTTGCAAGATGCCAAAAGTTCTGCCAATGATACCAAAACCCTTTTTCAAACTTTCAGTACATTGCCACCAAAACGATATGGCCATGTCTATTCACGTGTAACCTGTATAGTTTTGGTTACATCCACTCAACACGTGAAGCATGAATTATATTATAATTACTGCATTATTTTATATAGTTTTTTTTTTTTTTTTTTCATTCTATGAAAAATATTTCTATGTGAAGAAAATAGAAATTAAAAACTATATGACCTAGGGATAAATAAAAAGTTATGTTACTGAACTTCTATATGAGGGTGGTTGTTTTTCTGATTTAATATATTGGGCGAAGTATATAAAAATTATATATGATAAGGAGAAAAAGGTTGTAGTATTTCTGATTTATTGTATTTGGTAGATTATATGATAAGGAGATAAAAGAGTGTGAGAGATTTATGAAACTGAACTTCTGCATGTGGGGCTGTTCTATTTTTGTTTTATGTGTTGGTATGTTATAGCTGTTTGTATTGCCGATTTATATGCTGGAGCTCTGATTATGTATTTTTTTTGTTTTGGTCTGCAGGAGGGACAGCTTTATTACCCACAGAGCATTTTGTGATGCATTGGCTGAAGAAAGTGCAAGGGTTCCTGGAGGATTAGCAGTTGCAAGCAGCCATTTATATGGTAACAATGTTCTAGCCGGATTGCAGGCTGGAGGCCAGTCAGGCTCTCCAATGTCTATCATGGCAGCTCCATCATCCTCTTCTTCTTTTAGGCCTTCGGGAAGCCTCAACCATGGAGGAGGAGGTGGAGGTGGCATGAATGCTGCCATATTTTTTCAACAGTCCTCTAGAGCCATGCAGCAAGCTGCCGCTGCAGGTATTCTTCAGGACAGTAGTGCCTATGATGGTGGTGGTGGTAATTCACAAGGAATGAATTTGTATGAGAAGCCATTGTCAGGACTGATGCAGCTGCCTGCAATGGGGTCGTCCAATAATCCTGGAAGTCAGATGGTTTATCCTGATCTTTTCGCTTCATCTGATCTTCAACAAAGTGGGGTTTCTGGACCACCATTGGATTTTACAGGCAACAACAACGCGCAGCCACTCTTCGCTATCAATAATAACAATAACAATAATAGTAATAGTAATGATAATGGTGGTGGTAGTAGCAGCAGCAGCATGGGTGCTCATGGGCATCACCATGGAGGTATGAGCATGCCCAATCTATACAGCCAACAACACCTCAGCCAAAACACCACCACTCATGCTCAAATGTCAGCCACTGCATTGCTTCAGAAAGCTGCACAGATGGGTACAACTACAAGCAGCACTAGTCCATTGCTGAGAGCCTTCAATGGAAATGCAATAAACAACAACAGCAACAATAACAACAACATGGCCAGGTCTTTCAGTGGAAATAGCTCAAGATCATTAGAAAATGAAGGTCTACAAGACCTTATCATGAATTCTCTTGCAGCTGGATCCACGGGACCCATGTTTGGAATAAGCAGCATGCATCATCATCAACCTACATATGGTGGAAATTACAATGCTGTTCCTGAAAATGAGAGAAACCCACAACAGCAACAGCAAGCTTATCATGTCCATGGAGTACAGCAGCAAAAAATGCAAGGAGCTGGTGGGAGCAATCAAATATCATCAGTATTGTCAGGCATGGCAAACAGAAATGAAGACCCAGCAGCAGGAGACAGATTAACCAGAGACTTCTTAGGTGTGGGAGGTGTCTCCAATACAAGTTTTCTTATTAGAAATCATCATGATACCATCACCAACATGGACTCTCAAAGGAAAGCTGCAACTTCATATAATAACACCACCACCAACAACACCACCACCACCTCCACCAACAACAATAGTAATCAATGGGAAAATTTGAGGTAAGTTTATTCTTTTGGGTGGCCAAAAATGGTGATCTTAAAGAACTCTTGATTATATCCAGCAATGAAAAAATTGTCAGTCGGGTGATTTGACAGTATCGTCATTTTTTTTTTGCTTCTTGTTGTAAAAAGACTCAGAAGTTTAGTGTAGTGATCTCTGTACTTATTTTTTTGGGCATTCGATAGTTTGGAATTAATTTGAGTGATAAAATGTTGTGAAGCGAGGCAAGTTCGAAGTTTTCATTGCTTTTGTTCATGTGCAGTATTTTTTTTACTGGGATAATTTTCTTCTATGCCATTTTATATGGAATATTAAAAAATCAGCTTATTTTCATTGCTTTTGTTCATGTGCAATATTTTTTTTACTGGGATAATTTTCTTCTATGCCATTTTATATGGAATATTAAAAAATCAGCTTATTTACAGTCCCTTGTACACTCCATGCACTTATTTTCCCTTTCTAAATCAGATTTGCATGGATGATGAAAATGGTAGATTGATTCATTCTACTGAAAGTAAATTGCCGGTACGTAAAGGAAATTAGCTTAGTTACAATCCCTTGTACACTCAATGCACTTATTTTTCCTTTCTGAACCATGAAAATCATTTTGCATGGATGATGGAAATGGTAGTCCGAATCATATATACTGCAACTTTTCATATATACTGATTCATTCCACTGAAAGTAAATTGCCAACATGTTATGGAATATTTCAACATATTCCAATATTGATAACACTACGCATGGTATCAATAGTGAAAATGGTAGTCCGAATCATGTATACTGAAATTTTCATGTATACTGATTCAATCTACTGAAAGTAAATTGCCGACACGTTAGGAATATTTCAACATATTCCCGTGTTGATAACACCGTGCATTGTATCAATAGTGAAATGGAAATGAATAATGCCATGCTTTGTTCTTTCACTGAAAAATTAAGGATTGGTATAACGTGGAGCTTCATTAGTACATCTTGTTTGGAATATAGTCCTCGACCTTCATCATTGCATGGCTCCTTTTGTGGCTAGAATGACTACTGCAGAATACGGTCCTCCTACAGTAGAACCTATGTACTAAATGGTTCTCCATTCCATGAGATAATTATTGTGTTAAGAAAATTGTAGCAGGGAAGAAGTTATACCAATTTGTTCACCTGAAAGTAAACAGTTGATGTATTCTTTTGAACATGTGACACTTATCAATATTTAACAGTATTAAATATAAACGTTAATGAAGATAAATAATAGAATTTTTTATTCTACGAAATAAAAAATAATATAGAAATTATAGATTTTTTCTTATAATAATTATTAGGGTTCATTTATCTCTCTCAAAACTTCTATTTGCATTGGTGTAAGAAATTTTGTTGGAGAAATATAAATTTAAGAAATGATAGTTTAAATTTTTTATTTTACCTAATAATAATAAGATGATGTATCATATATATTTTTAGATGAAAAGATAAATATTTTGATTTATTTAAAATATTTTAATATCAGTTGATATGAGATGGTTAAATAATCTATCTTTTTAGATTTAATATCAAGAATTGAAAAGTATATATTAAGCTAAAATTATATTCATTTAGTTATAAAATAATCTTAAATGTTACTATATTTTTTAAATTAAAAAGTACTTTCTATTATTTTGAGTGTTTATATGGTTAAATATTTTAATTAAAAAAATTGTTTGTTTTTTGGCTTTTTTTTAGATTTTTGAGAGTAATTACACACAAATATATTTGGGAGTAATTGAAAACTGCCTTCTATTATTTTGAATGTTTAGATGTTTGGATATTTTAATTTAAAAGGTTCATTTGAAATTACAATATAATGAACTTTTAGTTCTATTTTTGTATAAAATAATTATATGTTTTTTTTTTTGAAAAATAAAAATCAATTTTAGCATTAAGTAGTATTTTAAAATGAAGTCATATTATGTTATTAATAATATTTTGTGTTGGTTTTGTCTATTTATTTATATACAATAAATTTGGTCTAAATTAAGTGATATTAGTATTCTTGTTGACTTTTGAAATCAAAAACTCCCTTCACATATCCCCAAAACAAGCTCCATCTCAATACTTTCTATCTTTTATTCCCTGTATGAACCATATTGTACAATAATTATAGTCTATTTCTTGCTTATCCTTTAGCTGATTGTGTGTGTTTCACTTTTCCACCTTTCTCATTTATAGATGTTGGAAGTTAGCACACGTGTCAATATTATGAAATTTGAATTCAAAGTCATCTATAAATAAACAAGTATTCTAATCTTTAGCCAAGTAAATTATCTATTACACATTTAGCACTCAATATATTGTTGATACATGAGAAACATATTTTAGTGTTATAAGGTTTTGGATGATTTCTTTGTTCTACTTCATAGGTTATAACTATTAGAGGGATGGATAGTGGGTAATAGCCACCTAAACCTATTGTATGGCCCCTAATTCATTTTCCCTAAACATCTAAGTTAGATATTTAACTATTGTAGGTAGATAAGGCCTGCAACATAAAAATTGAGGGCAAAGAAGCAAACGATAAACCTAGGAGAAAAAACCCATGATAAGATTTAAGTTTCAAATATTTTGTTTAGATTGAAAAGTTATACTTTAAACATATCTCTTAAGTGAAGTTACAGTCCTGAAAACCTTTTTTAATCGAATTAAAAAAATGATGATAATTGTCTTGGGTTTTATTGCACCTTTTCAAGTTTAGATCTTTGTGACGAGTCTTCTCCAGTGTTGTTCATAAAGATACACTATTTTGATCCCTATGTATTTATTCTAATAATAATATTTTATTTTATAGTTAAGTATTGTTACTATATTATACATTTACTTTTAATGTTTAATTAAAGACAATTCTTTTTTTTGTTTTATATTTTAGTGAGCCCACATTGTCTAACACATAGACAAAGGATATATCAATTCATGATGTTTTTTAATATTAAGTTGAATCTCAGGTGCCTCATATTTTACAAGGTTAATTTTATTGCAGGTTTCAAGTTTTTAATTTTTTATCCAGATGTTATATTTGATGTGCTAGATCTCATAACCTATGTTATCCTAGTTTATAAAATTTCCCAAAACATTAGTGTGTTTATATAGCGTGTTTATCTATTTTTTATTTATAACACTAAAATTGAGTAGATCTGATATTTCAAGTAGAAGTGCTATACTTAATCAAAAATGACTTTGTATTGTTAAAAAAACCTCTTGTTAGATTTAAGTTAGGATTGTAAATTGAAATATCATTTGAAGGCATGTCGAAGTTTTTTAAAATTAAAGTTTTTAAAGAAAATGGTACAAATGTAAATAACGTCTTGTGTTGATAATTATTTTTATCAATAAGAAGATTTGAATGCCCAAACTAATGCTAATGTTGAGAGTGGTCAACCGTCTACATTCCAAAATGCATCAAATAAACTTATTAATACACAATTTAATTTTTTTTAGTTGAAAACCCTCAAAATATTTAAAAAATAATAAAATTGTTAAAATAAATTATAAGTGTTGGTTTAACCATTACCTCATTATATCGAAATCTTATAAATTCTTCTCAAAATCCTTAAATTTCTTTTCAAAACCCTCTAATATCTTCTTAAAATCCTCCAATATAAAAAATCGCTACATCCTCCAATTACATTACTCATTTCCAACAACCATTACATATAATATATCAATTTAAAACTAGAAACACTTATATAAAAGAGAAGAAACATGATGCTCATTTTTTTTAAAGGTATAATGTAGCATAATGTTATAGGCCTCAACCTCAAGCCCATCGTTAGGAAAAGACATAAGAAAATATTAAGGGTCAATATAATTACAATCCTAAGCTCATATTAAAGGTTTTCAAATCCATCCCTTTGGATACCTGTTAAAGAAAATAGAATTAAAAGTTTAATCTCGTGTTTCAAGATATAAATAAATTCAGCCCAAGGGAGGTGCTAATAAATGATTTTATCATTAACAATCACATATTTATTTAGTTCTAATATCTATGTTATTTTTCCACTTGTTACTTTTATTTCATATTTTGAAATCGCCATTTTAATTGATTGTATTTATTTAGTTTTAATATTTATGTTATTTTTCCACTTATTATTTTTATTTCATATTTTGAAATGATTGTTCTAATACATATTCTTCATAGAATGTAAAATTAAACGAAAAAAAAAATTAAACATATAAATTCTAATAATATTTTTCTATATCAAAATTAGCTCATGAAATTATTTTTCATTCTGTTTCAAATGTTTTTGTGGCTCCAAAATTTAAATTATTCCATAAAAAATAACATTCATTACATCACATTAGATCATTTCACAATTCTTTTTTAGATTTTTCCCATGATAATAAGTTGTTTATTAAGCTTTTCCTTGGAAACCTAAAGGTTTATGATCTTGATCATTTTTATTCCCTCCAATTTAAATTAGTTCTTTATTTATTGTATCAATAAAATGAAGGTTAAAGGGTCACTCATCCATATATTAATATAAATATATTCTATACAAAATAAATATTTCAACATTTAATTTTTTTCATATAGAAAAAAAATCTGAGATACTTACAACAAGTCATTTCCATATCTTGTCAACAATATAACACTCATAACATAAGTACATTAAAATTAACGATTTGTAGTATATATCAAAGTTAATTATTACAAACAACTTTCGAAAAAAGCTAACTTTTACAACCTAGTGAACACTACCTTCCACAACATCTCCAAAATGATGATATTTTGTATCAAGGGCCCAAATTTATACAACAATTAGTATACAATTACCCAAAACTTTATTATTTCTATTTAAATAATATCTTAATCATCAAGGAGAAGGGTCATATTGTTTCTATAAATAACCCAAAAATTACAAGTATCAATAAAAGGCCTATGGTTGTGACTACAACCTTCCATCTCTTTATTTATACATCATTGTCAATGGATTCTTCCCCTCTAATCAGGGATTAGATACCACAAAGGATCGAATAGTGAAAGTGAAGACTAATACATTTTACAATCAATCTCTTAACTATGTATTTGTAAAAATTTAATATGGAAATTATTGCTTTATAATTATTAGGAGAGTGAGGTTATTTTTTATTCAAAGTAATTAAAATTTTGACCCAACAAGAACAAAAACTTATATAAACTTCTTTGCATGAATATTTATGCAATTTTTTAAATTTATTACCTTTGATTGAAGTCTCAATTCTGTAATAACAATATCAAAATTTGACATCGTAGTTCTTATAGAAACAATGATGTTAGATGGATTTGGATGATCCATTCTCAACCAGAGGAGCCTCAAGTTCTCTAATGATATAAAAAAGGACCTCTTTACCCTTTTTTTAAAATATATATATATATATATATATATATATATATATATATATATATATATATATATATATATATATATATATATATATATATATATATATAATCAAATAATCTTTACATAACGATTATAACTCCAATCTGTGTTATAAATAAGAGAAATTTGTGCAGACATATCTCACATAGAAAAATTTTTCTTAGATTTGAAGAAGATAAAAATGTTTAGAAAAAGGATTTTGGTCTATTGACATAAAAAGGTAAATTCAAAGTAATCCTTTCTATTTTAAATTTTAACCATTGTACCATGTTCTAAAAGGTAACATTTTTTGACCAATAAATATTTTATCTTGAAAATGGAGATTCCTATAAATTACCTCCTCCTTCGCCTCCTTACTCAATTCCTCTAATTTCCTCTTTAGCTCCTTTCTTTCCTATTTCAAATCTCTAGCTTGTTATCTCAATGCAAGTAGTTACATTGTACAACCATATTTCCTTAAAGTTTGACTAATTATAAGATTCTCTTCTAAAGATATATATCCCATCATATGAATGAATATAGATTCAATAACAACTGGCAAAGGATCTAGTAAAGGGGCATTCCCCTAAAAAAACACCTACAACTTTATATAAGGTCTCAAATTTTTCTTCCCCTACAGACCCAAATTGTAAAACCCCATCTCTAAAATCCTTCCAAAGCTTACTCCTTAATATTTTCAAGATCTTTATCTAAGGGTTCCATAAATCCTCATTATTTATGGTCTTATCATCATCCCCTAAGATAAAATCTCTTCCTCATGTAGATTATTTCCTTAACAACCCTCGTTTATTGAAGGTCTTAATAGACCTTATACACACCAATTTATTAATAACATGCATATAATTTAATTCATCCTCAAAGTCCTATAAATAAGATATCACCATCCTTCTACTTTTGTTTCTACTATGATCCACTACTACAACCTTATTACTCGCAATAAATTTTTTCTAGAACTTAATTATCTTATCTTTTATTAATTTATCTTAAACTAAGATATTTATGAATCCATGACATGAAAAGGCCTTAATCCTATCACCATGAAATTTAAAATTCATCCTTTGAATCATATTTAATAAAAATAAGGGAAGTATTTTTATGAAGTATGCTTTAAATGAGACAAAAACTTAAAATTGTAAGCAAATAAGAGAAAAAATTGACGTTCAAAATTTATGTACTTTTAAACCAAAAATATCATTTATAGCGAGGGCTTAGGAAGAATGTTACATAATAATCCTTTATTATGAGCCTCTAATTATTCTCCTGCATCAAGGAATAATTTATAAAATTTCATTGATCTTGACTTAACCTTAAACCATCTCTCTCCTTCCATTAACAACCCCAAAACCCTAAAAACCAAATATTTAGTCAACTATATATGCAAACCTTAGACCCCTATAACCCCATTCCTCATGGATTTCACAACTCCCATTGTAATATACTCATCATGACATTGCAATATTTCAAAAAAACCCAACCATCCAGTTACCTAAAAATATTCAATAACCTTAAGGGTGAATGTTTTGATAACTCCCATATGATTGGATAACCACCCATTAAAATGGAAATCCAAGATAAAGAACATAAACAATCACTTATGCAATCAAAACTCTATTAAATCCTAATTTTCAAGTTATACAAACACTCTTCTCCAACAAAACAATTACAAATATTTTAATGCAAAAATCATTAAAATGAGGAAAGGTAAAATCATAGATAAAACCCAAGGTGGTAGGCTTCACTAATCACCTCCACTCTTTCCACCCAGAAATACTTAAAATGATATTAATGATCAATTAATACTCATTACCATATTTTTTTTGAATTGATCTCACTCTTACAATTAATCATTTCCATGTACTTCCAAGCCCATATTTTTATAGCATTTCCACCTACTCACAATTACCTACCCTTAAGAATAATATGACTACCATTCCATACGCTACCTTCATAATCCAAAAATTACCTTTTCCTTTACCATTATAAAATAAGAAACTCTTTCATAGCCTTAAGGTAAATTTACTCAATGCCTTAATAAGCCTTACTTATTTAACACAAGACATTTAGAGAACCCATCCCCATGATAAGCCTCCATACTCTATAATGATGAGATCGATATTTTATCTACTTTACAATTACCAAGAATATCCATTAATGATTGAATTACATAAAGCAATTAGTTAAAGTGATTGAGCTAAACAATTGAACTAGAGTTATAACTTCATTAAGAATACTTTTTAGCTTCTAGTTTGGAAAATTTATCTACTTCATTGCATTCATCATGACTAAGGAATACCCTTCCCAAATCACATTGTTACATCTTTTATCCAAATCAATATTCAATTCTACTACCAATATTATAACTTCTACCTCATTATTTGTCATTTTCAGAATTAAAAATGACTAATTCCTTATTTTACCACACTTGTGGATGATTTCAAGGCTCACTTTCAAATTAACATTCAAATAAAGTTAAAATTTTCTAAATTAACTCAATTTAGATAAGAATCCAATGAAAATATCAGTGATTACGTAATTATATTTAAAATTATAGTTATTAAGTAGAACTACAAGCCACTAGATAATGAAGTTCAAATCATCTTTGTTGATAGCTTGATTCCAATTATTAAACATATATTTTTTTCATTTCTTATCATTATTTTTAATAGATTTATCATATTATTATATAATTTTAAACTAAGCTCTTGGATGCAAATGTAATTAATTATTATTCCAATATGTTTTCTTCTTCTAATGATTCAAAATTTCCAAAACAATTCAAATGATAAAAATAGAGGTAATGACAATGAATTTTCAATAAATAATAATCCTAAGACTATAGTCAAAACTATTAAAAAAATACCTTTATAAGTTCCTCTCAATCCATTAAATAGATAAGGCAATTTAATGGGATTAATAAGTTTCCACAAATATGTTGAAGAAGTTATTTGAGTACAACATGATTTATTTACCTCAAGTAAGACTTCATCCTTCAATACCTTTAACTAGAAATTGTGACTCAAATGCATATTGTGACTATAATAGAATTAAAGGACATTCATCAAATAGATGAATTACATTGAAGCATAATACTCAAAATCTCGCTACGAAAAACCAAATTTTGATAGAAAGATAAATAAATTGCAATAATCAATCCCTCCAAACTAACATTTAAAAATTTACAGTGATATTCTTTTGAATCATACCAAAAAGAAATATAATAATGTAAATTACAATAAAATTGATGAGAGAAATTTATAAACTAAACACATTTCATAACTTGCATCCATTTATTCCCACAATCAAGGTAAATGAGAAACAAAGACTCAATTCTAATTTTGTTCATATAGGAATTTGATTTGCCTAAATTAAAATGAAAACCAAAACATAGCTTACATGATAAAATAGGAGAGAGTCTAAAATAAGAGAACAATCTCATATAAAAAACCCAATTAAATTTGAAATTAAGGGGAGGGTTAATATATCTTGAGCAAGAGAGCTTCCCTCTCCTTACTAGCCACATAATATGACTATATTATTAGCCCATTGGTGGTGGCATTAAATATTGGTGGAATTTAACTTACTTATCCTATTATACGTCAAGAGAAGTGTGATAAAACATATTTAGTAAAGTATCTAACATAATTTAGCTTAATATTAGGTATATAAATAACATTGCACTAAAACTCAACCTTAAATGTATTTTAGGTAGGCTTATACATAATAAAAAGGATAATAATATTTTGGTTATACGTCCAAAAAACTAGGATTGATGAGGTAACCATGTACAATAAATATGATTTGAAAAATGAGACACATCACAAGTGTCTCTCAAAATACTATTAAAATAACATAAGTGATTGGAAGTCCTAAGATAAGTTGTAAGGCATCCCAAGAAATTAGTATAACACTCAAGTAATACACAAGTATGTTGAAAGAGGATGGGTTGATCCATCACTAAATAGAGGTTCATATATAGGTTGAATCCATCACAAAAGAGTGCATTATGTGGGTTGATCCATGATTGAATCAAGATAATTATATGTGTTAATCCATTACTTAAAAAATGCATTAGGTAGGTTGATCCAACATGGAAGCAAGTACAAGTGAATGGACACCTAGTGAATAACTAAAAAATAAAGTGCACGAGTGGTTTAGGTCCACTACTGAAACATTAATGAACTAGCAGATGCTAAAGATGTTGAATGATAATACTATCAAGTGAGGTATCTAAAATATAAAATAGTTCATCAAATAAATTCCACCAATAAGATATTTGATAGATGTAGATGGTGAGATGTGCCACCACAAGGATACCTACGAGAGCTACACATAACACTTGAAGAAAGCATTATAACCAACCCCCAAACTATTGAATGGGTGGAATAGATGAAATATAGGTATGAGTGGTCTAAATCCACTAATTTAAAACCATATAATTAATATAAGTTGTGGATATTGTAAATCACTCACAACAAGGAGTCAGATTGACTATCAAGGTATCAAAAAATATAGATAAAATCAATTTCACAAAAGATAATTGAAAATAGACAAATAGATGTTAGATATTCCAAAACTTCCATTTGTCAAAAATTCCATCGTAAAGGTGTGATTTTATCCAAAAAATGGAGGGATACAGTAGACTAAAAGGTGTGATGATCTATACTCAAACATGGCTATGCGGAATGGGAGTAAAAACATGGTAACGACCTCAAGATAACTATATGAGTGATCTGAATCCACTATTCAAACACCAAAGAGATGTAAAAAATAGTAAAGGGGTCATATAAAAATGTTAAATCTATCTAAATAAGTCTAAAGGGGTCACATAAGGACTCACATGAGTCTCATGCCTAAATAAGCTTAAGAGATTCTTAGAATAACTCATAAGACATGCATCAATCCTCATGTGGGTTCCAAAAAATAAAGTGCCTAATAAGAGACTAATGTACAAAATAGGAATAAATAAATGATTATTGTGATTAAAAAAATCACACTTATAAAAAAAGATGTTAATTATGTAGTTAGATAATGTACTCCAAAAATTCTATAAGGTGCATAGAAAATGGCCTTAGAGTATGTCTAAAACACAATGAAATGTGGAAGTGATAGATAAAGACAATTGATTATTTATGAATAGGGAAAGAAATCATAATAATTATAGACAATTGGTCTCAATCTACTACTATAAAACATGTCCAAAGGTGCAAAATAGATTCATTGAAAGTGGGTCAAGTGAAAAGAGACCCAAAAAAACCCTCAATAGGGTCCTGAAAACTAGGTCGTGTGAAGTACCTTGAACAATATGAGAAAAATATAATCATTTTTAGAACATTAGAAATACATGATTACACACAATGTGGGAAAACATGAAGCTTCAAAAAAATCCAAAAATGGAGTTGGAACAAAGGAGATATGAACTGCAAAAGATAAAAGACAAGGTTGCAAAACTATAAAAAATAATTTATTATGGAAAATGGGGGGGGGTGTCAAACTACCTATCAGAATGTGCCCCACCCTCTAGTATTTAACAACTTGATATGTAGAATTTTTTATTACAAAATAAACACATTATATTTACCAAATGTAATCAAAATTGACCCTTTACAGACTGTACTACTAATAGATGGTACACACCTAGGTGTCAAATAATCCCACTTAAAAATAATGTTGTTCCCCACTTTAATTTTTTTCCTCACATTAAAACATTTACACCCCTATAACATTTAAAAGTGGGTCTCTTTAACAAATAAATTTCACACCTCCCCAGTTTTAAAACAAAAATGCCCTAACCCCCTAGTAATAAACTGCCCCCTTATAACAAAATTACCCTTTGTCAAAATACATGTGCCCTACCTAAAATTAAAAAAGGCCCCTCCCTTATTATAATACACTCGATTTTAAAATGTAAGTGGATTTAAAAATAAATGCCAAGTATTATAAATACCCATTAAGAAAAATAGTCCTCAAAATTTTAAATTTCAAAAAGGTGTCCAAGTTAGTGGCGAGCTTCAAGACAATACATAATGTTGTGGAAGAAACTAAAGGAGTGGTACGAAGGTAGTCGATCAAGCCACACATCATAAAAGAAAAAAACACAAGTGGGGCTAGTGGCATGATCCAATGATAGAGATTGTTGAGGATGCCTAATGTTGGTTGTAAGAGTAGTTGGTCAATGTTAGAGAGGATACCAACAACACAGAACACACATAATAGGTGGTATCAAAGAAACATCAACAATGACTATGTGTTAATGGTGGTCATGGAGGTGAATGATAATATCACTAGCTTCATAGCAGAGGTGTAGTAATAGATCGAATGAAAATGGTTAAACAACAAAAAACAATAATAATAGTTACAATTCATGATCCATATGATCTATAAAAACTATATGGATTAGAATTTTTTTGTGATGTGATAAATTAGGAATAAAAATTACAAGCTAAGAATAATGGAAGAAAAACCCAAAATACCTAATCTATCCTAACTACATAACACCTCAGAGTAGGAAAAGTAAGTAATTTAAATGCAAATACATAATTAAATACAACAAGTATACCTCACTTTGAAATCAAATTTAGCTTCCTTGACAAGTAGTAGATGAGCTCGAATAATAATAGATGAACTTAATATATGTTTGATATGCTAGATTGGTTTTAACAAGTGTTAATGATAGTTTAAATAATAGTTATGAAGGATAATTTATTACAGACAAGGTGGAAACAATATTTCATTAATCTCCAAGTTCTTAGTTGTATTTTCATGGAGGTGTGGATGGTTATATAGAAGGTGGTGGAGGAGATCAATGGCTGAAATTTAGCCTTGGTGGAAGGAGATCTAAGGGGTGTAAGGATTTTATAGGAATTTAAAATTCCTATAGAATTATAGATAATGATTAGTGAGGGGATCTAGGAAACTTAGATATTTTTAGAGTCCATTATAAGTAACCAATGAAGATTAGTTAGTGATTAAAAGGAGGATTTATAGGCATCGTAGTGGAGGTAGTTGGTGGTAGGTGAGGGAGGAATTAAAAAGTTAATATATTATATAAGTGGAATGTTAATAGGAGAAATGTTAGGATGATTTAAATAATATTAGTATGTTTTTTTATTTAGTATTTAATCATTATCAACTTCCATGGATAATGATTTAGCTATGATTAAGTTAATATCATGACCACCAAAAATATCTAGAAGATGGTCCCCCATACCTAGAGCAAAAGAGTTATAAACTAGATCAACTATTTGATTAGTACCTTCATAACCTAGAAAGGTCGGTATTTCAAGAGAAAATTTTGTATGTGAACTGGTGAAGAATTAACTCCACAAGGAATATGAAGATGTTTACCAATATGATGCTCTATTTGAGTACCAAATATTTTTGGTTTTATATAGACTCTACTCAAGGAAGAACTACTCGTTATCGAAATGAAAGACGATCAATTATCTACCCAAGGGGATAAAAGATCCCACATACAAAAAAAAATTGTAAGGGGATTTAAACCAAGTGGCATTAAAAATGCATAGTGTTAGTAGGATTGAGATATACTTGCCCTCTAGACCAGATGAGAAGGTCCCCCCTCATTTGGTTCTCTGTAGGAGAATCTCCACTCATTGCTTCTTCTAATATCCCCTCTATATTTGATATAATGGTTAAAATAATATTATAAATATTTAAAGTCATAGTATTATCTCATTTTAATTATTTATTTTTAATATACACATATTAAAATAGATGAATTATATCTATATATGTGTCAATACAAAGAGTAATACTATTATTTTTTCTGTATCAAGAGGAATTATTTTCTATCTACGTATTATCATAGAATTTTATATGTAAAGATGAATGATCTCCATACATATATGTTTAATTAAAGAGTAGAGGGTAGAGGGTAGAGACAACCTATATATCTATCTGGGTGGCCTATAAATAGAGTAGGGGCACCCCATAGATAGATAAGGGGACCCCAGATAGAGCCCCTATAAATTTAAGGGGGGAGGGGGGGAATATAGAGTATAGATAGTTGAGCCTTCCCCTCCTCCCCCTTGGCATCCCTATATCAATAGGGGTTCAGTACCCTATATATATATATATATATATATATATATATATATATATATATATATATATATATATATATATATATATATATATATATATATATAACCTTATCAATCTACGGCTTACCCTCCTAAGCCCCTATAAATAGCTACTATATAGAGATGGAGAGGAGTGGCATATTATATATAGTTTTTTTGGAAACCCCTCTATATATATATGGGGATTGAGTTTAATGGGAACTTTAAACTAACTTTCATATAAATAGAGAGGCCATATATAGTTTAATTTATATAGAGGTCCACCATATAGATATATAGGGCCCAAATAGATATATAGGGATTGGGGGAGGGGTTGACAAAAAAATTATATATAGTTGGCCCTATACCCAAGCCTATATATCTATCTAGGCCCTATATATCTATATGGTATCCCTCTATATAAACTAACTATAACTAGATGGATATGGGGCATCCATCTGCCCTATATATATAATGAGTTCTATATATAGGGTGATCCAATATATAGAGTAAGCTAGAACTAGGATAGAAACTAAACTATTATGCACTCACTCGATTGATGACTAGACATTTCATTTATGCACCTTCTATATCATTAGATTAGAGAAGGGGGCTATATATACACTATGCACTCACCCCTATCTATTCTAATCTATTATGTATCAATTGACCAGGGGGCATGAATTTATAATGTGTATGGTGAATAGATGGAAAATAAAGGCGGAAACTATATACCCTACCATATATTTAGATCTAGAAGGCACTAATAGGACTATTAGTATAAATTATATATAGTTTGGGATATGAGCCGAGCCCTATACATATATGTCTAATGTTGTTGGGGCATTTCTCTAATCTCACTCATTTATTGGGAGTTAGGAGCTTCTTGATATAAGAAATCGAGGGCCCTAGATAGTTATAGGGTCTCCTCTCCAGACAAATAGGTTCTCTCTTGATGGTCCCCTTTCTCATTTATATATAGGGTACCCCTATATATATAGTCTCTATCCCATGAGAAAGAAAGATCCCATATATATATATATATATATATATATATATATATATATATATATATATATATATATATATATATATATATATATGTCTTGATCCATATCCCAAAGCATAACTAAAGAGAGGCAATTATATATAGAGGGGGCCCATATCCATCTATATACCCCTATTTATAGTTTATATGGGGTGGGGGAAATGGATAGACTCTATATATCTATTTGATCTGGGGGGCACCTCATATATAAATGAGAGAGGGGAGTTGGGGTTAACCCCATATATACATATATAAAACTTGAGCTCCCTAGATATATATATATATATATATATATATATATATATATATATATATATATATGCAATCATCAATATACATATAGAGATAGGGATTTATATATGGATAAGGGACCCCTTCTCTCTCTATATGGGATAGATAGCCCTTATCTCTATGTGCGTTCCTCTCCTTGAAACCATATATATTAGGATTAGTCTATGGTATGGTAAAGACCTCCCTCCCCCCCAAATATCTAGCTTTTTTGGCCCTATAAATAAAATAAACTATATGGTATAGAAACTTGACCCCCCTACTCTTTATAGATGGGGCAACTCCCTAGATAGGTATTATATGGGATCAGATGGGATAGCTACTAAATAGATAGTTACCCTCCTCGATCTATCAATACCCACATAGATAGATAGGGCCTCAACCCATATCCTAAAACCATAGAGATAGAGAGTTCAGTTAGCACAATGAGAGTTTCCCTCGACCCCCCTCTCATTTATATATGGGGTGTGGGGGAATAGAGATATAGGGGCCTAAATTTTATAGAGAGTGGTTCACCCTATATATAAGGGGTCAAGGGACCCCATATATAGATAGTCTATAATCCCTCAATTAGATATAGATATTGGATTTATCATTTGTAATTAGGTTAACTAGCATATATATTTATCTAGGGTATCCATCTAGGGGGAGGTTATAAATATATAGATATAGGGGGTGCTTATCTCTCTCTTATTTAGTCAAGGTCCCAATATAGATACCTTAGCTATTATAGGGCCACAAACATCATGTTACACATACAATCCATAGATATATCAAGGGCCCATCCCAAATCACATCCCATCTCTTCTGTCAAAACCTATGTCTCATATAGATATAGGGACCTATTACCCACATGCTTTCTCTCTTACCTGTTAGGACACTATGGGTGCCCTCAATCAAATATAGATATAGATATTAGATTTATCATTTGTAATTAGGTTAACTAGCTTGTCTATCTATTCAGGGTATCTATCTAGGGGGAAGTTATAGATTTATAGATATAGGGGGGCACTTCGCTTTCTCTTATTTAGTTAAGGGCTCAATATAGATATCTTAGTTATTCCAGTGACACAAACATCATGTTACACATACAATCCATAGATATATTGAGGGCCCATCCTATATCTCATCCCATCTCTTTTGTCAAAACTTATGTCCCATATAGATATAGGGGCCCATTACCCACATGCCTTCTCTCTTACCAGTCAGGACACTATGGGCACCCTCTGTCCTGCTCTCTCTATATATTCTAGCCCCTCCCCTACCCCCAAAATAGATTTTTTTTGGCCTTTCCCATCTATATAAACTATAACTAACTCTAAACTTTAAACTAACTCCCACACACACACACACACACACACACACACACACACACATATAAAAGAAATTCCCATATATGTATATATGAGGGTTTCCAAAAAATATATATACAGTTGGGCGTGGCCCTCTCCCATATACCCTCTTTATATATGGAATGGGTTGGGATGGGCCTTGACCAATAATACTATGCTGATATCTATATCTCCCAGTCGGTGGCCCTATCTATATGTCTAACCAAGAGGGATGAGCAGCCTACTCCTTTAAGATAAGTGGATGAGTGATGCAGGCATAAATTGATGCCAACATAATCCATTATCCTGAAGAACTCCCTTGGGTAACTATATGGGCTAGATAGATATATTATTCGTTACTCCATCTATAATCTATGGGGTGGGGGGTGCCATATCTAGATAAAGGGGGGAGAAGTTGCCTATATTTTTCAAGTGGAGGAGGATGGAGATAAAATAAAAATAGAGGTTTCCATATATATATAAATGGGAATAGAGGTTGGTTTCTTATGATCACCTATCAATAAAATGAAGTCAGTTGTCAATCAAGTGCACCATATCTAGATAATGGGGCCCATAGTCCAGAGTTGAGATATATAGGGGCATAATACATAGTTAGAGATAGAGATAGAGATTTAGTATATATTCTATATGGGGGATTGGATTAGGAGTTAAGTTTAGAGTTAGTTTAGTTATATAGAAAGGGGGGAGTTCCACCTTGAACCCCTCTATATGTATGGGGATTGAGTTAGTTTAAATATAGAGGGGATAGAATTTATATAGAGAGGGGGAAGGGTTATTTGTTATGCTCACACCATAGATAGATTCTAGATATGGATATTATTGAAATAAAGGGATGATGGTCAATAGAGAGAGAGTCTAGCCCATATAGACTATGATGGCCACCCCTCTCCCTCTCCCTCTCTATATACTAACCCAACCCAACCTAACCATATAATACAGAGAGGGGTCTCCAGTTGATAGCAATATATATGGAAATAGGGATCTCCCAGATAGATATATAGGTGGTTGATAGCCATATATATATATATATATATATATATAAATGGGTTTGGAATCCTTCTTATGAGTTATAATCCTTCTTACTATGAGGCTAGGCACCCCGGTGCCCTATATATATACATGTGCATTCATGCACGTTCAGTCAAGATGATAGTAGTATTGACCCCCTTGCCCCCAATTATATAAAATAAGAACATCAGTCCCTATCTAACTAATTTCCCCTATATATAGATATGAAAATTGACATATACCTATCCATATATGGGAATGGGGCCTTGGCCTCCCCAAATATCAATATCTATAGGATCGAGGTAGGGGAGTGTGATACCTATTGATTGGAAGAACATCACTCTTCATATAGATGTCATGTATATAAACAGAGGCAGTCTCCCTACTGGTTTGACCAACCTAAAGTGACCAACCAGGAAATTATAGACACAAGGGGCTGACAAGACTCTCTATAGTTATGGTTAGAAGGACTAGGGGCCTCCTTGATGGCATACTATATATAGCTTATATAACTCCCTATATATCCCTATCTATAGACATAGTGTTTAGTTTATATAGAGGGTTGAGGAGGGAGGGCCCCTCAACTAACTCTATCTAACTCTAATATATATAGAGAACCCCCTCCCCTATATAAATATACTAGAATATATATAGAGAGGGGGGGAGGCCAAAAGTATCTCTCTATATCGGACCCTATATTATATACAGAGGGGGGGAATGGGAGAGGCCTACTATAACTATATATATAGTGATTCCCTTAGAGGTTAGGGCATAGGGGACTGCCCACATGAAATACATGGGGAAGATAGATGGGTAGATGGAAGAGATAGATGGGCATATCAAACAGATGGGACCATCTATCTCATATATCTATATAGAGGGTTGGGGCCTATATCTCATATCCATCTAGGGGAAGCTGTATATAGCCCTTAGAATTTTATGGGGCACCCTCCCCTCTATCTAGATAGATGGGATATGGGCCCATAGACATAGTGAGAGGGGGGAAACTAGGTACTAGATATTATTATTACTATATAGAGCTAGGAGTTGGGCCTCTAGATATATAAGCCATGGAGTATAACTAGACTATAGACTAGAGAGTTCCTTTAGAGCCTGCCAACCACACCTCCCCCCTTTTATATATGGGGTGGGGGTATATACCCATAGAACCCCATATATATAGATAGGGAGATAGGGGCTAATGCCCTCTACTTAACCTCACCTCCTTTTCTATATGAGGGGGTTGAGTTCCCCATCCCCAAATATGTCTAGGCTTTACCATATATATAGATAGGGGAAAGGTATGAGGTAAAAAAACAACACTTTTATGCATTTTAATTCTAGTTCTCCTCTCCCCTAGACATACTTAGATGATGGGTAGCAATTAGAGAGGTTGTTTACCTCATTCTATAGTCGTATGAGATGGGGTTTCATAGGATGAATAGGATAACTGGTTGTATGATGAGTATCTAGTTATATCAAATATAGAATAGATGGTATATGGATACGTCCATGCCTATATATAGATATAAAACTTGATAGATAGGTGCCTGCCCCTATCTTTTGATGCCCTATAGAGTATATTAGAGTCAATATTTCCCTTGTGAAATAAGGGCATTTCTTGAGGAACCCTTATATGTGGATCCAATCCCTAAGTATATATTTGAGTTTATATATAGGGGGAACAATATATATTAGATTTAGTGTATATATAGGGCCACCATATAGATTTAATGGAATATAATCTATATAATAGGGGGAGAGATATTCACTATGCTCACCCCATAAAAATTGATGGGGATAAGAGAGCACTCAACTGAAGAGACTATCGATACTTGAGAGGGAGGCACTCCCCCACCCCTATATAGATAGGCCAATGGGAGAGGAATCGATCATCCCCTCCCTCTCTCCACTAAGGTAGGGGCAAGGGAGTACTGAGTTTATAGAAAATAGCCTAGCCACCGTAAACCTATCGATGTTCTCCATTACCTTGAGGTCCAAGTCCTTTTGACCCTCGACCCCAATTGTATATATATTTTTTGTTAGCCCCATCTATATTCTCTCTTCCCTCTACCCATTTCCCATCTCTCTTCTTACTACCCATCCATTTGTCCACTGCCCATCCCCATCTAGATAGATCTAATCTATATGGGCAGGTGCCCCCTCTATTTAGATAGGGATATATATCCCATATATTAGATCTATCACTCACCCCCCATAGAGTGATGGTAAGGACTCTATATAGCCTCCCTCCACCTCAACCCCCTACCCTCTATATATAGATGATAGATGGGAGCCATATAGAATGTATATTAGTTTTATAGAGTTAGGTAGATATATATATATATATATATATATATATATATATATATATATGTTAGGTTGTGGAGCTAAAAGCTTCACCCGGATGCAAACATGGAGGTTGTTGAGTGTCACAGTCGTCGACATCGGCAGGCCACAACCGACGTCGGGCAGGGGTCAATAGAAAGCAACCGACATCAGTAGGAGTCAGCCGATGTCGATCATCTCCAGGTAGACAAGGACTGACGTGGGTCACCTGTGCAATTTCAAAACTGGTTATTGACGAACAGTCAGTTAGTTGAATGGGTTGTTTACATGTTAAAGACTAGTTCGAGTCTTGAGCCGCTTGTCTAATTATTGTATGCATGGGATCTATATAATAGACTCATGGGTTGTATTGTAAAGTGTAGAACTAGGAGAGTTCTTCCCATGGTGTAATCACAAGGGTTATTCCAAGTATGTAAGTAGGTTGTGGAGCTAAAAGCTTCACCCGGATGCAAACATGGAGGTTGCTGAGTGTCATAGTCACTGACGTCGGTAGGCCACAACCGACGTTAGGCAGGGGTCGACAGAAAGAAAATGACATTGGTAGGAGTCAGCCAATGTTGGTCATCTCTAGGTAGATAGGGATTGATGTTAGTCGCCTGTGCAGTTCCAAAACTGGTTGTTAATGAACAGTCAGTTAGTTAAACGGGTTGTTTGCATGTTGAAGACTAGTTTGAGTTTTGAGCTGCTTGTCTAATAATTGTATGCATGGGATCTATATAATAGACTCATGGGCTGTATTGTTAAGTGTAGAACTAGGAGATTTCTTCCCATGGTGGAATCACAAGGGTTCTTCCAGGTATGTAAGATCAGGGTTGATTTGCAGGGTGTGCAAGATCAGGTTGGAGATCTACATGTGATAAGTAAGATCAGGTTGGTCTGCAGGGGTGTGTGTGTGCAAGGGTCAAAAGGAGATCTATGGGGTAGCAAGATCCAAGGTGATAGCAACACATCAAGGATTAAGATCATGGTGAGATCTACTTGGAGTATTGATTCATACTCGGTTGTACTGGCAGTATTGTACTGACTAGTTGAGGTGAACAACAGCTCTGTGTTTGAGTTGTTTGTTGTGACCTGTATTGAGAGAAGATTAATCTTGAGGGAAGATTACTGGTATGCCCACGAAGTGGAAGAAGAGTGTGATCTCTTTATTGTAATTTCCTTCTATAATGAGTTGAATACAATTGTGTGTTGCCTCTCATATTTTGTGTTATTTTTTATTTCTAGTTACTTGTACTTCTGGTTAAATTATGCATTTAGTTGCTAATACAAAGGTAATAAAGTGTGCTCTTAATTCTAACAAGTGGTGTCAGAGCTTTGGGGAACCTAGGTCCTATCAATATAGAGAGGTCGGAAACCCTCTATAGTGATGGCATGGCCCCATCTATCTTCTATAGATATTTGGGTGGTAACTCCCCTCTCTAATCTAATGACCTGACATCAACCTAACCAACTATAGATAGAGGGGGTCAAGCACTCTATTCCAATATACAGAGAAGGGGTCCCTATATATATGGGTTTGATATCCTTGTCCTCTACCTCAACCTCATTGAGATAGGTCCATCCTAGTTAATTCATGTTACATATATATAATATAGAGATGGTGGCATCCATAATCTATTTTTATTATGTATGTGATATCAATCATTTCATTAGTTGTATCACATATATAATCTATTTATAATCAATCAATATCATCAGCCTAGTGATTTGAGGCCCTATCTATATCTATACCCTCAACCTCCCTATCTTTTATCCTAATAAAGAGTGGGGGGTCAACCATATCTATGATCCAATCTAATATAATGTATATAGGAGGGGGAACCACCCCAAATCACTCTATATATATATATGGGCATTTAATGGGCTCTATATTATGCCACCCCCACCCCCTCCCCCTCTATATAAACTCTATACATCCTCCCCCCTCTATATAAAATATATATGGGAGTTAGTTTAAATATCGAGGGGATCCTCATATATATAGAGGGGGGTATCTATATATGCATGTCTTGGAAAAAGGTCCTATCTAAATCTATGGGAATAGCGTAGTCTGTATAGAGTTAGATAGATAGGGGAACTCAACCAAATAGGTAAGGTTTATAGGCCCTATATATCTATCTAGCGAGGGCCTATCTAACTCAATGGGCATAACATAGTATGTATAGAGTTACATCCTATATCCCTAACCCTATCCTATATAATAGATGGGGCCAAATAAATGCTATATATCCAATGCCAATGTCCCATATAGAATATAGACTCTATTTCTATTTATATCTTTGATAGAGATAGGGACCAGATAGAATAGATAGATAAGTTCCCTATCTATTCCCATATATAGATAGAGGCAGGTTTTATCTATCTCTATGGGTGTATCATATAGCCTATAATTAGAGAGGGATATGGAGATAGGGGCACTCCCAGATAGATTTATAGGCTCCCTATATGCCTATCTAGGTGAGGGCCTATCTATCTATATGGGGTTACACCCCTCTATATAGATATGGGCATCCATCTGAGATAGGAGATAAGGGCCATATAGATATGACATATGGGATCCCTACCTATTCCATATATAGTTAGAGTGGGGCCCTATCCCTCTATATACCCCTATCTAATTAATCTATATCGTATTTCCCCCTTTCCCTCTCCCAAATATCTAGCCCCTCCCCTCTCTCCAAGCCCTATATATCTATCTGGGCCCTATATATCTATATGGTGACCCAATATAGAGTTTTTTGTCCCTCTATATAAACTAAACTAATTCTAAGCTTTAAACTAACTCCCATATATCTATAGAAAACTTAAATCAACTTAACTTAACTTAACTCCCATATATATAGAGAGGGGTTGCCAAAAAAATATAGATAGTTGGGCCACCATATAGAGTTTAATAGGCTCTATATATTGGGGGTGGCCTCTCCCAAATATTTATTTCTTTGGCCCCCCTCTCTACATATATTCTAGCCCCTCCCATCCCCCCAAGCCCTATATATCTATCTAGCCCCTATATATCTATATGGTGACACAAGATAGAGTTTTTTTGATCTCTATATAAACTATAACTAACTCTAAACTTAAAACTAACTCAATCCCCATATATATAGAGGGGTTGGGGGTGACCTCTCCCAAATATCTATCACATTAAAATTTTATATGATTGGGGGTGTCTTCTCCCTGTTCCAAATATCTAGCCCCTCTATATTTAAACTAAATCAATCCCCATATATATATATATATATATGGGTTGGGGTGGCCTCTCCCTCTCCCTCTTTATATAGATGGGATGGGATGGGATGGGAAAGATAGGGATATGGGGCCAGATATAATAGATATATAGGCTCCCTATATATTCCCATATCCCATATCCAATATCCCATATAGTTAGAGTCCAAAAAACTAGACCCCATCCCCATCAGAGATAGAGATAGAGTTTATTTGGATTTGGCATTGGCATTGGACCCATCCCCATCCCCATCTATATAGAGAGGAAGAAGCCACCCCCAACCCCTCTATATATATGAGGAATGAGTTAATTTAAATATAGAGGGGCTATATATTTGGGAGAGGGAGAGGGGGCCCACCCTATATATCTATCCTAGACTCTATATATAGAGAGGTTGGGGGGGGGGGGGGTGAAGGGGGGGTTGATGGGCAAGGGGTGAGACCTCCCCCTCTATCTCTATAGGATATGGGATCTATATATATGTGGGCATCCATCTGAGATAGGGAGCCTATGTATCTATCTAGCAACTCCCCTCAAAATCTATATGGGAATATATATATATATATATATATATATATATATATGTATATATATATATATATGTATATATATGTGTATGTATATATATATATATATATATATACACACATATATATACATATATATATATATACATATATATACATATATATATATACATATATATATATATATACATATATACATATATATGTATATATATATATGTATATATATATGTATATATATATATATATATATATATATATATATATATATATATATATATATATATATATATATACATACATACACACGCACACACACACACACACACACACACACACACACACACACACACACACACACACACACACACACACACACACACACACACACACACACACACACACACACACACACACACACACATGCCCCCTATCTATTCCCATATCCCATATAACCTATATATAGAGGGGGGATAACTGTATATAGTTTTTTTGGAAACCCATCCGCCCTCCCCCTATATATAAACTAAACTATATATGGGGATTGAGTTAGTTTAAATATAAAGGGGATCTAATATATATAGAAAGGGGGGACACCCTATATATCTATACTAGAATATATATATATATAAAGGGTGGGTGAGGGCCCCTTTTTAATAATCTATATCTAGTAGAGCGTAGTGAAATAGAATTGGGTACCCCTATCTATCTAAACTCATTTATATATCATGGATAAATAGATAGGGATTGAAGCCTATATATCCATCTGGGAGGGCCTATATAATTAATAATTAATATATCTATGCCCTCATTTTCCCAATCCCCTATCCCAATAGTGGAGGGGGGTCAGACTAGTACCTAAAGGTCCTCAGCCTCTAGACATATAAATAGTCTCTGGGCCCATCGGCCAAGTGCCTGATAGTTTCCCTTAATTTATCAATCAATTTTCTTATATATACCTCAACTATATAGAGTTTTTAGACTATATATAGTTAGATATATATAGAGGGGGTCTAATCCCCTCTAGATATCTAGGGTGAATGGGTACCTATTATCTATTATATAAGGATAGGGGGCAATGACTCAAAATATCCACCCCCATAGATAGATAGGGTGACCTAACATTGATCAAGTGATATATATACATAGGTCCATTACCATATAGATTATAAATATATCCTTGACCTATTGGTCAGCTGAGTGATATGGCTATATAAAGTCACCTTGACCAATGGGAGAGGAATCATCAAGTTATTTTCTATATAGGTTTGGTTTGGTTTGGAATATTGGATTGGTAGACACCAGAGTTTATAATTATATAATATAGGTTTAGTTTTATAGTATCTCAAAAGATGTGCAATAACCTCAAAATCTAATTATATATATTTATAGTCTACTAGATCCAATGAAGATCTTTGATTCCAAGAGATCTATATGAGGTAGAAGCTTTATGTATAGTTATAAAGTTGAGCCTTTCTAAAAATGGGTCTTGGGGACTGATATGATGATTGGTTTAGGTAGGGTAGCCTATACAAATGACACTGTAGGGATACTAGAATTAGAAATTAAATATCTAATATATGCTCGATCATGATCATGGGACCCACCCTTCCTTGAGAATGAAGAAGGGAAACATAGCATGTATCAAGAGCAAGGCACCTCATGATGATTTTAGAGATGATTAATGTGAGCAAAATTGAGCTAGACTTTAAATGAAGCTGAGTCCATTTTGGGCCACCAAACCCTACAACCATACATCACAACACTCCATACCTTCTAATAGTGATTAAGGGATGGGTCAGATAGAGACTGAGGATTACCCACCTACGGAGATAGATGACCATCTTGGAGTGAATTAAAACATTAAACTATAGGAAACACTAGCAAGACCCAACACAAGGGAAGGCACCCCTAATTGGGAGTCAGAGGATCCATAACACCTACCTACCCTATCAATTAGAGGGATCAAGTAAGGGATCTATTCTCTATAATAAAATGATTTGGATGCCACCTGCCAACTAGATCAATATTTGATCACCCTCTCCCATTGCCATATATATATATATATATATATATATATATATAGAGAGAGAGAGAGAGAGTCAACCCCAATATATGGACCTGACACTGGCCTACTCTTTATAGCTTATATAACTATGAATGGTAGTGACCCCATATATAGATAGGGTATTGATAGAATAAATCCCATCCCCATCCCTATCTATATAGAGAGGGAGAGGGAAAGGGATAGGCCACCCCCCATATATAAAGTTTTTTGGACCAACCATATAATTTTTTCTATATGGGAGTTAGTTTAAATATAGAAGGGCTAGATATTTGGGAGGGGGAGACAGCTATGGCTATATGGAGCTAGTTATAGTGATCCATTTAGATCCATATATGGTGACCCCTATCTATCTCTATCTATGAGGGAATAATTAGATCTTGATCCCTATATATAGATATGGTGATATCCCTTATCCTTATATAGATAGGGGATGTTTGGGAGATCGAGGATCCCCAATATAGATCCCATCAAACTGTATATGGTGGCCTTCCCCCCTAAACCCTCTATATATAACTACAACCTATAACTATAACTATATCTATCCTTATCCCTATCTGAATAAGATGGGGAAATAACTAGATATAGCTAGGGACCCTATATATGGATCCAATTCCCACAGTATTCTATATTGAGAATGGGCCCAAAGATAGATATATAGGATATATGGTATTAATATATCTAGTTAGGGGTCAGATATGTGAGGATTTTAGCACCCTATATAGATAGATATGGTAATGGAAGAGGGTGATAGTGAAATACTTGGGCATGGGGGGATATATCTAAGCTAGTTGGCACTCCCCTGATGACCCTAGATAGATATATAGGCTCCACTATATAGCTTATCCACTCTCTTGTGAGTAATAGATAGTGATATATATAGAATTGGCACCCCTTAGAATTAAAAAATCCTATCTATATATGGAGACAATAGAATATCTCTACTAGGGGGATATGGTTAGGCTATATAGGCTATAATCTATATATAAGTTATATTCTATCTAGTTAGAGTGTTCCCTTTAGATACATATATGGAGACCCCTATCTTATTTAAGCCCCCTATAAATCTCAACCCTGAATTATATATATATCTATATATATATATATATATATATATATATATATATATATATATATATGGTGATGGTCATTAGATCTAGTCACATCTATATATAACTAAAAAGGGATATTTTAGATACGAGGTTAGATGCCTCTTAGATAGATGTATGGGCCTCTCAGTTAGATATATAAATAAATAAGGTCCCTCTAGATAGGCATAGGCCAATAGGAGATCATAGTTCTCATATACATATCTAGTTGATTTTATAGGGCATAGGGGGTTGATCCCTATCTATATAGGTCTACGTCATTTTTATTTTTCTCCCCTATATATATAGTGATGTTCTAATCTATATATATAGGGCCTCTTGATAGAGATATAGGGCCTCCTTACCTCTATATATTGTTCAACTATATATATATATATATATATATAGCTAAATAGTATATAGAGGTGGGTAGGCCCTATATCTCTATGGGGATGTCAAGGTGTATAGAGTTTTAGAGATTGGAATAATAGTCGTCGGCACTACTTTGTATACCCCATAATTTAGATGTCTTCCTCCCCCTTCAAATAATATATATAGTTAAGGGTGGGCACAACCCCATAGACATAATTAATAGCTATATACTTTCCTGACTATTTAACCCATCCCCAACTATCTATTGAGTGGAGTGGATATATCTATTTGGGGCTATCAAAGCCTATCTCATATCTAAAATAGCCTAGCCCCCTCCCCAAGGAGTTTAGGGGTAGGGGTGGGGGAGGCCCCCCTTTTATATATCTCTCTTGGCCTCCCAAGTAGAGGAATATAACAAGTGTCCCCAACCCATATATTAGATATATAGAAAGATAATACTCATTATATCATTTTAGATAGATAAAATATATATAGGGCATTTTTATCTCAAATAGATAGATAGGGAACTTCTATTATCTTTGGTCATTTCATTTTGTATGGGAAAGAGTGTTATATATGTACATGAGGGAGTATCCCATATAGATATATAAGGGTATGGGAATATCATTTAGGGATTATCTAGAGGGATTAAGTTCATATTGATGGTTCCATATCTATATATAGGGGAACTCTCTCGATAGGTAAGACCCTATCTATATATGGGGTGGATCTATTCTATAGAGTCTATAATTGGTACCCCTACCCTATAAACTACCTTGATAGGCAAAGTTATCTATATATGGGGGCCCAAATATTATATATACTCTAGTTAGGCTCGAGGCTAAGCCATATATCCATAGAACTCACATATAGATTAAATCCAAAAAAACACTCTTGATGCCTTATCTTTCCATCCATACACCTCTATCTAGATTCAATATAAATCCCTTGTAGATAGATATGGCTCCCCTATCTATATATAGTCAATTTAAATCTCTCTATGGGGTCCCCCTCCCCCTTCTCTCTATATATTCTATCCCCTCTATATTTAAACTAACTCAATCCCCATATATATAGAGAGGGGTGGGGGTGGCCCTCCTCCCCTCTCTATATATATGTGATCCCCTGTATATTTAAACTAAGCCCCATGTAGAGTTTATATAAATGGGGTAGGCCATATATATTTGAGTTGAGTTGAGTTTAGTTTTTATAGAAGGGGGAGGGATAGGGCCAAAAGAACTATATATTTAGGGGGAGGGGGGAGGGATTTGGGGTTGCACCCCTCTCTCTATATATGGTAAATCCCATTAAACTCTATATGGTGACCCTCCCCACTTTATATAAACTAAACTAAACTAAACTATAGCTAACTTTAAACTAGATATAATATATATTATGCCACCTCCTCTATCTCTATCTATCATAGTGAATATAGACTGTGCCCTTTCCCCCCACCCTCTCTATATAGATTCTAGCCCCTCTATATTTAAAATAACTCTAGAGTTGGATAGGTATAGATGGGCCCTCCCCCCTCTATATAAACTAAACTATAACTAACTCTACAATCACAATGCTAATGAAACTCTATCTCTACATAGTTCTACCCCCTCTATATCCATCTATCATAGTAAATAGAATATATATATCTATGGGTTTCTAATTAAAATAAATATTGTGGGGATCGGTGGGCATACATAAATGTATAGGGAGAGGTGGCCTCCTCCCTGAATTATCTTAGGTAGCCCAAGCCAAGGTGGCCCCCCTGAAACTATGGGCCCATATCCAGGGTGGGAGACTCTATAGCCTCTATATATATATATATATATATATATATATATATATATATATATATATATATATAAAAGTAAATATAACACTATGGGGTGGTCCTCTATATTCAAATTATAGGATTTATCGGGAGCTTGACACTAATTAGATTCTAAATGGATTAGAGTGCTAAAATATAGGCACTTGATCTTTATCTCTATATTCACCATATCTAATCTATATATTTGGTACTTAATAATCTCTCCCAGTAGTTTTCTATGCCGTTATAGAATATACTCTACATAGGGGCCTTAGGTTCAAAGTCCTGGGGCTTCATTTTCATTCATTTGAGATGCCCATTCCATTAAATGTTATTCAAGGTTTCAGTGTGAGGTCTAGTTTTCTATATATAGGCTAGCCCACCCCTATCTCCACCCCTGCTCTCTATTATATGGATATGACATAATTGTCCTACTAGATGGATGGATACACTCTCTACCACCCCTATCTATCTATATGGGGCCACCTACCTCCCTTTTTAATCAAAATTTAAGGAAATAATTATTTATGTCTTGATCAAATGATCAAAACACAATTGGACTCTTCGAGTTCTAGTTAGAGTGATTCATGTTATGTATCATATATAACAGATCCCATAGAGCCTATATATATAAAGTCTAGAGGGGGCCCGTCAGTCAGGGTCCTAATCCCCATATCTCTAATCTATATATAAGGGTGTGGGGGGGAGGGGGAACCCTATGAATTGAAATGTTGATCCGTATATAACTATAAGACGAGCATAATATGCATATAGATAGATATAAAGAGAGATAAGGGGTATCCCATGACCATCCCTTTCAAACCCCCACATAGGCACCTAAGCCTAGCCTATAGAACCATGAGATACAATGCCATGTCTATATATAGGGGATGAGTATTATGTTTTATTCCCCTAGTTTCGATATATGGAGGGTGATGGGTATCAATTAACCAAATAGATATAAGATATATACCCCCCTCCCCCCCTCTATAATTTAAATCTATATATGGGGTACCAAAAAAAAAATATTATGCCACCATATCCATTATATAATAGAATATATATGTATGGGGAGCCCCTTTATATTTAAACTAACTCAACTCAACTTTATATGGTTGAGGGGTTTGGGGTGGCCCTCCCCCAAATATCTAGCCTAGTAAAATAAACTTAACTTTATATGGTTGGGGGGTTGGGGGTGCCCCCACTCTCTCTCTCTCTCTCTCTCTCTCTCTCTATATATATATATATATATATATATATATATATATATATATATATATATATATATATATATATAGTTTCTTTGTCCATCTATATAAACTATAACTATAACTATATCTATCCATATATAAATAGCGGGGTCGGGATTCAATCCAATTGATTAGATAGGGAGATAGAGTTGGAACCTCCACCCTATCTAGAGTCCAAACTGAACCAACCCAACCAGAAAATATATGGCCCCATCTTTAGAGATAGAGATAGAGATAGATAGCCCCCCCTTTATGTATATGAGAGCCCCTCTCCCAAATATATATCCCCTCTATATTTAAACTAACTCAATTTAACTTTATATGGTTAGGGGGTTAGGGGTGGCCTCTCCCATATATATTTAAACTAAACTAAACTAATCTCAACTCCCATATATAGAGAGAGGGGTTGGGGTGGCACCCCCTATATGTCTTGTTTTAATCCCATATCCCATATATCTTCTATAGAGGGTCATCATATAGATTTAAAGGGTTATATATATATATATATATATGGTCCCATAGATTTTAAACTCAACTATATACTATGGATAGATATATAGGTTTAGATAGTTATAGAATCTATAATAGAGGTCATTGAGAAAGACTATAGAGAAATGCCTAACTGTAGTATAGGTATAGATAATTTCCCCTGTGTGTGTGTACACACACACACACACACACACACACACACACACACACACACACACACACACACACACACACACACACACACACACACACACACATATATATATATATATATATACACACACACACACACATATATATATATATATATATAGTACATATATATATATATATATATATATATATATATATATATATATATATATATATATATATATATATATATATATAGTACACACACACACATACATACATACATACATACATACATACATACATATATACATATATATATATATATATATATATATATATATATATATAAGGGGCTGCCACACCTTCACCCCTATATAGATCTTAGATTATGTTTATTGACTGAAAAGACTCTCTATAGTTGGATGAGATAGAACTAGCTATGCCCGAGGGGTTGAGCCTCGAGCCATAGTTTAGAAGAGATTAGGGCCCTAGTGATAAGTTTATTTCCCTTGGGAGGTCGAGGCCATAGCGTTCTCTCTCAATGAACCCTATATAGAGGGGAGGGTGAAGCCCCCCTCTCTAGAATCTATCTATGGGAGGTCAACAAAAGGAGGACCTTGATATGGGGAGGGGGTTGAGAGCATTCTTTTACCATCATGACAGATCTCATTCATACCAAATATGATCTAATCTCTACCAATCAATCTATCCAATTCTAACTTGATCTTGATGAAATGAAGTTTTCCATCCAACCCATCATGAAGGGGCTAGGGATATAGTTTAGGGGGTGGACTATACCCTACCCTACTAGTTAAGATAGTGAGTTTAGGGGTGGTTGAGTGTCAATTAAACTATGGATTGATCTCCTCCAATGTATAGAGTTGAGTTAGACATATATTGAGTAGATATAGATTAGAGGGCCCTAGAGTGGAGTTAAATGCCTACCTGAGTTACTAGCCTATCATTGGGATAGATATTGTCCCTCTAGATGGACTTGATACTCCCTTGATCTATCTCCATAATTCAAATATAAATTAGACTAGAGAGAGTTATGGTTACCCCCCACATATATCCCCTATATATAGGGATAGGGATGGGCCCCTCCCCCCAAGACCTATACATCTATTTAGTTTTTTTTGGCCCTATATATAACTTAAACTCTATCTTAGAAGCTATATAGAGAGGGGGATAAGGATCCTATATGTATGACCACATATATATAGAGGGGACAAGATCATATAAATTAAGATTTCATTCTTGGGAGTTCACCCAAGACCCAAAATGGAAGCTTGCTTCCCAATAGTGTCCATATGGGTGGTCACCTAATCTATAGTATGATCTTAATTTCCCAAATAGATAAATATATGCATTCACATCATGTATATAAGAGATGAATAGATAGATAGGTCCATCTCATGATCTCATCTACGTCACTATCTAGATGGGCCATCTCACTCCAAATAGATATAGAGATAAATAAAGAGCTATACTCTATATTAGAGGGAGAGGGAGAGGGAATATCCTCCCATTTACCTATATATATAATTGGGGGGGATCTATCCATATAGTCATGCTATCTATAAATAGATAGATATATGTTTGACTATAAACTGGAGGGAAACCCCCTACTCTGGTGTTTATGATAGATAGTTATCCCAACCCAACTAGATACTAGATATAGCCAAGATGGATATAACCCCTCCTCGATAAGATAAAAAAGTAACTTCCTGCCTATCTCCCCTACCTAAATCTAGGTTGGGGCTATATTTATATAAAGGCAACCACTTTTAAGGTCTACACCTATTTATATAATAGTATAGTATAGTATATTATAGTATAGTATGGTATAATAAGTATAGTATAATGTAGTATGGTATAATATGGTATAGTATAATATAGTATAGTATAGATGGATACATGGTATGATTGAAACCGGCATTGATATCATGTGTGTAATGGATGGAGAATCAATCCACCATATTAGAATAGGGCCCCCAGATATGGATATAGAGGTGGTCGAGCACCCCCTCCTATATAGATATGGGAGTGGGTATAGATAGGGGATCCAATTTTGATCATCTATATGGGGGGGATAGATAGATTCATATTTCTCTTGATCTATCTAGCATATAGATATTGGGCTCTCAGGAGCCATATAGAGTCTAGTATGGATAGGTCGATAGTGTTTTTTGCTTCAATATATAGGGGAGTTCAATGCATATAGGGCTTAGTCTCAAGCCTAACTAGAGTCTATATAGTCTCTAAACCCATTAGTACCCCCATCTATATATCTCATAGTGAATAAATTGATTTATAAATCCCTTCAATGACTTGATAGTTCTAGTTTCCCAATCTATTTGGGTGGATTGGCTTATTTTCTATATATAAGGCCTTCACCAGATCAATAGATATATAGAAGGAGAGGAACCACCAAGATATATAGGGCTAAGCTGAGTTATAACTAGATAGACTATATATAATGGATAGTGAGCCCCCTATATATCTTACCTATATGGCACTAGCTATGCTCCCTCCCACTCCCCCCCCCCCCTCTCTCTCTCTCTATATATATATATATAATCCATATTTTCCTATCATCCTCCCCAAATATTTATCCCCTTTATATTTAAACTAACTGAACTTTATATGGTTGGGGATGGCTCCCCTCTCTATATAATTATAATTAGAGGGTGTCGATTAGATCTATACAGCCACCCCAATTGAGAGCTCCATATATAGATAGGGCTCAGCCTCCCTTGGGAATAGAGTTACCCAACCTCCCATATAGAGTGATGGTATGGACCTATCTATATTCCCATACCATCTATATGGGTGGTCCCCTATGACCTCTAATAGAATCAACTAGATATAGAAGTGTGTTCTCTCATTTCCTATATATAATGCCCATATTTAGAAAGGGAAAAATAATTATTCTATTACATATGTAATATTAGGTTAGGTGTAATACTATATATATAGGTAGGGTTGGGATCAAGGTCCCCCTATATATATGGATAGGCACCATATATATATCTATATGGATGGAAACATAGAGTCTTGTCGGGGGAGGCCCCCCTATATAAATCTATCTATGAGAATTTATTGAATAATAGACATTGGGAGGTCGAGTCAAGGTCCTATCACTTGACAATCTAGATCAGATAGTTTTTTATTATCCCCCCTCTAATCAATAGATCTGATAAAACCTTGTGATGGATGGTCAAGAAATTAAAAAGGTTTTATACTATCTATCCTAGATATTGAGGAGGTCAATATTGCCTTGTTGCTAGGTTGAGGGCCCAACATCTATTTTATAGGCTTTGTTCAAGAGGCTGAGGGGACTAATATAGATATGATTTGACCCTATATATTATATTCTATGCTATACGTTATGCTATTTTTATCTCAATCTCAATCTAAATCTATAAAGAGTTGAGTTTAGAGTTTAGAGTTAGTTACAGTTTAGTCTATATAGAGGTCTAAAAAAACTTAGATAGATATATAAGGCTTGGGGGGAGGGCCAAAATATAGATAAGATAAAATTATCTACGCTCAAGATAAGATATATAGGGAGGGACAAAAAATGTATATTGTTCCAACCATATCCATTATATAATAGACATATAGATAATTTCCCATATCCCATATATAGAGAGGGAGAGGGGGAGGGGGTGCCACCATAGACATAGTTAATATATATTATGCCAATGACCCATATAGAATATAGAATCTATATATAGAATGTGAGACTCCCCCTCCTCCCCCTTGACCACCCCATATATAGATAGGCCTCCCTATTTTGATGGGGGTTGGTTGAACCATACCTTGACCCTAACCCTCTAACTTTAGATCCCTATATATCTACCTATCTAGGGCAAACCTCTATATATATGGGGAGCCCCTATATATTTAAACTAACTCAAATTAACTTTATGTTTTTGTGGGGTTGGGGGTGGTACCCCTCTCTATATATTAGAGCCTCTCGATATTTAAACTAACTCAACTCAACTTTGTATGGTTGGGGTTGGCCTTCCCTATATATCTTATCTTATCTATCTAGGAGGTCGAATGGCTAGAAATGAATATATATATTTATATATATATAAAGGGCCCTAGATCCCCCTCCCTATATATCTTATCTTATCTCATCTCATCTTATCTTATCTATCTCCCTAACTATATAGGATCTCGACCTAAATTAACCCTATAGTCACCCTCTCAAGGAACCTGCACACACACACACACACACACACACACACACACACACACACACACACACACATATATATATATATATATATTTATATATATATAGGGTATCAAGGTAGCCTATCTAGAGGATCCTCCTCCTCTGCCAAGATATATAAGGGTAGGTTAGGTTATTGAATCTATCTATATCTATATATGGGGGTCCCATCTAGATAGATTGGGCCATTAAGTGTAGGGATATTCTTCATGACATACTATGCTATGTTATCTAGGGTATAGTCTTATATATTCCCTATATATCCATCCTATTGGGGTGGGATCATTCATGGTAGTTCCACTCAACCAACTATCAATCCTATATATCCATCTGGTGATCAAAGAGCCCTATATATCTACATATACATATACATATACATCTACATTTACATATACATATACATATACATATACATATACATCTACATCTACATCTACATATACATATACATATACATATACATATATATTTATATTGCTAGGGAACCAATCTCAATCTTTATATAATGTAGATGCAGGTATGGTCACTCATGTAGAATTACAAGCAATATTCATTTGATTGGGAAGGGAATATTATATATGGGGGGAGATATTCAATCGAGATGACTATTGATAGTGTATCAATTGAGATGTTTATATAGATAGAATACATAAATGGTTTGACTAATAATTATGTTAGTTATTGCAATATGATCGATTGTGTATATATAGGGCCATGTGAGCTAGGCTACTTTAGATAGGGATAGGTGTGAAGTATCTAATGTTAGGAATATAGAATGTAGAGAAATAATAATGAAATAAAGACAAAATTAAAATTTAGAAAACACAACAGAATAGAGACACAGATTTCACCCAATATGGGCTATGTCCACATAGAAATTGTCAGTCCTTATTATTCAGTCCAACAAATGAAGGGAAAAACTTACAATACATCCACTGCAATATCCTCTTCACTCTCACACTATTCCACCATATTATAATGACCTCATATCAAATGAGGGTTATAAATTAGGGAAAAAATACACTAAATTAATTTCTACCATTAGATCTAAAACCTAATAGTAAATGGTCTAGATTAACTACAAAATTATAATATTTTATAATTCATTTTTCACAAAATTTTGCTTTGGGGGTGTTACCCCTAAACCCCCATTAGGTGGGGATCCAAAATAGGTTTATGCCCCCCTCTAAACCCATATGGTGACCATAGTGGAGGGCATTGCCTCCCACACCCCCTATTGGGAATTTGGAATTAAACTAAGATCAGGCTCTACCATCCAACAATCTCCCACTTGGAGACTGATTGTTGCAACTCCACTGCTACAACTATTACTTGGAATTTTCTTTGAAATTTGACCCTAGCATGTTTCTCATCTTCCTTGTTATCCTTGAAGACCTATTGAGGATGAAAAACTCTATAAATTTACTTTAGTGACTGCCTTTGTTAGCATATCTATAAGATTCTAACTCTTATGGATCTTTTCCAACTTTAGTTGAACATCCTCCAAAATTGAACAAATGAAGTGATACCTGAGTTGTATATGTTTGGTTCTTGAGTAGAATGTTTAGTTTTTTGATAAATGAATTACACTCTAGCTATCACTATACAACCTATAATATTCCTACTTATGCCTCAACTCTTCCATGAACTGTTGCATCCATATCATCTCCTTACTAGCTTTTGTAGTTGCAACATATTCTACTTCTATAGTTGACAAAGTAACTATCTTCTACAAATTTGAAATCCAATTAACTATTGTGTACCAATAGTGAATACATAACGTGTGGTGTTCATCCTACCATCTAAATCCCCAACCGTGTCTGCATCAACATATCTTTGTAAGGTAACATCTGAACCTTCATAACACAAATGTCTATTAGTGGTCCCTCTCAATTACCTAAGAATCCACTTGACTGCATCCCAATGCTCTTTTCTTGGATTATTAATAAACCTACTGACAACTCCCACTACATGAGCAATATCTAGTCTAGTGCACACCATAGCATACATTAAACCTCCAACTACTGAATCATATGACACTTTTGTCATGTAATTGATTTCTTCTTGTGTTTTAGGACATTATTCCTTGCTTAATTTGAAGTGCCCTCCCAAATGTGTACTCACAAGTTTTGCATCTTTTATATTGAACCTGGATAACACCTTCTTGATGTATTGTTATTGAGACAATGTCAATTTCATATTTTTCCTATCTCTTGTTATTCTCATATCAAGGATTTTCTTTGCAAAACCCAAATCCTTCATTGCAAATGAATCTACTAGTTTTTTTCCAGCTCATTTATATCATGCATGTTAGAACCTACAACAAGCATGTCATCTACATATAATAACAAGATAATATAGCTACCATTATCTAATCTCTTAAAGTAAACACAGTGGTCAGAATGACATCTGCTATAACCTTGTTCTATCATAAACATGTCAAATTTAAAATACCACTGTCTTGGAGCTTGTTTTAGTCCATACAAACTCTTCTTAAACCTGCACACCATTTTACCCTTACCTTTGACTTCGTATCCTTGTGGCTACTCCATACATATTTCCTCCTCCAAATCACCTTGAAGGAATGTATTCTTCACATCTAACTGTTCAAGGTGAAAATGTTATACTACTACCAAACTTAAAATAGATCTTATAGAAGTCATTTTAACTATTGGATAAAATATTTCATCAAAGTCAATACCTTTCTTTTGTGCAAACCCCTTTACAATTCTAGCCTTGTAACTCTTTTTTCCTCCATATTCCTTCAACCTATAAACCCATTTATTTTGCAATGCTATTTTACCTACATGAAACTAAACCGAATCTCAAGCTTGGTGTATACCAAGGAGTTCATCTCCTCTTTCATGCCTTGCTCCCACTTATTTCTAGTTTTTACCTACATTACTTCTTAATAGCTTTCTGGCTCACCACCATCAGTCAATAATAAATAATAAAGTGAATGAGAGGAACATTCAGGGAGTCTACTTACTCTAGTAGATCTTATAACTACACTTCCAAGAGTTTTAGGTACTTATTGTAGTTATTACACATTCTAGTTTTTTGTCACTTTTAGGATTTCATTTCCAATAATTTCATCAAGTACTACATATTTTTTATTTGACTTTTCCTATTTCTTTTCCTGCAACTGATCTCTATACATGACTTTTTCATTAAAGATCACATCTCTACTCCTAACGATTTTGTGATTTTCAATATCCCATAAACAGTAACCAAAATCATTAACTCCATATCCAATAAATATACATTTCTTGGATTTTATCTCAAGCTTGGTTCTATTTTCATTATCAATATGGAAAAATGCTTCACAACTGAAAGTCTTTAAAAGGGAATAATCTACCTTTTTACCTGTCCATGCTTCCTCTAGAATGACACCATCCAAAGGACTTGAAGGCCCTCTATTTATTAAGTAAATAATAGTATCCACAACATCTACCCAAAACTATAAGGGCAACCCTACATGCAATCTCTGCTCCCTACACACTCCAAGATTGTGCTATTCATCCTTTCTAACACACCATTTTTTTGTGGTGTTCTTGCAACTATCTTCTCTCTATGATTCCCATGAGATGAATAGTAATTATCAAACTCCTTGCTATAGTTTCACCTCCATTGTCTGATCTGACACACTTCAACTTATTTCCTATCTCATTCTCAACCAAACCTTTCTATTTCTTAAAAGTATCAAAAACATCATATTTATTTCATATTCAATAAACCCAAGTTTTTCTAGTTGCATCATCGATAAAATTAACATAATAAGAAGAGCCACCAAGGGATGATACCTATGCTAGTCCCCATACATCTATGTGCACAAGCTTTAACTTTTCATCCTTCTTTGTCCTCCCAACTCTAAAAAATCTCACTCTCTTCTATTTTTCATACACACAGTGCTCATAGAAATCCAAACCCACCTTCTTCAAATATGGAAACAAATTCTTTGAGTGGAAAAATTCCATCCCCTTCCCACTCATGTGCCCAAGTTTGTGGTGCCATAATTGTGTAACTAATTTTGTAGAAGCTAAATAAATATAAGAGTCATCATCACCATTTGATAGATACAATGTACCTACCTTCTCTCCTTTTGATATTACCAGTGATCCTTTAGTGACCTTCCATGAATTTTTTGTGAATGTAAGTATGCAACCCTCACTTCCTAGCTACCCTACTAAAATTATATTTTTCTCACCTCAGGAACATGCCTCACCTCTTTCAGCAGCCATTTATTTCCATTCTATAATTTTATTTGTATCTTACCCTTTCCTACAATTTTACAGAATTCACCATCACCCAAATAAACTTGCCCAAATTCACCTTGAACATAGTCTAGAAAATATTTCTTATGAGGTGTAACATGAAATGAAGCTTATAAATCTAACACCCAAGAATCATTAATATTATCTAAAGAAAGGATTAAAGCATCATGTTACACATTACATGCTAAATTTTCCACCTGGTTTTTATCTTGTTGCCCATCTCCTTGTTTTCTTTTTCAAAACCAACAATATTTCTTCAGGTGTCTTTTGTTCCCATAAATATAGCACACTAATGTTCATGTGGATTTAGACCTACCCTTCTTAGACTTTCCATGATTCCCTAGGACCTTTCCTCTAACCTTTTGTCTTCCCCTATTCTCCATAGTCAAATCATTACCTGATGTCTCACTTATGCTTTTCCATCACATTTCCTCATTAAGGATAACACCAATAACATCATCAATATTTAAAGTATTTAAGCCAAAGATAGAATTGATCACAACCATGACTAAGCCATTCTAGCTTTCTAGCAATGAGCATAGAATCAAAAGAACCCTAACCTCATCATCAAAATTTACTCTTACAGAGCTTAACTAATTTATGACTGTGTTAAATTCATTTAAATGGTCAGCAACAGACCCACCTTCTAACATTTATAGATCAAATAAATGCTTCATAAGAAATACTTTTTTGGAGGCTAAGGGTTTTTCATACACTCTATCTAATGCCTTTATCACATCTACTATTGTTTTTTCTTTTAAAATATTGAAGGCCACTGTCGCTGCTGGGCATAGTTATATTATTCCTAGTGCCTCTCTATCAAGAACCTCCTAGTCTTCATCATGTATAGTCACTGACTTCTTTGCTATTCCACCCAATGGTAGGAAAAGATCCTTCTGATATAGATAGTCCTCCATTTACATCTTTCATAGTTGGTAGTTTTGGCCATTAAACTTCTCAACCTTAAACTTCCCTTCTTCTACCATTGCTCCCACTTGAACCAAAAAACTCTTTTCTTATGAGTTTATCTTCCAAATAAACCTTTGGCTATGCTACTAGTGAGGAATATAGAATGTAGAGAAATAATAATGAAATAAAGATAGAATTAAAATTTAGAAAATACAGTAGAATAGAGAGATATATTTAACATGTTTCACCCAATATGGGCTATGTCCACATAGAAACTGCCAGTCCTTATTATGCAGTCTAGCAAATGAAGGGAAAAACCTACAATACATCCACTACAATATCCTCTTCACTCTCACACTATTCTTCTTGATTACAATGCCCTCATATCAAAGGAGGGTTACAAATTAGGGTAAAAATATACTAACTTCATTTCTACCATTAGATCTAAAACCTAATAGGAAATAATCGAGATTAACTATGAAATTATAATATTTTATAATACATTTTTCACAAAATTTTACAATATTTTATAATTACAATATTTTATAATACTATCAAGAACTGGTTATTAAACTAAAATCAGGCTCCACCATCCAACATCTAATCTATAGCTTAGTGATGCCAATCTCTCTATTGAATAACCATAGTGCTCCCCCTCTATATATCCTATATATATAGGGGAATATATATATATATATATATATATATATATATATATGGATCTCATGATCCTACTGCCTATAGATACAGATATATGAGTGTTGACCATTTTGGTCTTGCAGGCTAAAAAATTAGTCTCCCTTCTTTCCCTGATGTCCTGATGCCGCCAATCTTTGATGTATTCACCTTACTACAATTATGTCATTTCCCTTTGCAATAGCTCTATTCTTATGAACAATCGAGTGATCTAAGTCCTATAGGTTTTAAGTTTGATCTGGGGCTTATTTCACTTTGAGCAATTACCTTGGACAAGCCTTTCAGAAAAGGAATGGGCTAGTTTTCAAAGGAATGTAAGTCTTCTAAAAAAGATTTGAAGGTCAAGTACCCTTGCAAAGGGTAGGTAGTTACAAATGGGACCATTCAAGCAGGTTCCAAAGGGCAACTTTGGAGCCAAGGTGCCCTTGCGGAGGGTTGAGAGCACATTTGGAAGGGAGCAAGGTAGAGGGCCTAAAGGAGAATTTTATTTTGGAAAAGTGATAAGGCAAAAGACAGGATTTCTTTAGACTTTTTGTCTAAAGAAAATACAAGGAAAAAACCAAGGTAATTCCTTTAGATAAAATGGCCAAAGGAATTCCTTCAAACTTTTTGTCTGATGGAATTAACAAAGAGAAAGTCGAGGCATGAAGGTAAGATTTCCTTCAGGCGAAATGTCTGAAGGAATTCTTTCAGACATTTTATTCAAAGGAATTGGGAAGACAAGGGAGCCCGAAGGGTAGGTGCCCTTGTATGGGACTCTCAGCTACCAAAAAGGGACCCTCTCCTCTTTTCTGAAAGATCACCTTTCCTTCAAGAGGGTTAATTTTTCAAAAGGTCAAAGGAATTACCAAAGTGATGACAGGCCTGAGCACGTCAACTTTAACATGGTGAACTAGCCATTGGAGGTTCAAACATATGGTGATGCACGTGTAGATGTCAAATTCAAGATAATGAAATAGCCATTGGTTTTTGAATAGTGATAGGCTCATATATGTCAATTTTGACGAGATGCATCAGCCTTTGAAGAGAAGCCAAAGAACCAATTCCTTTAGACAAGCACTTGAAAGATTTCTTTCAAGCATTTTACTCGAAAGAACTCATGATAAGTGGCTGAAGGAAATTATGAGCATGGGCCTAAAGGAATTCAAAGGCATAAGGCCAAAAAGAAACTTAGTGATGCACCAAGAAAGGAGCCCAAAAATAGGAAATGAAAGATAGCCTTGAGGACTGAGTTGGTAGGAAAAGACAAAAGCCAAGCGCATAAATGAATAGAATAGTCCAGGTGGCACAAAAAGTATTGGCAGGAGAAGTTGTTGTAGATGAAATAGGCTCCACCAAGTGGAAATCAAGGGGAACACAATCATTCAATAGAGTGGCTTATTATTCTTCATTTTACATTAATGAGTAGACAATTGCATAAACTCCATAGAGAAGCAGCCTTGTCATTTAGAAAACAAAGTGACCCATGCTTAGCAAGAATGTTTAATACAGTTTGAGCAACAAAGTCAATACCCATAGCAATTTACAACATGGTTCTTTTAGGCCATTTATAGAAGGATGAAAATAGCATGAGTGGATTCCTCTTCCCTAGGTGTTTAATATAGCATGGGCCACCTATTCTTGAAGGTGCCAAAAAATTCTTTCTCTTAATGCTATATATTGTAACCTCTCAGCTGAGAAATGTATCTCTCACTTGTGTAAGGTGAAGCCCTACCAATTTTACCTTGGAATAAATAAAATGCATTTTACCTCAATTTGATTAGTTATGCTTCTGAATATGTCTTTGTATCAATTCTTTGTATAGTCATTTCATCTTGATGCTTTCATAGGTTGACACCAACATATCTGGTATATCCAAGACTATTTTTGTAGGTTATTAGGAAGTGCCCAAGTTGGAGCATAGAGACAAAAGAGCAATTATCTGATAGTGTGCTTTTGCATCACCTATGGTAAGTTATTTTTATTTGTATCTTCCTTAAGCCCCTTATTAAAGCACCATATAGTTTGGTCTTTTGTCAAATGAAGTGTTTGTTCACCCTTTTGGTCTAAGGTGTTGATATAAGATAAGTAGATCGAATCATTTGGTACATCACCATTTTAGATAGGTTCTAATTTTTTCATATCCTTCTTCTTTTTCACCCCCCCATTCTTAACAATAGTAGTTAAAAACCCCAAAGGATGCATCAAAGGGAGCTATCCATTATGTAGAGATTCTTTCCTTAGTTTTGCCAAGCCCACAGCAAGAGGAAAGTCTCTATTGTGCTGTGTGGAAGAGAGAAGTTGAGCCTTATTTCAAGGGTGCAATCCATAGTGTCAATAATTTTTGGCACACCTGATGGGATAATTTTTTAATGCTCAGAGAAGTTGCAAGATTGGTGTTGGTCCTATTACTACAAAAATGAACAACTAACCCAACATCTGGCAACTCCATTTTCAAGAACTTAGTCTCTAGTTAGAGATCATCTTGACATTCCATGCCTAAGGTCACAATAAGATCTTCTACCAAGGGTGTCCCTTTTGAATTCATTGATCTACCCTTAAACTTAGCAAAGTGGCTAAGGTTTGTAAGGACTCGTCCCTATACAACAAACAATTTCCTAGACCTGCCATAAAATACACTTACACAAGAAGACCCCAATTGAACCCTATCATCACCATGGCTTTACCTTTTGTATCCTTCCATGGTCAGAGCCCTTTAAACCTTCTACATTATGACCCAATCCCAGGGACAACCCTTAAGAGTGTTTCTCATTTTAATGGAGAGGGGCCTATTACCACTATTGAGCATATCAAGAATATAGCCAACTTATGTAACATTCATAATGTCACTGAAGAGAACATAGCCATCAATTTACTGGTGTTTTCTTTTAAGGGTAAAGTCTTGGACTGGTATGGGACTTTGCATATGAATTTAGTTGTCTCATGGAATGAATTAGGCACCCTCTTGACAAACATATTCAAAGAGAAGAGAGACCACCTCTCTCGTTGAGCAATTGACCACCATGAAGAGAGCTCCACATGAATTTATGAAGGATTTTAATACTAGGTTCCAAAATACCTAGGATAGAATCTACATTTTAGTGAGGCCAACCCCAAGCTATGCTTTCCTCTACTACTTGAAAGCTTTAAATAACGATATTGCTATCATGATACAGTCCAGGGGAGGACAAGTGTTACTAGTTGCCTATGAAATAGCTATAGCCACCAAAAATTGTCTAGTACAAGTAGAAAAGATAGCCCCTAAACTTCATATGCCACTCTTTCCTAAATTACCACCCCAGGTTTAGACTACTGCACCCACCTTAACTCTTCTACCTGGTGTAGAAAAGCTGATTGCTACCTCACCTAGTGATCTCCATGAAGTTAAGATCTTGTTACAAAGTGTAACCAATGAATTGGTGTCTCTAAAGAGGCAACAAGCTCAAAACTATTAGCTGAATCAGGGATACCCGTAGTTCAAACAAATGAATAGACCTCCTTTAAAGAATTATAACCAAGGACATGGTTAAATTACTCAAGCCAGATCATATCAAGGTTATAATCTAGGTTCCCTTTCATCATCCAAAGCTCTTATTCCCACTCAAAATAACTTGGTTTAGGAATAACCTAATTTCCCACCCTTGGGATATGGCCAAGAATAGGTTGTGTATACTAGTGAGTTTCCAAATCAATATATGAATGCATAAGATAATCAAGCAACCCAATTCCCAAGTTTTGAGGTGTCAGTACAACCTGAGATGGACAACATGTAGGCTCAGTCTGATTCCACTCTCATGAATCACCTGGAAGGTGAATTTTATGCATTCAATTATGTGGGTAGTCTGAACAACCAAGGTGATTATGTTACAGCCAACACCAGGTCCAAAAAGAGGGAAATGGAGGAAGCATAGGTAGTTATTCAAATATCTACACCATTTTCTTCATCACAAGTGAACTAGAAGTTCCCAAATTACAAGTTTTTAGTTTCACCCTCAGCCCCTCAGCTTGCACCTCAAGATACAAGTGCCCCCAAAGAAAATTCAAAAGGAAACAACCTTTAGATCAATGTGGTGGACCAAATGAAGAAGTTGCACATAAATATCTCCTTGTGGGATTCCTTAGCAATGCTAGGATAAAAGGATATAATCCAAAAGGAATTGCACAGTCTAAATGAACAAGCCATCCCAGCAAAGGCTGACAATGTGTTGGTTATGAATGGACACCCTTCCATGGCAGGTCAAGCAAAGAAAGATGAAAAGGTTGCTCCTTTCTATATATCCTTAGTCATTAGATATTTCTTGGTTCACAATTACATTATTGACAGTGGGACAAGCACCTTAGTAATGCCCAAATGCATACCAGATAAGCTAGGACTCAAGTATAAGGAAATGACCAAGGGAGTCCTACAATTTGATGGATCACCAACTAAGACACTAGGAGTGGTAAGAGATTTAAATCTAATGTTGCACACCTATCCAAATTTCTTAGTTCACTATGATGTGATAGTGGTGGATGTTCCTCCCTACTTTGCTCTCTACTTATCCAAGGATTTCACATCTAAGATAGGTGGGTACTTAGCAATAAACTAGTCTTATATGGTTTTTAGAACCAAATATGGAACAAAAGTGAAGATTAAGTCAGAGCTAATCATAAAAAAATCATCTAGAGCCATACTCACTCAAGGTGGTAAATGTTAGCTATGCCATCATTGATGAATAAGAATTCCAAATGGACCAATCTCCACCCTCTTCCCTTGAAGGAGTTGCTGACCTACTCTTAGATGAATGGGGAAGTGACAATTTTGAGCATGACCCATACAAGTTCATCAAAGAGGTAGGTCTTATAATTTATTGCATGCATGAAGAGGTTGTTTTTATGCCAAATTTGATGAAGGCAAACCAAGAGAGCTCTAGTTTATGGAAACTCTTCTTCGATGGCTCAAGAAGCAAATTGGGAGCTGGTGGTGGAGTAGTGTTAATTTCACCCTCAAAGGAGAGATACTTCTCAACTTTTAGATTCTAATTCTCTTGCACTTGTAATGTTGCAAAATATGAGTCTCTCATTCATGGTTTGGAGTGTGAAAGGAAAAGGGGAATTAAAGAGTTGTAGGTTTTTGGAGATAGTGAGTTAATTGTAAACCAAGTGAGAGGCCTAAATTTGACCAAGAATTCCTTACTTAAGTCTTACAAGCATAAGGTGTGAGACTTAATGGATAGTTTCCTTGCTTTCAACATTAATTCCATTCCAAGAGAATAAAATAAGCAAGTAGATAGACTAGCAGCAGTTGGTGCTCAGTTTGACATTCCTAAGGAAATAGGTCAAGACAGTAGTCTACACCATCTAAAAGTGGTAATTAGACCCTTTTTTCCTGATAACATCACCAATTGGTAGGTGTTTAATAGTGATCAGTAGATAACACTCTTCTTGCAAGAGGAGGTTGAGTTTGCTTCTAGGAATCAAGCCAAGCTGTTGTAGTAGTATGACATCTAGATTGTTCAGCTAAAGAACAATAAACTTCCCAAAGTTTTGGTCACCCTCAAAAGCATCCTCAATGAGGATGATGAACTAAAAAATGACAAAGCAAGCCTCACAACCAAGAAATAAAACTACAAAAGAGTTGAAATATTCAAAAATAGGCTGCTTGCACTTAGAAAGTTATGAACAAATGATGAGAGGAATTCTTTCATTTTACTATGCCAAGAGTTCATTGATGTTTTTGTTTGGGAGTATAGCGACTTGCATGGTTTTAACCCAAGCTTGGCCCAACACACCATTGACTGGAGGAAGGTGCCAAACCCATCAAACAAAGACAAAGGCCTATCAATCCAAAGATTGAGCCTCTCATGCAGAAAGAACTCACCAAGCTAATTGAGTCCATAATTATTTTTCCTATCAAACACTCTTTTTGGCTGGCTAATCTAGTTCCTGTTAGAAAAAAGAATGGGGAGATCAAACTATGTGTGGACTTTAGAGACATCGATAGGGTCTCATTAAAAGATCACTATCCCTTCCTAAGTATGGAGTAGATCCTCCAAATGGTGATAGGCAGTGAACATTTCTCCCTCTTGGATGGATATTTAGGGTATAATTAGATTTTAGTACAAGACTGTGATCAATACAAGACAACCTTCACTACCAAGTGGGGAACCTTTGCTTATAGGAAGATGTCATTTAGACTGTCAAATGTTGGAGCCACCTTTTAGCAAGCCATGGACATGGCTTTCCAAGGCCCGATAAATAATATTGTATTGGTCTACCTTGATGACGTGATAGTTTTCTCTAAGGATACAGGCCAACATCTGAAACACCTGAGGTAAATCTTTGAGAGGTGTAGAGAATTTGGTATCTCTCTCAACACAAAGAAATGTGTGTTCACTGTTTATGAAGGTAAACTCTTTCGTCGTGTTGTTTCAAAAGGGGGCTTGATCATTGATCTAGAATGTGTACACACCATCCTAGTGTTGTCCTTACCTAATCATAAGAAGGGTCTAAAAAATTTCTTTGGCAGAATAAATTTTATTAGGATATTTATCCCAAATTTTGCTAAGATTGTCAAGCCACTAACCTCCATGCTGAAGAAAGATGAGAAGTTTACATGGACAACACAAAGGAATGATAGTTTTGAAGGGATTAAGTAGGTTAATAACTAGGCTCCTACCTTAATTAGTCCTAACTTTTCCAAGGATTTCAAATTTTACATATTCATAAATGAAGAGGTAATCTCCACCATGCTTACTCAAGCAAATGATGAAAACCTTGAATAACCTATTACATTCTTTAGCCAAGGTCTAAAAGGTTTTGAAATTAGGTACACATATGTTGAAAAGCAAGTGCTTTCAATCATACAAAGCCTGAAGAAATTTAGACATATGCTATCAAATAGAAAGGTTCATGTCATGGTGCCACATCCCAACATCAAAGATTTCTTGATTAGCCATGATTTAAATGAAAAGAGGGTAGGGTAGATCACCAAGGTAATAGAATATGACGTGGATATCAAAACCACCAAGCTGATAAAGGGAAAAGGGATATGTGAACACCTCATTATAGACCTTAAACAATAGAAAGAGGGCATTTTGCTACTCCATGTAAAGCTATGATAGAGGAACCAACAGTCATGAAGGACTGGGCACAAGACATGACACAATCTCTCCCTTATGTCCTAATTGATTGGGTGATATTTAGAAGGGATTTTTTAGTACTCTTGAGATGCATAGACTCAAGTCAGGTTGATATGGTACTATCTGAGTTTCATGATGGGCTATCTAGTGGTCACTTTGCTCCTAAGCCTACAACTACAAGTATTATGAGGGATGGTTAATTTTGGCCCACTTTATTTAGAGACACCCATGCCTAGGTATGAAAGTGCCAAAAATGTGTTCTCTTAAATGGAAAGTAATGGCTAGCTATAATGCCTCTACATTCTATTCAAGTAGAATAACCATTCATGCAATGGGGCGTAAACTTCATAGGGATGATTAACTCTCCTTCTAGTGTTGGCCACAAATGGGTCTTGACTTCTACAAACTACTTCATGAGATGGGTAGAAACTGTTGCTTTGAAGGAAGCCAACAAAAGTGTAGTCCTAGACTTTTAAAAAGGCTTGGTGACAAGGTTTGGAGTCCCAACTACCTTCATCTCAAATATCGCATTAGCTTTCTTGGGAACCAAAACAAGTGAGTGGGTGTTGGGAAATGACATCTACCTTAGCACTTATTCCAATTACTACCCACAAGGAAATGGGTTGGCTAAGTCCACCAATAAAAAATTAATCAGAATCATTAGAAGGACAATGGAAGAAAATTAGAGAACTTGGCATGCCAAGCTAAAAATAACCCTGTGGGTAGACAAGGTTACTCTAAAAAGAGCAGTTGGCAATTCACCATACATGCTTGTGTATGCAAGGGAAGCTAAACTCCCTATTTCACTTGAATTATTAGCCTTGGATCTTGCCCACCAGCTACAATTAGAAGAAAGTGATAGCATGGAGGTCAGACTTTGTGAATTGATGGAGCTTTAGGAGACAAAAGACCAATCCATGGCTTCTATGACCAGCCATCAATAGCAAACAAATATGCATTTTGATAAGATATCCTCATCAAAAGGATTCTCATAAGGCAACATCATCTTGAAATGGGATGAGGACTGAGCTAAGCCTGGAAAACACATGAAGTTTGATGTCTTATGGAGTGGTCCATATGTCATCACTCAGTGTAAGGAACATAACACGTTCCAACTCTCTAGGTTGAATGGTGGAGAACTACATATCCCAGTTAATGAGATATATCTTAAGCATTGTCACTGAGTCTTCTCTTGTTATGTACACATTTTCTCTATTTTTTCCCTTGTTTTCCCTAAGTGCTTTTGTGCATGTCTATAGTTTTTTAGCCTTGTGTATGTTTTGTTTACCATTTGGGGTAAAAGCTTCATGTTGATTCTGAGGTTCTTTAAGGTTATTGTTAGCCTTTCAGGCTATATTCTGACTCTGTGACTAACAAACTTGTAAGCCACTAGTTTTCTTAAGCATATCAGGCATGCTTCCCATAAGAATCACCAAATTTGTTGACCATTTTGGTCCCGTAGGCCAAAAAATTGGTCTCCCTTCTTTCCTTGCTATCATGATGCCATTAGTCTTTGATGTATTCACCTTAATACAATTGTGCCATTTCCCTTTACAATAGCCCTATTCTTATGAATAGTTGAGTGATCTAAGTCCTTTAGGTTTTTAGTCTGATCTAGGGCTTATTTTTATTTGATAAATTACCTTGGATAAGCCTTTCAGCAAAGGAATGGGCCAGTTTTCAAAGGAATGCAAGTTTTCTACAAAAGCTCTGAAGGTCAAGTCAAGCTAAATTAGAGAACTTGGCACGCTAAGCTAAAAATAGCCCTGTGGGTAGACAAGGTTACAAATGGGACTGTTCAAGTAGTCTCTAAAGGGAATCTTTAGACCCAAGGTTCCCTTGCAGAGGGTTGAGAGCACATTTAGAAGGGAGCAAGGTAGAGGGCCCGAAGGGTAATTTTCTTTCAAAAATGTGATAAGGCAAAAGACAAAGGATTTGTTCAGACTTTTTGTCTGAAGAAAATCCAAGGAAGAAACCCAAGGTAAATTCCTTTGGACAAAATGCCCAAAGGAATTCCTTCAAAATTTTTGTCTGATGGAATTAACAAAGAGAAAGCTAAGGCATGAAGGTAAGATTTCCTTTGAGCAAAATGTTTGAAGGAATTCCTTTGGACATTTTGTCTGAAGGAATTGGGAAGACAATGGAGCTCGAAGGGCAGGTACCCTTGCAAGGGACTCTCAGCTACCAAAAAGTGACCCTTTCCTCTTTTTCAAAAGATCACCTTCCCTTCAGGATGTAATATCCCCTTCAAATAGGGATATATGAAAGACACAAAACACTGATACCAAAGACAAAAGTTCTGATACCACTGTGATGTCCCTTACTTAGGGGCTCTCTTATCTGCACAATAAGTTCTGATACCACTGTGATGTCCCCTTCTAAACAGGAAATATATAAACTCTAAAGCTCTGATCACAATATAAACTTGCAGAATATATTCAAATAAGCATAAACAAATCACAGTATAATCTCTTAATAACAAATCAAGATCTCATTACTTGTTCTTCTGGATGATTACACAATTGAGTCTCTGGCATACAAATTAAAGAATATTACAGTCGGGTCTTAAAACTCTGTGTTTTGCAAATCTGGGAGTGAACTCTGAATCTGGAAGGGTCTCGACCTTTCTGTGTCGACACACAGACGCCGTCGTCGGTCGATATCTCGCCGACATCGGTCTCTGTCGGTCAGCTTTCTGCCGACGTCGGTCTTCAGTCGACCGATGTCGGTCGCTATAAGCCCTCTCTCTGCCGATGTCGGTGCCTGATCGGATCTGTACGGACCTGTACGGACTTAGTACGGCTGCCAACTCAGCACAACCTGTCTGTTGATCCCTGATCTGGAAATCTATGGTATCTAATACAGCAGATCTCTCTCTGTATAATTTATTGAAACAAAAAGCATGAACTATATCAAGAAATACCTGGAAAGCTCTGTGATAACTTCTGTGTGAAGTTATCTCTCAAACCTGGAATTTTGTGATAACTTCTGGATGAAGCTATCTCTCACTTTGGCAATAGATCAGCTGATATTCCACAGCCTCTTAATTGCACACACTGAAGAGGGAACGTTCTCCAATGCAAATGGAATCCTTGAACCCTAGGCTCAGTCTTCACAGAAGAAATTCTTCAATTTTCAATAATCAATAATCAATGCATAATCAATAATGGCCTCCATGTGAAACCCTTATACCCTCAAAAGATATGCTTGCCCTAATTAGGGTTTTCTTAAATTAGCATTAGGGTTTCTAATTTAAAATTAGAGCAAATAATTAATAATTAATAATTAATTATTAATGAGACCAAATAATTAATATTTGATTAAATCAATCAAATATTAATATCTCCCTCAATATACGTCGGATCCTTAAACCGATCGAAGCAGGTGAATCAGGGAGTGATTCCGCATATGACCATACCAAAATAAAGGTGCTCCACTGCATATCAAATATCCCTAAAAAGTAGGAGCTCTGGCCAAATATGTCTGAAATAACCTGAATGAAAATCAAATGTAGAAAACCTGTGAATCAAAGTCAATCCAAGCTCCATTATGACCCTCTATCCATCCTATTAGCCTACGAAGGTCGCATAATAGGCCAATCATCAAATCTGTCAATGTCCACAAAAAAGGGGACATGACAATCCGCCCCTCCGGAAATTACTTGTCCCCAAGCAATCTCAGAACAATGAACTACTCGATCCACCTGGATCCCAAATGTAGTTATGCTCTGCACTACTGTGAATCAATGCAAGTACCTGTAACATCAACAGAAGTAGAACAAAGAGGAACCCATAATCAAATTGGTGAACACAACTCAACCAATCTCTGAAATCACAACTACCCTGTATGTGTCGATACTGTAGGCTGTGTACTTGGCAACTGCAAATCCCATCTACAAAAGATGGTGTTAATCCATCCCAAAACTGATCCCTTTGTAACGGTGGCACAACCAACTGTACCACACTGTCAAATGTGTGAGAAGAATCAATCTGGAGACTCGACTCCACTGATATCCCAAACCCCTCAGAATTAGGTACTCCCAAGTCCTGAACTGGTGTATCAGCCTCATCAACGTGCTCCTCAGCAACAACTGTAGGAACGTACTCACCAACTACACTCAATGTACTAACCTCTGAGTCTGGGGCTGGTGAAGACCGTAAATGCTCTAACTCCATGGTCATCTCAGCCAAACGAAATTGTGACTCCTCATAAGCTAACTGCGTAGTCTCAAGAATCTCAAAAGTTGCCTCTAGCTGCTGAGTAAGCTCACTCACCTTATCTTCCTCGACCAACAATGCATCATATGCTGTGCTACCCCACTCCATAAGATAATCTCTGTCGGCGACCAACTGCATATAATCTTGTCTCAGAATCTGGATAGTCTCCCACAAAGAGTGGATCTCTGTCAAGGACAAATAACTACCTCCCTGCTCGATGCTAGTAGGAGAACCCCATCCATATACTGCTAACAACTGACGAGCATCATCGAAATGCTTGCAAGCGGTAGCAATGTCTCACTCACTAACTCTCAGCTGACTAGACACATGGTGGCACTGGCTAGACTGTCTCCTACAATCCTCCTCTGGTGCATGGTCCAAAAGAGTAGACTCCGAATCACTGATCTCTGGAGTACTACCATCCATACTCTGTGAATCAACTCCATAGCTCATATCAACAGATGGAGTATCAACAACTATAGCATCACTGTCTAATTCTTCCATATGGAAAGAAACAACCGGTGAAACTAAGTCCTCAAAACTGTCCACTGCAATCTCCTGAGTATCATCTGCAATAATCAGATCCTGGGACTCTGCTACAATCTCTGCCATAGTTGAGAGATCATCAACCCTCAGTGCACTAACATCTGAGCCCACTTGTACACTCTGAGTGCAAGCATCTAACTCATCATCATCTTCACTATATCCTATCTCATAATCATAATAATTATGGGACATGCTACTCTTTCGTTGACGTGATCTGTAGTGCTCTCTCCTATGCTTAACAAAGCGATCAAAAGGCAACAACTTCTGAATTCGAGGTGGTACTAACTCCCACTCCTCCTTTGCTGTCATATACCGTGCGGGGTTGTTTTTGGATGTAGGATATGAAAGAATTTCATTCATCCTCTTCTGGGTTTCATCCAACTGCTTCAAACTGTGTTCCAGCGTCTTCATATCATTGTCCCACTGTTTCTGAGTATATGAAGGCATCATGATCCTTCGCTGATTCAATCTACCCAAACTACCCAATAGGATGGCAAGACATTAGCTCTGATGTGCCCAACAGGATGGCAGGAATTTGGCTCTGATACCACTGTAATGTCCCCTTCAAATAGGGATATATGAAAGACACAAAACACTGATACCAAAGACAAAAGTTCTGATACCACTGTGATGTCCCTTACTTAGGGGCTCTCTTATCTGCACAATAAGTTCTGATACCACTGTGATGTCCCCTTCTAAACAGGAAATATATAAACTCTAAAGCTCTGATCACAATATAAACTTGCAGAATATATTCAAATAAGCATAAACAAATCACAGTATAATCTCTTAATAACAAATCAAGATCTCATTACTTGTTCTTCTGGATGATTACACAATTGAGTCTCTGGCATACAAATTAAATAATATTACAGTCGGGTCTTAAAACTCTGTGTTTTGCAAATCTGGGAGTGAACTCTGAATCTGGAAGGGTCTCAGCCTTTCTGTGTCGACACACAGACGCCGTCGTCGGTCGATATCTCACCGACGTCGGTCTCTATCGGTCGGCTTTCTGCCGACGTCGGTCTTCAGTCGACCGATGTCGGTCGCTATAAGCCCTCTCTCTGCCGATGTCGGTGCCTGATCGGATCTGTACGGACCTGTACGGACTTAGTACGGCCGCCAACTCAGCACAACCTGTCTGTTGATCCCTGATCTGGAAATCTATGGTATCTAATACAGCAGATCTCTCTCTGTATAATTTATTGAAACAAAAAGCATGAACTAAATCAAGAAATACCTGGAAAGCTCTGTGATAACTTTTGTGTGAAGTTATCTCTCAAACCTGGAATTCTGTGATAACTTCTGGATGAAGCTATCTCTCACTTTGGCAATAGATCAGCTGATATTCCACAGCCTCTTAATTGCACACACTGAAGAGGGAACGTTCTCCAATGCAAATGGAATCCTTGAACCCTAGGCTCAGTCTTCACAGAAGAAATTCTTCAATTTTCAATAATCAATAATCAATGCATAATCAATAATGGCCTCCATGTGAAACCCTTATACCCTCAAAAGATATGCTTGCCCTAATTAGGGTTTTCTTAAATTAGCATTAGGGTTTCTAATTTAAAATTAGAGCAAATAAATAATAATTAATAATTAATTATTAATGAGACCAAATAATTAATATTTGATTAAATCAATCAAATATTAATATCTCCCTCAATATACGTCGGATCCTTAAACCGATTGAAGCAGGTGAATCAGGGAGTGATTCCGCATATGACCATACCAAAATAAAGGTGCTCCACTGCATATCAAATATCCCTAAAAAGTAGGAGCTCTGGCCAAATATGTCTGAAATAACCTGAATGAAAATCAAATGTAGAAAACCTGTGAATCAAAGTCAATCCAAGCTCCATTATGACCCTCTATCCATCCTATTAGCCTACGAAGGTCGCATAATAGGCCAATCATCAAATCTGTCAATGTCCACAAAAAAGGGGACATGACACAGGAGGGTTCATTTTGCAAAAGGTCGAAGGAATTACCAAAGTAATGACAGGCCTGAGTACGCCAAATTTAACATGGTGAACTATCTATTGGAGGTTTAAATGTCTAGTGACGTGTGCGCAAACATCAAATTCAAGATAGTGAAATAGCCAATGGTTTTTAAATAGTGATAGGCCCACATATGTCAATTTTGATGGGATGCATTAGTCATTGAAGAGAATCCAAAGAACCAATTCCTTTAGACAAGCACCCAAAATATTTCTTTCAGGCATTTTCCCTGAAAGAACTCATGATAAGTGGCTGAAGGAACTTATGAGCATGGGCCTAAAGGAATTCAAAGGCATAAGGCCAAAAGGAAACTCGGTGACCCATCAAGAAAGGAGCCCAAAAATAGGAAATGAAAGATAGCCCTGAGGGCTGAGTTGTCAAGAAAAGACAAAAGCCATGCATATAAATGAATAAAATAGTCTAGGTGGCATAGAAAGTGTTAGTAAGAGAAGTTATTGCTACAGATGAAATAGTCTCCACTGAGTGGTCATTAAGGGGAGTGTAAGCATTCAATAGAGTGGCCCATTTTTCTTCATTTCACATTAATGAGTAGACAGTTGCATAAACTCCATAAAGAAGTAGCCTTGTAATTTAGAAAACAAAGTGACCCATGCTTAGTAGGAATGTTTAATATGGTTTGAGCAATAAATTCTAACCCAAAGTAGTCTACAACATGGTTCTTTCAGGCTATTTATGGAAGGATGATGGTAGCATGAGCAGATTCCTCTTTCCCAAGTGTTTAATATAGCATGGGCCACCTATTATTGAAGGCACTAAAAAATTCTCTCTTAATGATATATATGGTAACCTCTCAGTTGAGAAATATATCTCTCACTTGTGTAAGGTGAAGCCCTACCAATTTTACCTTGGAATCAATAGAATGTGTTTTAGCTCTATCTAAATGGTTATGCTTTTGAATATGTCTATGTATCAAATTTATTTTTAGTCATTTCATCTTGATTCTTTCATAGGTTGACACCAACATATCTGGTATATCCAAGACCATTTCTGTAGATTAAAAAGAAGTGCCCAAGTTGGAGCATAGAGACAAAAGAGCAGTTATCTGATATTGTGCTTCTGTAGCACCTATGGTAAGTTCTTTTTCTTTGTATCTTCATTAATCCCCCTATTAAGGTGTCATATAGTTTGGTCTTTTGTCAGATGAAGTGTATGTTTGCCCTTTTGGTCTAAAGTGTTGATATAAGCTGAGTATATTGAATCATTTGGTGCATCACTATATTAGATAGGTTCTACTTTTGTCATATCCTTCTCCCTTTTCACCCCTCCATTATTTACAGTAGTAGTTAAATACCTTAAAGGATGCATCAAAGGGAGCTAGCCCTTATATAGAGATTCTTTCCTTAGTTTTGCCAAGCCCACAACAAGAGGAAAGTCTCCATTGTGCCGCGTGGAAGAGAGAAGTTGAACCTTATTTCAAGGGTGCAATCCATAGTGTCAACAATAAGGAATCCCATATATTTATAGGGGCCCAAAAATCCTCTCTCATTTATATATGGGGTGGGGGGATTGGGGGAGAGGGACTCGATCAAGACTGGAGGATGGATGCATCATATTACATATGTGATATAATACATGCAACTCAACCAAACCAAATAGATAAAAGATAAGGCACCCCTATATTATAATATATCTTTGTATCTATCTATTTATGGGTGATCCATATATCTAGACATATTTGGGTGATGGGTGACTATGTGCCCTATTTATATATGGGGGTTAATTTACTGATGGGTGTATATATAGACTGTGTTTGCCAATGAAACCATACCATATAATTTGGGGATTGGATATATATATTAGAGAGTGGAGGAGAGGAAGGTGATTCATAGGTATAATCATAGAATATAACTTATAGATTTTATGGGGATTCCTAGGTATGGTTGGAGCAATATCTACATATAAGGGAGGGAGTATTCTATTATATATGTGATATCAAGCCATTAGTATTTAAACATAACCATATACCATATATCCATATATAGGGGGTGTAGTGGGAAGAGTTGGTCAGTGTCCTATATATATAAATAAGGTTTTGTCATAGGATGAAGTTGTAGTTTGAATCTTTATTCTATGTAATTCCATATAGCCTATATCTATATCTGGAGGCCAATTAAACTCTAGAGAATGGGGATTAGATATATATAGGGTGCCTCGATCTCTCACTAGGGTATGGATATATAAATGCCCCACCCCATATAGGGGACAAATAGGGCCCTCTATTAAGTTCCTCTCCCAGCTATATAGGCATCCCTAGAGCCATAAAATCACCATGTCTATGGATAGGGCTCACCCTCCCTAGCCCCATAGTTTAGATAGGGATAAGGTGCCCTCACATTGAAAATATAGTTTTTTTTTTCTTCAATAAATCTATGGGGGGATATTGATATAAATGGCTCTATGACGTTGAGGCCCCCTATCTAGATCTACCCCTCCCCCACCTCCCACCCCTCCATAGATAGATTATATATATGGCCAACCCCACTTCAATCTATAGGGACCCCTTTCAAATAATCTATAAGGGGATATTGAGATATATATGGGATGGGTAGGCCAAGGGGTAGGTCCCCTATCTTCTCTATACATGTGGGATGGGATATGGGATATGGAGATCTAGGGAGGGGAGGAGTGAACATAGTGAATCACCTAACCTTTAGGTTAGAGGATGACCCTCATATATTTATTGGGCTAACAGAACACCCTATCTTTTCTCTTAAGCTAGCTAGGCTATTCAGAGTAAAGTAGAGTCTATAGTCTATATCCCTCAGCCATATCTCTCCCATTTTGGTCAAGGTCTAGTACATCAAGGGAATCTTTAATAGATATATAGGGAGTGGAAAGAGAGTATTTATCTAGAGTCTGATGAGGCCTATGTACTATCTATAAAAGACTTGACTCTAATTTATAGATCTCCACCCCCTCTCCCATTTTTGATAGGTGGGTAAGATCACCATATATATAGAGAGGGGTGGGGATAATTTTTGAATTATATCAAAAAATTTCATTGGTTATTAAGACATGATAAGTCAAGGGGATAAAGGAGATGCCCATTAAACTGGTGGAATCTTTAGGATTGGGCTCATAGGTTAGCCTATCCCTACTCATGGGTTGGAGAGTAGGCCCAGAGGAAACCTTATTGATGAATAGCTAGGATAAGAAGGAATGGTCTTGAGGTAAGTTCATGTTATATGGTGAATGAAGGTGCCCTATTTAATCTAATATGGAGATAGTGAAAAACAAATGCCCATCATCCACACTGAGTGATATGGGATAATAGAGTGAACTAACCATCAATTTAATCAGTGCCCATTTATCAATCAATTCCCATTGCCATATATTATATCTAGGTAGTCATATTATGATAATTATCAACTACTACATATACCCTATCTATTTATTTATAATGTGGCTTGATGTAGAGATAGTTCATTGTCACTCACTGCATATAGATATAGGCATTCCAATCTCAAGCTCCAGACATGATAGTGTCATATTCACATATATCAATAAAATATTAGGGGACCAATAACCTAGATTATATATAGGGTAGGGGCACCATGTGTTGGCTTTTCGTTTCAATCCATCTCCCCATATGGGATAGAGGCAACTCATCATGTGATAAAGGTAAGTCATCATGGGATAGAGGTAAGTCATCATGGGATAGAGTTAGAGTGTTTTCCCAAGAATTTTTGTGATCTTACGATAAATGGGACCTATAGATAGATAGGGGGAAGGCCCTATCTATATATCTCCATAGAGAAGTGGATCTTAAGAATTATCGCTCCACTAGGCATCATTACATCCATTCTGCATATATATACATACATACATATATATATATATATATATATATATATATATAGGGGGAGGACTATCATCCATATCTATCTATCTAGGAATGAGGACCATCATCTGGCACCATCAGAGGTTTAGAAGAATAACCTATCAGGGGAGAAGGCACCAAAATTAGTCTAGTGTCTATCCATCATATTGAAATTGAGTTGTATATTCCATATCATTCTAAAGAAATGTTGGGCATCATTCCATCATAGGGATCAAATGAATGAGTTATCTATCTATTTATATTATAGTGGGCAGAGGGGCAACCTATCCTATATATCTCTACACATCTCATCATGGAAAGGTTTATCGACTCTTGCATAGCCTATCTAATCTATAGATAGAATAAATGGGCTCTAAGAAGAGAGGAGATTCTAGCCATCACATAAAATTTAATTTCATGAAAATCAAACAACATACCACTCATAGATATAGGGAATTTGTTCAGACCCCTACTCCCATCTGTATCCCTCACTTCATTCCTCATGATTCCCCCCATCTACATAAATATCCTCCTTTGAGTTTTGTAAATCTATATTTAACTAACCATACTCCCATCTTATAGGTATTGATGGGGAGGAACATATATATATATAGGTCTTGGGGTAGATATATGAACTAGTTATGCATGTACTATGATGTAGTCCATTCCATTAGTTGTAGTGGACCTAGCATGAGGAAGAGTGCATATTTTTGAATCATCCTTATAGATATATATGGGTCAGATCTCTCATATTAATTCACATGAATAAAATCTACAACAAGAAGCAGAGAGTGGAACGAGGTAAACATATAACCCCCTCCCCTTCTATATATATGGGGAGTTAGATAGATATAGAGGGGACTTCCCTTTTCCCCCTTCCCCCTTCTATATAGATGAAGATGGAGATGGATATGAAGATGAGCCCTATATATCTATCCAAAAACTATTAATATTTAAGAGGCCAAGGGCCCCTCTATACATATGGCCATATCTATATCTAAATGTCAAGGTGTCGTTATTGGAGATAGAGGTGGAGAGTCCATCCTCTCGATATATCTAGAGAGGATGGGGCCTATCTATCCCTTATTTATATGGGGAACAACCTATCCTCTTCAATGGGGAAGGGATAGAGGGCCATGGGTGAACCTGGGTTTCCTAGATGGGTGTACCTCTATATAAATATATATGGTCTTGGCTAAGTAGAGGAGGAGGAGGTCAGGTAACTTGGGCTTCCTAGATGAGCTCATTATCTTGATCTAAACAAAGAGAATATAAAGGGTCATGATGCCTATATATAGCTATTTGGGCCTTCAAAATAGGTGTAGGTCAAACCAAATAATAGATATAGGTCTATAGGAGGGATATATTTATAGTCTATTTATGAATAGAGATGGATAGGGTGGTGTGTTGGATGTTAGTGATAGGAGGTGATTATTGAGAGATAGAGGTGGTCCCTAAGAAATAGATAAGGGATCCTATTGATCTATATTGGGTGAGGGGTGGAGCCATATCTATATATGGGGGTGCCCATAAATATATATAGGGATCAATTAGTCTATCCCACCTCTATTAACCATATATATTGATATAGGTGGGATAGTCTAGAGGAGACAGGCATATAATATAGACACCTGATTAGTCTATTCTGCATGTATATTGATGGGTGGGCCACCAACCCCAATAAGTTATTGCTTCATTTTTTAGTTCTTATCCCATATATATTATAGTTCAAGCAAGGACTATTATATATATTGAAGGTAGATCTGGCGAGAACACATCATACATCCATCTAATCCTATGAGAA